>OZ025200.1:1319161-1869161 GCA_964019065.1 Catostylus mosaicus
GGGCCCAATTTCCCACATTTAGATATCGGTGCCATGCATGCAAGAGATATCCCAAACTAATTCCTGGCGATAAATTCATTGCTGCAATTCTAACGTTTGCCTATTCCACTGTATAATGATACCATAAACGAAGTTTTTGGTGTGCAATAGCGAACATTTGATGCGGGAAAATATCGGCAATCAGCCACATTTGATGCGGGAAAATATCGGCAATCAGCCACTTTTGCTGCACATTTAACAAGATTTTAGACAGGGTGTCACAGAAGCCTAGGCTAAAGTTTAGGCCACTTTCAGCAGGTGTGTCTTTAATTGATTTGTACGATAGTGCATGGTTAGCATGAGATGTCACGCTTTTCCAAATTGGAAGACTTTGAACCAAGGCATTAGAAACACAAATTATAAATCTATACTCACCAAGATCAAATTACAACAGTTCTAATTCTTCTGGAAAGGCCAGTCTTCCCCACCAACCGGGTCAACATTCAATCCCTGACCTCCTTGACCTTGGAACGTGGTGACCCTGGGCATTATGAATATGCCTCGTTCGCGTAACTTATATCGAGGATAAAAACATCAAGTGTAAAAATGGCTTGAGCAAAATACACGTCTTCATGATGGTCAAAGTCAAAATTAAACCCGAAATTTAATTAAAATGTTTCGATCAACCAAAGCAAATGACAAGAAACTGCTTGAAAAGATCGACGACCAAGAGCAAAAGATTGTGAGATATGAAAATCGTCTAAGAGGTAGCAATTTTTGAGTGGAACAGTGATTGAATTTTTGCTTCTACCTACAAATCAAATCAACCAAGTCAAATATCTTTATTCAACAAAATAAAGGGTTAATTACAATGTTAAAGACTAAATATTAAAGTACACTGTTTTAATATACAATTGATAAACATTTAACAACAAGAAGAATTTTACAAAAACGTCATTTAAATCAATATTTTGTTGGGGTCCTTTAGGTCCTACCTTCTACCTACTACCTGTAGGTCCTGATATATTGAATGATTTTATCTTACTGGATCATATAAGGAAAAAATTTTTAACGGTATGTTATTACCAACTTGTTATCTTGAGCTATTGAGGTTTTCTGTTTCTTTGTGGCCAAGTTTGAAAATCCACAAGGACACACAAAACTGAACTTTATGCTAGAGAAAAATTGGAGTTGACATGGCTTTCTTGTTGCACATAAGCTGAAATGAGATTGCCTGTCTGGCACATAAAAAGCGAGACTTGAACAGTGGCAATATGATTACATGTGACATCTCGCCATACAGTAATCTTCCAAGGCAACTTTGAAAAATCATGCTTAAAGTAAGCTCAGTGCAATGAAACAAACATTCTTAAACGAATATAGGAAAACCCTTTTCATGTGAATGCGTTTTTACAGTTTCAGTAATTTGATATGATATCTAGCACTTAATTTTGTTCCAATGCTGTATTAAGATGTGGTCCAGGCTTACAAAAGTTTGCAAAAGGAGAAAGAGGCCCTTGAATCAACTGTCAAAGCTTTGTCATCAAGGCCAGTCCAAGATGGAAGACGAAAGCAAAGGCAAAGTGAAGATGCCTTAAAGAAAGACACAGAGTCACAAGATAAGGATGAGACAGAAAATTCCTCTGACCAAGCAACACCCAGGAAATCGGAAACCATTAAAGATGAAAACCTTTCAGATGAACAACAAGAAACCTCAGAAGAAAATGTAGATGAAGAATTTGATCAGTTGCATGAGAAAATTTCCACATTAAGCAAAGCCCTAGCGACTGTGACTGAAGAGAAGTCAAAAATGGCAGCTGCATACCAGGCTGATAAGAAACTGGCAATTGTAAGTTGATGTTTTTTTGTTTACAGTTGATGCAAAGGTTGGGATCGGGCCATAGCTACAGTGGGGTGTGTGGGGTGTGACACCCCCAGGGGAAAATTTTTTTTTTCAAAAACAAGTCATCATTGGCACACAACATGCTCTTTCCTTGGTCAATGAGGTTGTTTGAGTAATCGTTTTCAATCAATTCATACTTTTTTTATATTTTCGGTCATCTAATGTTTACTTGAAGTAGAATTTTGGAGCATTTTCTTCTTTTAGCAAGAGCACGAGAAGAGGCTGCGAGAGTCAGAAGAGCAAATGGAAACCCTAGAAGCAAAGAATACGGATCTTGAAAATCAAATTTTGGAGGTATGAATCTTCATACATCCAAATCTGGCACAAGTAAACAGGCCAAAATTCAGCATCTCTGAAGAAGGATGCAAGAAAGATGAAATTTCCGACCATTTTGGACAATTACATGTAAAAAAATAGACCCATTGTTCACAGAACAATAGCCTATCGTTGAGTCTATTGTTTAAATCAGGAAAACTTTCCGTCCAAGGGGGCGCTCTGCTTTTAATCTTGTCTCATTCATAGCGTTTTGCTTTGTTCCTTGTATCTATTATTTGACAATAAATTTGTTGGAATTTTCCAGTGCCTGATATTGGACACAATGTCATCTTGATTGTAGATGAAGTCTCGCTTAAGACAACAGCAACTAGAGCTGCAGTCAGAGCAGGAGAACAACTCTGATATGCTAAAAGAAATGCAACAGCTTTTATCTGCAGAGAGACTTGAGAGGGAAGAACTGAAAATCCGTTTGCAAGAGGTAAGACTCAATTCTACACAAATGTAAAGATTACACTATAAAAGTATAAATGGAGAAAAAATTCAGCTTTTAAACCGTTTGTACCTGCATCTTGATCAGTATTCTCAGTAGTTGCATTCTCTATAGATATATCTATATGATGTATCTTATTGTATATTATTCTTTTGTATTTTTGATTATATATGCGCTGTATGCTTCTGGAAAAGTTATTATTGATGAAGACGAAAGTCGAAACGTTTAAAAGTTGAAGTTTATTTCTGAATATCTATATCTATATATAGATAATCTATATGATATCTATATATAGATAATCTATATGATATATATATGATATATTTATAATGTATAAAGCTTGGCTCTGACGAAGGCATTAAGCCGAAACAAGGAAAAACAAGTCTCCCGGGAGTGGTCTAACTGCGTAAAACTACATCGGAGTTTCACGACTATTTCATTGCGCCTGTTTTGCGCAGTGCATTGTTCGTGTGACTCCGAATGTGGCGAGCGCGGGCTCGATCCTCCCATGGTCGAGACTAAAAATTACAATTGGGCAGCACCCTTATGGTAAGTATATATCCATAAGAATATATATACGTGTATACATCATTCTATCATGATTACTACGTAGCTACGTTATGATTAAAATAAGTATCGTTATCATCGTATCACTCAGAATTTCAAATTATAACTTGAAATATAAGTCAATTTATTTTAAACAACTTATGTGTCGTTTAGTACCATTTCTTTTGTCATGTTAATAAAATAACAGACTGCTTAATAGAGGTTTTTTTCTTGGTGATGGATGTGAAACAAAATTTAACAAAATTAAACTGTTGTTTTTGCAATTGTTTACAGCGGAGAGAAGCTGACAAGACAGACAGCAGTAAGAAGGCATATGAGACTAAAATACAAGAACTATCTGATGAGCTTGCAAATGTTTCTTCAAAACTGAAACAATTTGAAACAGATGCGAATCAGCCCAGCAGTTTGTTGCTGCAAATATCTGACGAAATGATTGGACTGAAGAAGTACCATTCAGAAGCGTTGAGAAAGGAACAAATGCGTGCAAACGAGGCAGAGGAAGCTTTAAAGAGATTCTCTTCAATGGAGGAAAAAAGAATTGCTCAATTAGGTATGCTTTACAATAAGGGACAAATGGCATGAGATAGAGGCCAAAAACGGCCCCGAGCAATGCAACCAAAACCCTAAAAACGAGCTGATTTTGTTTAATATTGGGCAGAGCGCCATTGTACCTCTCCGGAGAATTTAAATATAAAAGGGATTGAGGGAAGCTCATTCTGTTTGAAAAAGAAAAGAAAAAGTGACAAATAATATATCCAATCATCTTCAACGTTTTTTAGCATATGATGCAAGAACTGCATTACTTTTATTGTGTTATATGCCATTAACAAAAAAATTTTCGAGCCTTCATTTAATTTTCTTTAAAGCACCCTTCGCCGTATCTTTTACTGTGAGTTTATCTGTCAAAGTGAGCTCCTGCAATGTTTGGCATTCGGTTATATATCGTTCTGGTGTTGTTAACAGTACCTCGTGTACTAAAGAGACTATCCTGTTTAAAAATTGTTTTGATTATTGCAATAACGCTTCCACCAGCATTGATTATCATTGATCTCTTTCGCAGAGACCAAACTCGCGGAGCTTTCCGATGTCGTAAGCAGCTACGAAAAGTTACGATTCCAAGATCAACTTGTCATCCAGAAACTCAAGGAGAAATTGTCACAACTCGACAACGCAATGAGTCCGACTACTCAACCGTTGTACGAGGAGTTTAGCAGCAGCAACCAAATAACTGACCTTAAAGAACAAGTCCTTAAACTAAAGGGTTTGCTCAGGTTTTCATGGAATAACAAAGGTGCCGAACATCCAATTGGTAAGTAGATTATTTTGAAAGCAATATGTTTGTTCAAGTTTGCGCTTGAGAGCCCGCTGTGATGGAGCAAAAGAGGCCATAGAATAAAGTTCTTCGCCCGCTGGTCTCTTTCTCCTTCACAGTGGACTTCTGGAACCTCTGCTCACTCTCGTAGCCTTTGCATTCTCACAATAGTCCTTTGCTCATTTGCGAACTTCTTTCAACGGATATATACTTGTTGTCTAAACTATCAAATTCATTGCAGAATCATCGCCTATTACTGTAGCAGAGTTAGATAACATACTGCATAACGACCCTGCACACCGTGCATGCCAGTTGGAGTACAAGCAGCTGAAGGATGAGTTTGAGAACTACAAAAAAGAAAACCGAAAATTAAAGTTGAGTCAAGGTGATTCCCAATCTGCGGAGTGTGAAGAATTAAAAACATTGAAGCAGAAATCGGTTAGGTTAGAAACGGAACTCAGAAGTTCGCGTAAATGGTTTGAAGAGAAGGAACAAGACTATATCGAGACAATATCGAATTTACAGTGTGACGTCACTGCGATGGAAGAGAGGCATAAAAGTGAAATTCAAAATATAAAAGAGACAAATAGGCTAGATGTTTTGCTGTTAGAGGCGCAAATAACTAAACAACGAGAAAGAACTCTTGAACTGTTAGGTGATAAAGATGCTGAGATTTCTCGTTTAAAAGCAGACCCGATGTCAAGTCCTATTGGAAAACGAACTTTCGATACGAAAGATACTTTCGAAACCGGTGCATGTGCCCTTGGTGATACCGAGGCTATTGCGAAAAGGTCGTTTGAAACAGAGACTGCAGTTCGCCAGTTACTAACAAGGCAAAACAGTGTATGTTGTTTTTTCTCTTCTCCGTATACCCGATTAGACTGGGTCATCATTTCATGTCATGTCATGTCATGTCATGTCATATCATTTCGTATCATGTTATGTCACAGTATGCGGTGTTGTGTTGTGTTTTGTTACATGTCTCATCCTGTCCTGTCATTTCAAGTCATGTCGTGTCGTGTCAAGTCATATCATGTCCTGTCATTTCTTGTAATGTCGTGTTTTGGTCCCATTTGGCTTAACAGTAGTGTCGCATGATAAACTATTAAAACAGCGACGTGCAAAGTGAATTATTTTTTCTTTTAAGGCCGGTGCAGATGGATCCATGGTTTATTACATGCAGCAAATGTCTCATTATCAAAACGAGATTGCTGACCTGAGAAATAAAAATACTGAATTAGAATCTCTTTTGAGAGAAGAAGATCATCGGTGAGACATTTAAAAATAATTTATTCTTCAGCGTTCAAAGTGCGGTTTTTGATATTCGACCATGCAATAACAGTTTACAATGGATAGTTTAGAGGTCCCACCACTCAATTTGTTTCCATGTACGGCCATGTTTGTTCTTCTGAGCCCTTGACCTCAAAATTAAAGTGTTGTGCACGGTCAAAGTCACAATGTTGTTTTCGGAGAGAATGATTAATTGACCTTTTTGATGTATTTTTCGTTACCAATTTTTGGTTTTTTAACCTACTTTTTTCCAATTTTCGAACAAAAGACAAATAGGTTGCTTGATTTGCAGAATCTCATTTCATTCCACCACAAACATAGAAGTTCTATTTGGGTACTAGTTCAACAAAAGGGACTTGTTTTCATTTGCGCTTATTACGATTGAGTATTTCATATTTTTTCTTATCCTATTCATTTATTGCATTACTGTCATTATCATCGTTATCGTTATCATTATTATCGGTATTATTATGACCGTTATTATTTCACAGTGAGGAGCAATTTGTTGAACAACTGAACACTTTAAAACAGGAAATTCGACGACTAGAAAGAAACAGGTACTGTTTCAAATGTTGTAAAATTTCTTTCGATGCTCTTAAGATGCCCATTACATGCAAAAAACTCATGTTCTCAATCGGAGTCGAACTTAGCCTCTTAGAATTTATGCATCTCGTTTACATACCCTGTGAATTTTCAGTTTAAACTATGTTTTCTCATTTCTATACTCTTTTCAATAAAAAAAAGTCTTATTATATTGAATTTTATATATAATTATTTATCCATGGAAGTATTCTGATGAAGCTTTGAGCAAAACATCAAAAGTCTTTTCCTGAACATTTTAAAAATTGAAAGAACATAGGAGAGTGTACTTTTTGGACATAGATGTATATATATATATATATATATATGAACCTAAAAATTGGTTTATTATTCCAAGGTCTCGTGAGAATGCTAATTTGGAATATATAAAGAACATTGTGTTACAATACATTTTATCAGAATCGTATTCAGTCAAGCAACAACTTACAACAACAATCGCAACTGTTTTGCAATTTAGTCCCAGCGAGGTTTGTTAAATTTTTGTATTTTCAATAAAAAACAAGCAGAATTTGCGTAAATTGGCATCATCATAAGATTTTCAATATAAGAAAGTTTTGAGTTATAGGCTCTTGAAGCAAGAAAATCAGTAGTTCAAGATGCTATAAAGAGAGTTTGAAATTTCGTTTCGACTGCTTTCAAGTGATATTGTTAAGAGTTAGGGGCACTCAAGATTGCAGATTTCTGAGTAAGCTCTTTGCTGAGCATTACTTGTTTACCGATGAAAGAAATATCAAGTCCACATTATGACAGGTTTTGCATATTCAAATTGAGTGTAAATGAATCGATAGCCTTTCTACAGTTTACAGTTGCAACGTTTGCCTTTTCATAATTGTTTTTGTTATGAGATCAACGTTGGCTGCAACACACCAGTAATCGGATGTATTTAAGCTTCTCCGTTCCATGTGTTCTTCTTAAGCTCTTAACGTCATCAATGTAGGTGGTAAAAACGTGCTTTTAGCCGCCTGATAGAAAACATCTGCAAATTCCATTTACAGTTTAATATGTTAATTCTTATCAAATGGCGTTTTGAGAAAAGCCTTACTTGGCAAATCTAGCTCGGGCTATTAAGATTTGAAGCTCGGCGACAATATTTCTTTCAACACTTTCATCAACGCAGGGATCATTTTGCAAAAAATGGTCTGCATTGAGAATTGGTTTTTACTTTAAAAGTGGAGACAAATCCCTCCAGTATCTGGGTACACCTTCTTCTATGCATTGATAAAGATTCTAGGCTCCCACTTTACCAGTTCTTATGCCCCCTTACAACCAAGGCAATTGCCTTGAAAGTTACTAAAAATCTGTATTATTATTTTTATTATTTTTGCTTAATCTGTTTATCAGTGCTCTTGGTATCTTTAGCAACAACTGCAAATCTTTGCTTTAGATGTTCATAGAGGACGCTGCCCTTTAAGGTTAATTACTGGGGGCCAAACACAAGTCAGATAAATGCATCGTTGCATTGTTTCCATTCATCTCATACAAATTAACCTCATCCAGACGAAAATGAAGAATTGTTCTTATTTGCCTACTTCTAAAAACAATGCTTCTTTTCGCCAATACCCAGACCATATGCAAAGCTGAATGAGCCAGGCTAAATTATGTTTTATCATCTTTAATGGAATCACCTGGACTTAATTCGTCTCCATGGTGACAACTATACGGAGTCATGACAACCACGGCCAGAGCAAAGATTTTTCGCACTGTAATTTAATATGTTTTAAGCAACTGTTGTATATGGATTCTGCCATCAAATCTCCTTTTAAGAAAGTACATTAACCGCAGTTTCTTCTCTTGCACAATAACAACTGCTTGAGACATTCTTGTTTCATTGGATTGTGTTTTTCACAGGCTAGCATATGTACCTTGTACTGCAGCTAATCTCTAAGGCAGGGGGGCACTTACAGCTTGTGGGAAATAGGATGCATTTTCGGTGGGGGTTTTCAAGAGAAGACGTGCCTAGGGTGTCAGGTTATCTAATGAAATCTTTCGGTACAACGCTTGAATAAACATAAGGGTCGTTGTTTTTAAACCTCTATCCGTGGAATATTCTAGCATGACATAAAAATATGAAATTAAAGGAAATGATTTTAGTCTTGTAGATATTCTCTGTAAAAAAATGTTATCTTAAAACATTACAACTCGTTAGTACAAGTGTAACGCTACTATAATGTAAAAATATTTTTTTCAATGCCTTGGGGAGTTCACCCCCTCAGAGACCCCAGCTTTACACCTCTTTGTCTTTCCATCATAACAAAATAGTTCAAGTTTGTTAGAAAGGTTCTTTTTTTAACTGCAAGTTCAGTTCTATACCGGAAAGTTATCATACATGATTTTTCCCTGTATAGACTAGTACAACATTCACCGTAGGCCTAGGTTGAACTTGCAGTCGCTCTGGTATCGAATAATGCAACTCGATTTTTCGTTCCAAATACAATCTGCGGCTCCAAATCAAATATGCCGTATTTTTTTAAGTTAAACGCCGCACTTGCAGAAAATACAGGAATTAGATTCAGCGCTAGAGAAGAGCGACACTTAACCAAAGCCTGTCAGATTAGGCTTAGGCCTTTCAAAGTTGACTGAAATCATGATTTTAAACGATTGTTTTTTAGGTGAATGATATACGAAAGAAACAAAGTGCTTGGTGGCCTAGCCAATGAGGTATAGTTTGTGCGATGATGGAATATGGAATGTGTGCGATAATAGAATCGCCATTGGCATCAAATCCTATGGTTTCATGCCCGATCTAGGGGCTTATCGATATTGACAAATATCTCTAAATGAGAAATCATCCATCAACAATTTAAATCAAGTGCTTCGTGGGAATATAGCAGAGCATTGCTAATCTGTAGTTATAACCGGTTAAGCCATCGATTACCGGTCTTTTTATGGTCTTAATTCGACAAAAATGGCTTAGATGATATTGACAAATATTTCTTAACTCTTTGCGTTTAATATGTTGGCGACCTAGAAAAATTATCGAAAGTATTAGATCGTACATCGCAGAAAAAGTGGGTTTAGGGGTACCTGAACCTAGAGACCACTTATGTTAAAACCTACAAATTATACGATAATATTGAGCTATAGAAATGGCAGAAAACTGTGACTCCTAAATTTTTTATCTATTGAAAGATTGTATAATGCTAGAATGCCTGGCTTTGCAGATTGTAATTTAAATATTAAATTTAAATGTTCAGTTACTAGAAATGCAAATATGTAATTTGTTACGATACTCTGAAGAAACCCCTCATGCTGGGGTGAAACATTGTCGTAGCAAATCGTAATTATAATATTTTCCTCTTTGCCCAACAATCTTGCTGGTTTGTGTTATTCCCTATACCTTTTATACGTTGCCTAAGCCTGTTTTCCACGTGTTCGTGGCCTCGCACAGTGTCGTAAAGTTTCACAGTGCGTCGCACATCTTCGTTAAGAGTCACGATAAAACAGTAGCTTTCGTTGTTGCAGATTGTTGGAAAAGGTTGTAAGATATTGGAAAAATTGTTCACATTTGTCTCAAAATGTCGCAGAGATACAACATTTTCTAACTCTGCTATTCTCTGCAATATATGCGGCGTGAAATTAGATATTTCTTTTTCTTGCAGGTTGTCGCAAAATCCTTTTTACGACACTCTACGAAATTTTACGTCACTTTGCGATAACCTGCGATATTTTGCGACCAAGTTGGTTACATTCGAACTAAAAGACGCCTTTCAAACCATCTTCCTTTATCGATCACATCAAACAGGAGAGGAGCATTCACCTTTTAAAATGTTGACCCCCGTATCTGCAAAGCATCTCTGCCAAAATGAAAATAAGCCGTTCTTCTATTTAGTGATATTGTGTAAAAGAAAAACAGTTACAAAATACTTTCCGGATGCGATTGAAACTTGATTGTGAAAGGATGAAAACAGAACAGTAGCCAGCATCACAAATCTAGTTTACAATGACACAAGAATAGCCTTCCTTGCTTGAGAAATATTTGTTACATTTATTATTGATGGATTAGTCCGTTTAAAGGAAAGGTTTAATATTCTAATCGTTTTTAAGAAAGAAATGAGGTTTCTGAATCTCTCTGATCAATAACCCAGTCATGCTAGTACCCTGCCATCATTTCCTGAATTTCTCGTATCATTTCCCCATTTCAGATGCGTACTCCTCACATATTGTGGCGGGTGTGTATCTTGCAATTGCCAAACAAATTTGGGCGTTGTCTCCTTAAACATGTGCATTTCAGATCGGCTGCAAAGTCTTCCATGATTACTGAAAATTATGTCAGCCATAAAAACTAGTGAAAACATCCAACATAACATCATTTTATCAGCAAACTTTACAATTCTAATAGCTCTCAAACCTTGATATTTGTTACCAAATTTCCTGAGATTTTCCGACAGATTTCCCCCAACCCCTAAGCTCAACCACAACCCTCGATCCAAGCAAATTGTTTAAATAAAAAGGTATTTACACCAAATCAAGGTTCAACGGCGGCTCTGAGAAGTCGACACAGCATCAGTCCTGGCACACTGCAACGAGACTCTCCCGGGCCAGCTAGGGCATGCTGCATCTGGATCCATAAGACCTCTCGCCAAGGAATGCTGCTCTGCGCCAGTCAGCGTCGTCGTAGCCTTAATTTTAATGGCAACACATACTTACATTGACATATACCACAAAACTCTCTGGAAAATAACACCCATTGGTGTAAGCTTAGGGGTTAGAGGTGTCCCATGATCTCTATAAGGCTGCTGCGGAGCATATTTGACGGCCATTGCGCAAGCTTAACAGGACAGTCCCTGATTTTTTCAGGGGAATAGCATGATTTTTCCGGATAAAAACGTAACTTTTTCAAGATAGTTGTTTCCTCACTCTCCCAAGATAAAGTAACGTATCTGATTAAAACGGTGGTTATGGAGATGGAATTTTAAAATTTCACGAACACAAAGTTTTGAACGAGTTTTTTTGGGAAGACCTGAACATTGGAGATAAACTTTAGTCTTCAAGATGCTCTTCGATTGAACCAGTTTATATCTGTGGTAAATCTACTTTAATTGCTTGGCGATAACAGATATTCCATGAATTCATTGCAATTACCTTTATTGAAATCATTATTGCCACCATGAGCAAATCAATGATACGGAGATATCGTATCATAGAACATGTGTGATCTTTGGTGCTGACGTCTGAATCAATATGTATATATGTTGATGATAATATCTACAAAAGCTTAGCGATCCACCCCGGCAATTTTTTATGGGAAAGTTCGGAGGCAACCTTGTACTCAATGCAAGCCTTCATTATTGAAACTCTCTCAAAACTTCTGAACTAACTATTTGCACACTTACTACTAGGCTCGTACCAAACGAAAGTAGAACTTGGCTTCTCAGAAAGGCAAGATCAAAAAGTGCCGAGTTTTTCCAACTTAAAATATTATGCAACTATCTTGGTTCAATTTTGAGGAAAATGAAATTCTTAAAAACCTGCTAATACTCTTAATTGTTACACGAGTATAGGTATTAGTATTAGTATTAGTATTAGTAATACTATTAGTAATAAAACTAAGAAAGTATAAGTACTGAAATCCTGCGTTTGCTAAGAATGTTTGAGCATAAGGGGCATTCCGGATTCTCCTAAAAAAAATTAAGTTTATGAATTATTACGATGTAAGGCTTATTGTTTTTAGAATACAACGGTGTCTTTAATGCCACAGATGACCGCATCACAATAGGATACGCCCCCATCGATGCAATTACATCGCGGATACCCCCTCGGAGAATGGACACCCTTGTATCTACCCCCGGCCGTGTAGGTTTTCAAATTATCTCTTCATTTCAAGCAGTAATTAAATGGTCATTAGGTATCCAACTGATATCACCATAGTATCAAATGCGTAGTCTCCGCTGTTTCCCTGCACATCTATAGTCTCCTGTTTTCCTCTCATTTTCTTTGCTCCCACAAATTCAAATCCACTTTTACGGTGGTTGGTCAGAGGATGAAAAGATGAATTACTAGAGTTAAACTAATGAAAGGGGATTGCAATTTTCTCTTTAGCAATGAATTAAAATACATAGTTTTGTTGTTTGTGAACCATCTGCTGCGCAACAATAAGAAAAGATCTTTCCTCCAAAAGGGGGTCCGGTCCTTCATATTTCTTAAAGTTCAGACAATTTCGACGTTCTTCGATATTTGTGTAAAATAGGTTTATAAGGAAGTTCTTGGCTCTTAAAATATTTAAGAAATTCAACACTTAGTTCCTCTAGCTCAGGATAGTATGCAAAAAAGATTTGTCTTTAGAGGGAACTTTTTATGTCGCTACATTGAAGTATTTTTTATTTGGGTGATACAGCATGCCTTGCAATTCTCAATCAAGAGAGAGAGGGTAAAAAAAGTTAGCTTTTTTCAGCAGATTTTGATCTGAGGATTGCTAATTTTGAGTTTTAGTTCTCTTTTTGAAATTAATAAATAGTAGCCCGGCATTTGCTTCTCAGTAGCACTTTTAATCCTGTTAATACAAGGAAGGGATGTCTATACAAAAGAAGTGTTTCCACAAGGAAGTTTCTCCTATTGCAAATTAGGGCCGTCGCAAGATGTCCTGTTTCATGGGGGTGTTCACGATGAATTTGCCAACAAAATAGGCATACAATTCTTTATTTGCCTACAAATTAGCAAAAGTTTCCGACGAAACACTCTTTTGCGTCCAAAACTCCTTGTTTTTGAAAAAAATATTTTCCCTGGGCGGTGTCACACCCCCCCCCTCACCCCACCGTAGCTAAGGTCCTGTTGCGAATAGTGCCTCTATCATGTTCCTATAAACTGTGTTCTAATAAAAAAGATATTTCTTTGCATCTCTTTAACCACTTAACTTGCTCTTTTCAAATGCTTGCATCCTCCAGCCAGTTTCTTATAAAAATGGGTGCAAACTTGAATAAACTTTAGACAACCCACGCGAGAAACTTCAAGCGAGATTGTTCATTATGGGTGAGATTTTAATCTCCATAAAACATGATTATTTGCAACAATCTGTATTAAAGAAATCAAATCCGATCAGGGTATAGATCTAAACATTGTTCAGTTGTTAGTAAACGACATACCAACCCCCTGCAGCTATAAAGATCCTGCCCGTCGAATCCTAACCTTTGATCAAGCTTATCTCCTTTCCGCAATTACTAGATCGCCTGTGTGTGTTTCGCTAACAATGTTTTCGCGTGCTGCTAAATATTTGTGAAGATTCAAGGCAGAAATTCAATAGACCACATTCGGATCGAAGTGACTTGTTGTAATGAGGGACAAGTTTATGGAGCATATTAGCAACGTTACAACAAAACTTGGTTGTCGGTAAGAAAAACTATGTTTTCATCAATGTTTACACGACTTTGATTGAATGATTGATTTCAAGTTTCTAATGGGGGTAACCCTTTAGCAAATGCTGATTTTCAAGGGGCCCTCCATCTAAAATCAACGGTGAATTATATGTTGCACATACAGTAAAATCCCGTTAACTCAGACCTTGGGTAATTCGGACATTCGCTTAGTCGTCCGCTAGAGGTCATTCATGATCCATAAAGGGAGGGTGATGGCACTTTTGCCCTGCAAAAATCACTCTGCCCTTTCAAGATTGTAAAAGTTGCCAATTTTGTAGCTAGAACCTGCCCTGCAGCGCCTATTTTTGCTCTGCAAGAGGACGATATTTTCATAGTTGGAAGGGAGAGCCACCCCTCTCCCAACCCCCCTAAACTGACGCCTCTGGTCGTGCTGATCTCTTGTCCCTCTGGATTTGACGATCCTCATTAAGGCCTCTGATATCTCTGATATCCGTTTAATCGGGCGAATTTACTGTAAAATGGTGACAAAATAGCGATATTAAATGTCTAATTGACGATGAACATTATCTAATGCCTTTTTCAGCTTAAATGTGCTCTTTACAGCATTTTTCACGGAAAATTTAGAAACATGCACGAGAAAATTATTGGGGGGCTTCAGCCTCGACAGGCGTGATTTATTCTTAGTTTTCATAAATAACATGACCCTTGAGATTGGTAAGAAATATTAAGATACCTGCTGCACCCTTGCTTAAAACCCTAGGGAATATAACTTTCAGTGGGGTAGGAGTACAAAAAAAACAAATGGGTCCTTAGGGAGACTCTGCTGAATTCAACAATATTAAAAATAAACATCTTTTTGTTAATCCCCTGAATTCACTAATATTGTAAAAATGCATCTTTTGTTGACCCCCTGAACCCCTCCTGAGCTCTACATCTTTTGTGTGCCCCATAGGAATAAGGCTTATTTTCAATATTTTTGCTGCTTTTGTCGGCATGTGCACTAATCTGAGGCTTGACATCTGTATAAGATGTGAGGTCAAATAATACGAAGTTATACTGATGGGATCGATTGACCTTTTAAGCATTTAGATCTAGACCTTAAAATTTGTTATCCATTTAAGATATTGCTTTGTTTTTGAGGTTTATGCTTGTAGTTTAAAGTTTAGTTAAGCAATAAAAGGACATCTATCTACGTTAGTTTCATCTACCCTTTTGCTACAACTATAAAAAAGAAGCGCTTTGTGCCACAACCCCAACAATATTAGAAGGAGTTTGTCGATTTCACGAGGCATTTATGAGCCCTGAGCCATTTATTAGCCAAAAGTTAGCCAAAAGTTAGGCAAAAGTTAGCCAAAAGTTAGCCAAGATGAGCCAAAGGTGAGCCAAAAGTGAGCAAAGTGACGCCTCTGATCTTTCATCTTCTGCTAGTGTTATTAAAAGCAATACTTGCTTCATAAATATCCATTAGTGTCTTGTATATTGCCCCATGTTTTTATTGCCTCCACTTCAATTATCTAAAAACAAATCAAAAACAATTCAGTCTCAAATTTATGGAAAAATCAAAAACAGTCTACATAAACCTCAAATTTACTGGGTTTTTTTTTTAAAATTGTACGGCGCTAAAAATACTCAATGCCTTAAAAACAAATAACCTCCATACATATTGTGATACTTTAGCGATCTCGTGTGATATAACTGATTTATATGATTCAGCTTTCTGGATGCTTGTCGCAAGTTCGACTCGCCATTCCGATGAGTACATGGCAAGAATGAGTCAGTGCTTCTCACCTTTGGTCTGGGCATTCTCATCTGGGAGCACAACCGGGGTCTGACCAATAATGAGGCTAAAAGTATCAAAATAATTTCAGAGATGACTCACGGATGATAAAAATTGATGATAAGTTTCTATCTACTGTTACCCTTCACATTTACAATCGGTACAATGTACTATTGTCTGCTTTTGTCAATTCAGCCATTTTTTAAATACAATAACTGACAATGGGTATCAAGGCATGGGAAAAACCATGCCACCCCAAAAACAATATAATTTGTTTTAAAAGCAAGGCGTTTTTGGCCATGAAGGAATATTTCGTCGACAGGATTCAACTACCATTCTCTGCAAATTCATCTTGGGCACCTCCCCCCTAAAAGTAAAACAGAAATCTGGCCACGACCTTTGAAAAATCCTATCATAATGGTAAAATATAGAAATTGTTCAGCAAATCCTCGGAATAGTTAAGGAAAAGAGGATCTGATTAGCAAGGTGATTTCCTCAGAATATCCCATTAGATGCAGTTGATCCCTATGATTGTATCCCATTAAATAGTGGGGTGCTCGAATAACTCCCAACCAGTGTCCCTAAATAATCCACCAATCCATCCTTGTAATCCTAATCCTAGAATCATTAACATTCAATTGCATAGAGAGCTGCTTAATCGGGAAAACAATCAGGGCCTATGGTTAGATGTTATCTTCTAGGGGGTTGAACAAAACTAATTTGCCAACAAAACAATAACAATCCTTTATTTGCCGCGAATTTAGCAAATGTGCCAACGAAATGCCTTGACATGGCCAAAAACGGCTGAATTTTGAAAAAAAATTGTTTAAAAAAAATATGTCACAGTGTACCACTGCAGGTATTGCCCTGAATGCAGTGTTTGGGTAGCAGAAGAACAAAGCATTCCGAGAACTGATTGGTGACGGCTAGGAGAAATATGTTTCTTATAATGCCACAGAACAGTTCTTAAGTTAAGCAAGAAAAAGTAAGCATGCTTAACAAGCAGTGGCACGGCGTAACTAAGTGTGGAGAAGGTGGGGTGCAAAGATATTTTACGACCAAATTTTCAATTTTTAACTTGACATTATCTCAATTTACCAACCCCAGCCTAAAACAAGTTGTTTTGAGAAGAAAATAAGTTGCCGATGATACTAAAGATAACTAAAGTGTGATGAAACTAAATTATATATTAAAAGTGTTTTGAAACTTATTTGCAGAAAGAGCAGTGGACTATTGCAAAAACCGAACTTGGTGCAGCATTTTAGCAAGGTTTTTCAAATTCATTGGCAAAAGAATTTTCTCTTGATCTGTTTAGTTGCCGAAAGGATGGGAGCCTTTGAATCACTTTCTAAAATAAATGAGATTTTCAAACGACTGAAGGGTTGCGATTATGTAACGTTAATCTTTCAACGTTTTGCTGATTTCGTGCATCAATTCCTTTCAGATTTGGTGCTATCCCGTCGTTTTGCGGTTTTCCTGCATAAAATTCGTTTTTTTTACAGCGTGTTAACAAAAGCGAACACGTGCTCGTAGGATTCTTTTTCATTTTGAACATGGTAAAACCACTTCAAAACAGGTCTTCAACTTGATCTTTTCCCACTCAATTTTTTTCTCACAGCTGCTAGATTCTCACGATCTCCTCCAAAACATATTCATCATCCCACGATGAAGAGATATCTACCACTTTTTGAATTTAGATTTTCATCGTGGTTTTACCATTCTTCTTTATGAACATTTTTGAATGTGTTCTACTAGACTCAACAATTCAGCGGATGTTGCTCCTTTCTAAAGCCCACAGAAAATGAAAGGTTCCCATCATCTTGACAAGAAGCTGATTGAATTTTCTTTTGGTTTTTATTTTGTTGTATGAAACAGAAAAGACCGTGGGAGAAGGTCAAGAGTCTTAGAAATATGACGGTAACACCATGGTAGTGTAACAGTGACAAAGAGGCAAGGTGATAAAAATTACTGAGGTGTTAGTTTGAATATGAACAACGCAACATGTACCAACTATCTAAGTTAAAATTTTTACTATAGATCTAGCAATGTGAACCAACTAACGAACGATTTTTTACTATGAACCTATTCAAAAATTTTGCAGTTGCAGCTCTCGCCAATCTAGTTTTTGCACGGGAGGTAACTTAAGATGCAAAGTAATTGGGACGTGCCATTTTGAGACAAAAATTCGGGACATAATTTCGTGTCACTTTTGAAAATTTGGGTCATGAATTCGTGCAATTTTTGAAAATTTGGGTCATAATATCGTGTCACTGTTTGAAAAAAGGGGCCCATAATTCCGTGTCACTGACCAGAAAAGCATTACAATTGATATCAACATTCCCTTATTCAAAATAACCTAGTATTTTTTTTAGCTTACGGTGCTTCTTCAAACGTTGATGATGATTAAGCTACAATAAATGTCGGACAGGAATGTGTTTTAGTGGCTTTCCTAGGCAAATAATTTTTTGTTTTTTCCATATTTCTCACAACTTTTGTCAGTGATGTAATCATAGGGGCAAAGGTACAAGCCTATAGATCAATCATTTAGATAATTTCTATAAGGAGCTCATACCTTCTTAGATTTTCTGGCTCCTATCCTCACAAAGGGTGTCATGGTTCCTATCAAAAACACTGCACCACAATGAAAGGTTAATAAACAAATAAGACAGCAATTGCGACGGTAAAAATGTATTATAGAGTTTAAGGAAGCTTATTGAAATTGTTAATGGAGAATATGTCGCACAGTCTGGTTTTTTGAATCACAGTATTTCTGGCTCTTTGAAACATTACAAAAGGACCAGTTTTATGTGGTTTATAGCTGAAGATCACATCGATTCAACTGTCCCAGACGCTTCTAACAGTTCTCATTGGTCATAAATTATTGAAGCACGTCCATCACTTTGTCCCCTAGATCTGGCTTTGTTAAAAGGTGTGCAGATTCTCACCCTTCCACGTTCCCCTCTAGGGGTGGTCCCGTCTTTTACAATTAAAGTTAAAGGCTCTAAGTTTGTTCCAAATCTAAGTTGTGTCTCAGAAACAGGATTTTCTGTAATCTGCTAATGTTTGTCTCTTTTTATATAACTAAGCTGGTTGTCTAGTTATACTTTACAAGGCTTTTTCGCAGCAGTTTCTTCAAAACTCATGGCTTATCAGCAATTTTTTCTTTTGAATAACTGTCTAGATGGTTAGCTCCACTTAACAAAGGCAGGGTCACAGGATATCTCAGAAATGACCGCATTTGTTCCTTTACGCCACTGTCTCCAGCCTCTGTTATCGTCCAATCAATTGTGCCAAGATAATGTTGCAATTTATTGAATGGACTATAAAGATACAAACACTACTCTAGATTCCCTGTACCATATAGTT
Source organism: Catostylus mosaicus (assembly GCA_964019065.1). Lineage (NCBI taxonomy): Eukaryota > Metazoa > Cnidaria > Scyphozoa > Rhizostomeae > Catostylidae > Catostylus > Catostylus mosaicus. Next base: position 1,338,032 of record OZ025200.1, read on the forward strand.
CTCTTTTGTTCCCTTGGTTGTTGACAAATATATAAGAGCCAGAAATAGCCATCGGTCGATATTCCATGATAGATTTCGTGGAGTTTAGACCTTCTTAAGTAAGCTATTATCAATTATCTAAATTGATACTAGAACTAGCAAAGCTTTCTGGCAGAATATTTTAGCATTCTTATATTGAAAAATATATTGTGTTGAAAGTTCAATCAAAGATTGTTCTCTGTGCCAAGCGCTTTTAAGTAGCAAAGGGCACTTTTTCAGACTCTTTAGACGCCGAGTACTTCGAAAAACCTTTAATAAAAGAGGTTAACGGTATTCTAAAGCGGGAACAGGAAAAAGGTGAGCTTTTTCAGCAGTGTTTTAGTATATTTTATATAGCATTTAGATTAACAGCATCTATTTCAAACGTGAACAATATGATCACGCTTAAGCAGTGATGGGAATGAAGAGACAACATCTTTGTACCGGGGGTTTCCTATCGAAAAACTAGACTCAAATCGATTTCTGGTGAACTTCACTGAAATTTTAGTAGTTTGTTTGTGTCTTTATTATAAATTTATGCCATCAATAATTCTTGCAAACTTTGCAAAACTGTTAATATCGACTTATTCCCAGGTTTCTTTCGCTACGAATTCGACAGAATTGGATATCAATTGTGTGATTTCTAGAAAGACCTTATCGTATCTCCAATGTGCAAGTGACACAGAAAAATTTAGGTATTTCAAACTAGCCCTATATAATTACTGGACTGGCGAATGTAATTTCAACGCAGTTATTCCAGTTTTCCCTCATCCTGGTGCGGCAAAGAGTTCTAACTTTCAGATTGGTGCAATGTACCGACATTTTACTAAACACGGAAGTGCATGCTTCTAGCTACTACCGCCGTTATCTCACCCATGGCAATTTCTTATTACTAGGTCTTTTAATAGGGGAAATTTGATGGCCCAATGCTCAGACTGTGCTAGGAATCGTAACATATCAGTAGTCAAGCTCTCTTAGAAATATCTTAACAAAAATTAAGTATTAACACACTAAGTATTTTAAGATCTAATGCGATTCGTTGGAGAATGCCACTTTCAGACAGTGAAGTAACGGAATTTTCGATACAACTGTTTTCCTTAGGAAAAGAAGGTAATTTCTGAAAAAGCATATTCAAATAATTTCTTAGATTGGACAGCCTTTTCTTAACTCTTTTCTTCTCTACCTCACTTTCTGAGGAGCAGAGTACTACTTTTTCTAAAATCCCACAATTTGTAAGAATTGCGAACCAGTTGTTAATTTTCGTGCCCAGAGAAACTTGAACAACATATCTATCATTTCATTTGATATTCTAACACCATGAAATATCAGCTTCTGCTAAATTTGTAAATGACAATGGTTCACCTTGCATTACACAGTCTAGCCTAGTCTAATAAGAACAAATTGTAGTTATTAGCTCCATCGTGTTATATTGCAATTGTAATAATTTGATATTCTAACAAGCCATGACATTTTACTCGCTGCCTGATTACATAAACGTAGCATTAAAAGTGTGTTTCATACTTACTATTACGCATTCGCCCGTCCATTTACCTCAATATGTCATGTATCTGCTAAATGTATATCAATCTATACATGCTGCAAACAACTCTAATTGAAGTCGTAGGCATCACTTTGATGTTCTACCTTCAGCTTTTCCTGTTTTTCATTATCCTTTCCTCTTCTCCAAATCCTTTTCTTTTAGTTATTCTCACAAAAGTGATTATTTTTGTTAATAATTTTTTCAATTTAAATAAGTAGGGTTTTATTATCACTGTTTCCATATCGACATTGCGTCATTCAATTCTTCATAATGCACCATGCATTAGGCGGTGTCTTTGCTTAATTGTACAACGAATTCTACAATAAACGCAGTGTTGGTATAACTACATAACAGAAGTTAATGGGAATTATGCACTCTCTCGTACCTTGAAAAGGAATCGCTCTATGGGTTAAGCAGTGATGGACTGAAAGAAATGCAAAATGATCTTTATACTATGTTCTGGAGAAGCCCCTTATGCCGGGGTCAAATGAATTAGCAACCATATTAATATCTTGTCTCATATGCTTCGTATTTCTGCCGCTTTGCGTTGTTCCTTATCCCCGCCATTTACACACATCGTCACAAGCATTCCTCGAGATTCTGGTAGGCAGCTTGCTATTTTGTTCTTTACTTAACTTGTTACAAAGTGTCCTTATTTGTTTTCTCATAACAAAGTTGTTTATAAGAAATCACTTCAACAAATAATTAAGAAGGTTAAGTACTGTCTTTCTCGAACTGAATAAAATACGAAACTAAATTTGTCTGTAACAATTACCTTTTTTTGCCTATTGTAATGTTATATAATTCAGCTGAAATTTGTATCCAACTTTAAATAAATAATCGAAAATGAGTGCCCTCCTCCCTTCCAAAATTGGCCTGCCAGACCTTTACTTTACTGAAGAACGCCCCTATCTACCATGGCCACCAAAAAGTAGTTGGAACAGAAGGTTTAAATAGGCCGCATAATCATATTTTCCGCTTTATTGTCGTTTTTGAGTACATAGCTCCGCCTTACCCCTTAACAATGCTGAGGAGAAAGATGAACGTGCTCCAAGACCTGTGATTCACTTTTACCACTCACATCTCCATATCTATTCATTTTCTAATCACATAACAACATTGTATAGAGGGGGGGAGTGCATTGACAAAAGATGCATGGTGTTCTAGCACTTTTGGCGCGGGCACTTTAGTTTAGAGCAGCTACTATCCATCCAAGAAAGACAGATAAAATACTGGCTCATCTGGGTCCAATCCATGTGAAATTCCATGTGAAAACACGACTCTGCACAAAAGAAGAGCTAATGGAAATGAAGTGAATTTTTAATAGAGATGAGACTAAAGTTCATTTCACGGCGTCGGTTCTTGATTAATTTTTAATTTCAGATTCAAGGTATAGTCTTTTATAAGCAAAACGCTTTTAACGTCGAGATTTCTTATTAAAGCGAAATTCTTTATCAGAATCAAATAAGTAAGGAAGCAAAACCTCTCTCACTTGCACATAGTCTCGTAAGCACTTTGTCTCGAATGCACGTAGTCTCGTATCCACGTTGTCTCGAATGCACGTTGTCTCGTATCCACGTTGTCTCGCATGCACGTAGTCTCGAATACACTGCGGCCCTTTTTATCGCTGCAGTTTATGATAGAAATACAGGCTACACCCTTTTTTATTCAAAGGTTTAGTTTAAGCTGGCCTATCTATTTTTGAAGTGATCTCAACAGCATCATTAGCTGTTATCATTATCACTGTTATTTTGAAATAGTGTTTCTAACAAGCATAAGAAAATCCCATTTATTTTTAGTTTTGTTTTTGTATCACATGAAAGGGAAAGGAATTATTTTTATTTCTATTCTATATTCATTCAAAGAGAAGACAATTGCATAAGACATAAGACGCAAATGCTGTTATCTAGAAAACGTTAGCATAATACCATTCATTCTGAGCAACACGTAAGAGCAACAGTCACGGAACCATGGGGGTGCATTAGGGGGGGGGGGATAGTTACCGCAACCACATTTCTGAATATACGGAAATGTACATTTGTTGTAAAAAATTTTGCAAAAGTGTAGGCCCTTAGTAAGATATGTTTCTTAGTCACGTACTGACTTGCAAATTAATCCTAAAATGGTTTGAACTTTCTAAAATTTTCTGAAACTGTATCATTTTGTTCAAGAGAGCCTTTTCCAAAATCTGAAGGGCGTGACCGAGCCCCCCTTTCATCTTCTTACCCCCCACTTTGCGGGGGCTGGTGCGGCCGCTGATTACTATAAAAAGTGAAGTATGAAACTTTCTATCATTCAGTGATCACCAAAAATCTATATTCACACATATTTTCCAAAGAAATAACATTATGTATTCATGTTAACAAAAGTTTTAACAAAACTTAAAACAAGCTGAGATTGGGATTTTTAAGCTCAAAGTTATAAGCAAAAAGCATTATTTGCTTTCAACTTGATTAACATTCAAATTTCGTATTAGTTTATTTTACATTACATATTATGATTTCTATCTATTATTTCTAATCAGAAAAAAGTCGTGTTTTTGAATCTTTACGTTGGTCCTGCATTTTTTTTTGATCAAGGACTCTTTGAGATGCATTAAAGTGGTTCAGAACTAGGCTCGATGCAGGAATAAGATAATTTGAAAGCGTAAACCATAATTTCTCAATGCATTCCATCATGACAATGGTTCAATCCACTAATAAATGGCTAGATAGCAGCACAAAGAGGTTTACATGACGTCAAATGTCTTATTTACAACACTTTCACGTCTTCAGTCACCGCGTTATAATCCTTCTTTGGTAAATTACCGCGCGGTAAGCCGCACAGTTCTGCGAAATAACACCGCAAGGCGGCCGGACTCAGCCAAAATAGAAGAATATTTGCAGAAATTGGTGAAAAAGCTTTTTATGTAAACAGGAGCACGCAGTTAGGACAGCGCATCAAAGAGATATGCAAAGTTTTGGAGTCTGCAAGGGCTTTTCTTCCCACCAACTGCCATCTGTTGAGCGTCGATGTGCTTCTCGCTTCTTTGGAAGACAACCTCAAATATGAGCAAAATGCTTCTCTAAAGTAGCTTAAATATAATCCTGTTCTGGGTTTGTTATTGTGGCGTTGTTCTGGGATCATCATGCGGAGGCAAGAACACAAATCAATTTGCTTTCTTTTCTGCAGCTGCATAAAGGAAACAGGGACAATCGGATATGGGATGAGAGAGGCTAGGCCAAATTGATGGAAGTGGCGTAACAAGGGGCACAGGCCAATAGTATTATTAAGCACATTAGTATATAGGAAGTTTGTTTGGGGTACGTAAAGATATGCGAAGTCCTAAAAAACTTCCCAACTGAGAAACTGAAGAAATGGAAATTATTTCTGGGGCTTGAATTTGCCGACAAGCTCGACCCCCAAAGACCCCTTTAAATTCCCACACGGTTTTGTCTGTCAAACTTCGAACTGTTTTTAGCATCACTGACATTCTTGCCTACACGCAGACTCAGCTCAGGATAAAGGGTCAAGATCTTTGGATAGAAAAAACAGTGTGACAGGAATTAGTGTCATCCACACATCTCCCACCCAAAAATATCCTTGGCTCTCTTTGATGTTTGACTTGGTTAGAGTCATTTTAACCAGGCAATTTGATAGCCATTAACACAAATCCCATTGCGGTAGCAACTGTTTCTTTGTCCATAATTACTAAAGGATAATTCAATTTGAATAAAAAGGGGACCGCAGCATGACTAACATCTACCGGGGCGTGAAATTTCCGGGCCAGGCACAACCCTGATTTGATGCGGAAGGGGTGGTCCAGTCCTACAAATTCCTATCTTGATCCTCCAAGCAGCAGGCCAAACTAATGGTGGTTGAGGACCAAGCTAGGAACTCTAAAGGTAAAGGACAGAACCAACACCACTCTGGCTCAAACGTGTTGGAATCCAAGTCTCTATCTCAGGGAGGTTTATCAAAATTCAGAAACATGCGCGCCAAGTTTCCACTCAGCTGTTCCTTTGCTAGTTTCTTGCTTCGTTTTTTGGGGGGGGGGGGGGTGGTGATTGCACCTTTTCCATGAAAAAGTCACTCACTGCCTTTCCAAAGCTGTAAAAATTACTCATTTGTAGCTACAGCCGGTCCTATGGCGCCTATTCTTGCTCTACAAGAAGACATCAATTTGATGTTTTGGAAGATAAGCCACCCTTCAAAACAGGCCAGCCATTAATAAACACCCCTGCTTGTTAGCATTCATATCAAAGTACAAACAGAGGCTTTTGCGAACAAATAATTGTTAGAATTGTTCACAGGAAATGGTTACTGGCAAACTTCCTCCCATTAAAAATCTCCTTGAGGCTCTTGTTAGTCATGTTAATAACTTGTCACACTGGGCATTGTAGAACCTTGAAAAAAATTCATTTGGATGATCAAGGCATATTTTTACAAGATGATATCACTGGAATAATTACAGCGAAATATATAGAACTTTATTGCAACTTTTAGCGCAGAGTTACTCTTTAAACATAGTGTCCTGTCCCTCTTACACTGCCAAATTAACCCCAGTAATGCAGGAAAACATCACTTCTAGGTCTTGCCCCAAATAAGAAATTTTTTTTAAAAAAGCAAAGCAGGTCTGTTCCTTTCGTTCTTTTTTAATAAAGTAGTCCTCGGTTCCTTTAGAGGGCACAGCTGTTTAGAGCTAGGCTTTGTTTTAGGAATTACTGGCCATTTCTTAGAGAAACAGCTTTATTTAGATATACAAATACTTTGCTGGTGAAACAAGGCATCTAAGGTGTTATACTTTTTTAAAAGTTTCTTAGGTATTTTGTTAAGACTAAAAATTTTGAATGCTTCTTAAGAATGTCTGCGCACTGAAATCCTGCAATTTTTAAGAAGTTTTCTTGGTCTGGTCTCACAAAAAAACTCTCATAAAAGACTCCTTAAAAAAGATTCCAGATTTCTTAAAGATACGGCGCTGCAAAGAAAACGCTCTCCCTAATCAAAGCAACAGTTTTTCATTCGGACAATTCGCAGAGAAATAAATTGTTTTTGTTTAAGGAAAGAAAAAAAACGTAAACTAGAACAATGTGCTGATTGTTTGTTGCTTGTTAATACGGCAGTCGAACTGAATTTTGAAACAATATAGATCGGCGAAACCTGGCCGAGGAATTTCTCCAATTGTGAATTGCAAATAGTGGAATTACTGCACATGGCTTATATACAATCTTTTTAAAGGATGTTAGAGGATTTCGGCTAGGTGAAAATAGCTTCCCTGCGACGATAAAGATTTCCCTTGAATATCATTATAAATTCGTTAATACTTCCATGCATGAGTGCTTGGGATAGATGAAGTTGAGCAGCGTGTTTTTCTTGAAACTCATGAAAAGTGTCGCGGCTGGCAAATGCAGAGAAGTTTGTAAATTGTTGTGCTGCAGTCGTCAAAAACTGTTTTGGAAAGGCCTTGACCAGGTTCAAGGTGTTATTACTCCCGGCTTGAAGAATGATCAATAAATATCAGAGGGATAATTACCATTAGGGCTAAACAAACAAAAAATGAATTTTGTTGCCGCCGACACATCAATTATCGCTGATCTCAACACGAACAATAATTTGTTTCACAATTTGCGAAGAAGTCCTTCTCTTCTCTCCTACAGGTCCCAAGAGGAAGGGAAGACATCCAAGCACAAATGGTCGAACCCAAATAGCAGGGCGTCATCAGCAGACGAGCGGAGGACTGCTCAGGAAGCTGTAAATAAACTGAAACCAGAGAGCTCACACAGGCAGAGGGCTTCATCTGACGACAGTCGAAGAGTAATCGGACAACTTCTCGGGTCAGGACGAGCGTTTGATCATCTCCTGGCCGGAATAATGGGCGAAGGACTGCAAAAAGACGATCTGGAAATGGACAAAATTTACACGGATGTTTGTGAAGAGCCGTCAAAGCGTGTTGTTTTCAATATTTCTGGAAAAAGATACGAAACATTAAATTCAACGCTCGATAAATTCCCTGACAGTTTACTGGCGATGCCAAATCGTCAAATATTTTACGATCCGGTGCGACAGGAGTATTTTTTTGATCGAAATCGCAAGGCTTTTAGTGCAATTCTAACTTATTGTCAAACTGGCGTTCTTGTCAAGCCCCCGACGTTAGATGAGCGGATTTTTGCCGCTGAACTTCGCTTCTTCGGCTTTGATGAGGAGTCAGAAATGCATGTTGTGTCTGGTCCTGAACAACCTCGGAGATTATTACCGAAAAACAAATATCAAAGAAAAATCTGGCAGCTATTTGAATATCCAGATACGTCGACTTACGCACGTGTTGTAGCAATATTCTCAGTTTTTGTTATTATTCTATCAATTACAATGTTTTGCTTGGAGACTCTCCCCACTTTCAAAGAAACGCACTACGAAATAAACAAGGATGCAAACGGGACTGTTATTTCTAAAACTGACAAAGGCGAACGATTAAAGCAGAAGTACACTGCTTTTTTCAACACCATTGAGTTAATTTGCATTATCTGGTTCACGGTGGAATATTGTGTGAGACTTTTGAGCTGCCCTCAGAAACTGAAATTCCTTTACCAGCCATTAAACGTGATTGATTTAGTTGCAATTTTGCCGTTTTATGTCACGATTGCTTTAAATTCGGTTGACACTAACGTTGGAAGTCTCTCCATACTAAGGATACTTAGGCTAGTGCGAGTGTTCCGAATTTTCAAGTTATCCAGATACAGCAGAGGTTTAAAAATATTGGGATACACTTTCAAGGTATGTCAACTTTCTTATTTGTTGATAACTTGCGAGGGAAATGGGCGAGAACTGGAGATTTCGGAAACAGGCCTACTTCCTACCCCCATTGAAAACCATCATCGCTCCTGTAAACAAAGTCGCAAAAGAATTTTTCTCTTGTTCAAATATTGTAAATCACCCGTGCAATTGTGCATTTACCGTAATTTACTTAATGCCCACACTTTACTTTTCCGGGGGTAACAATGTAAACAACTTGATTTACAAGTTTGCTCAACTCATATATTATTTATCCGTATTATTTATCCGGAATAAAGATTTTTCCCGCAAAACGTCCCATAAAACAGTGAAGGTGGCCAAAAGCTGTTCCCTTCGCTAAATTTCCCCCAAATACCGGTAAAATGAATGGCCTTGAGGTTAGGATCCCAAGTATCACATGCTTTCCTCTGATTGTCTTTCTCTTTCATTTCCAAGGCCATTTTGTTATTTAATAATTTAAAAAACAATCCTGCAACCTATATTAATTGTTCATTGCTGATTTATGTAAGTGCCTTTAAACTATAAATTGGATTTTTCTTGGTTATCGTGACCAATAAAAGGAAAATAGATAAAACATTATCAGGCCCTTTTTTAGTGGACTTGAAATACACTAACTATCATTTTTAATTTTTTTCTATATTCTGTAAGCATTTATAATTTAAAACTAACCAATCTCTGCCCCAGGCCCACTTCAAATTGCATAAAATATTGCAAATGGGATGGGGGCTGCCCTTGTGCATCTAAGATATCTACCTTTGCTTGTTGGTTTGCAATCCTGGCCTAGGTTACCCAGTGCTTGCACAACCCAGATAAGCCTGGGTGCCAGATTCACCTTCCTAGCTATCTAGATATTTGCTTCATGCAGGACAAAAATGAGCACTACAGGACAGCTTTGTTTAAATCATTACTTTATAAGCCCTGTCAGGTCAAAAATTTTGTTCGTGGCTATGAGGATTTCTTTGGTCTGTGGAAGTATTTTATCATTTCTATTATAAGAGTTTACACATCCCTTACAAGTTGTAGGTAGGGGGAATTTGCAAGTGTTTTATCATGTGTTCCCACCTTTTTTATATATATCCTAACCATCAAACCTATTGTGTTTTCCCTAAAAATCATCATAATTACCTGTCCACTTTATGACAAAAAAGGAAAATGTATTTTTCCACTGTCTTATTTAGTAGGTTTTTACAGGACAAGGGAAACCAGATTAATTTAAGCCTTTTATTGAATTAACAATGGAGAAACTGTTACATTTTCAACTGGCTTACTTTTGAAACAAATAACATTCTGATTGGCCATGATAGAGCATCACTCAAAACTATGAATGAATTTGAAAATAGGCAACAATAAGAAAAGCATCACCCCAAAGGATGGGACCAATGTTTACTGGAAAAGCATTTGCCATTTTTTCCCTACAGAAGAAATAGTTTATTTGATATTCTGCCTGGTGCATCACTGGCCATTTATCATGCCCTTCTATTATATTTTCATCTCTATAAAAAGGGGGTTGATGAAAAGTTGACATGTAAGTTACAATTTAAGTGAGATCATATCATTTTTCCATAATAATTTTCATGGACTAAGCCTTGGTAGTCCCCCCTAGATGCAGTGACTGTATGTTGAACATTAAATTACATTACATTACATTACATTACACTACATTAATTACATTACATTACATTAAGCACATTTCATTGTCTTACATTGCATTACATTATTTTGCATTAGTTAACATTACATCACATGCCATTACATTTAGCTACATTATATTGCATTTCACTACATTACTTACATTACATTACACAACCTTACACTGCATTGTCTTACATAACTTTATCTTACATTACTTTTCCTTTCATTACATTACCTTACATAGTTTTATATTGCATTGCATTCAGTGAATGACACACTTATACAGTAGCATTATATCAAATGACATTGCTTAACATAACAGCTGATTGTCTTGAATTGCGTTAGGTTACGGTATTTTATGTTACTGTACGCTTCATTACGTTAGGTTACGTCAAGTTACGTTACGTTACGTTACGTTACATTACGTTACGTTACGTTTTGTTACATCACCAATGGTATGCATTCTTTCGCATATAGTCTTTTTGTTAGAAATTTTTAAATTTTATTTATACTCTTAATGATTTTATCAATCCTAATTGTGAACATAAAGTTTAATAGTGTAGGTAATAATCTAAAATAGCTAATAAACAAAAAGATAAAGAGTAAATTAAAAGAATTTTGAAAGGAATTGCAAATTAAGCTACCAAATTACAATATTTATTAACGAAGTTCTTTCTTAAAGGCACACATCTTCACTTAAAATTACTTCTTGATCGATCTTTATAAAATGGTTTTAGACATCTGGCCCCTGATCTTATCAGCTGCAAAAGCGCTTAAACGAGGAAGTAAATCAGTAATATACTCATAAATTATTTATAGTCCATTATGCTTTACGACTAATAAGGTTGGCTGATTGCAGGTGGCATTCTAGCAGCCTTTTTTCACGGTTTTACTTCCTCTTATATTTCTTTATAAAATCATTACCTGTAATTACGAAATTGTATGGCGTTGTTTGCACATCCAGCATAGTCATAACCCGTTAATGTGATTGTTTCGAAATGTGATTGTTAACGTCTCTTATCAAAAATGTTTGGAATGATTCAAGGAATTGTAAAGGTTTTTAAATACTACTGACCGAGTTAAACTTTGCTGGCATTTTCTTTGCAAAAAAGTGAATATTTTCATCTTTACGACCCTTGGCATTTTAAAATACTCAACAATCGTATAGAAAGGATCTGTTCGGCAGAATTGTGACTCGAGATGCAGGCACGCCAGGAACACATATAGCCTGCACCACAGACGGTGTAACTAAAATCTATCCGTCAGGTCTGTGATGCAGGCTCGAACGCCTTTATCAGGGTGCATGAGGCTTCAGAAAATAGCTTGGTTTTTATGCCACATATTGTTTTGGTCATGGTTTGTCCCCTTGCCCTTGTACTGGAGTTGGGTCTAGCCAAAGTTCCCGTCAAACACGGAGGGTTAATCATTTTTTAACTAGAAAGAGAAGACGATATGTGATTGAAAATAGTTGATGAATATTCAAAAAGGCAAAAGTTAATTGAGCAATATTGCGCACTAGCAAGCGGGGTTTTTCACTGTGTAGCAAATAGTATCAAAATAAACGGTCCAGAACAAATTTTGTATATTTTTTATGTTTGATCGAAGGATTTAGTTAGATTAAGGCAGCACTAAAACGAATCAATGCAATACAGTTTAATTTCAAGCCACATATTTATCAGAAAAACAAGGCCCACAAGGATTACTACAGCTGAGAGACGATATAATGTGCTTCTTTATTTTCTCAGATCACGCACAAATAACTGACGCTTCTTCATATGTGATTTGACATTGCCTGCTTGCATGTTATCTTTATCCATGTGTTTTGTCCTTAACAGTTACCTTGTAAGCCCTTTAACAAAGGCAGATTAATTCGACCTGACCCATTGACGTTTGATTGGAAACACTGGCAACCATAAGAACAATAAAAGGGCGGTGCCTCATTTAGACAAGGTTAGTCACGGTGTCGAGCCTCCTTCGTAGTCACGCTTATAAATTTCGTAACAGATGGTCTCTGGGTTTCGTTTGATAGGGTTTATTGCAGCAGATTGAACAAGCACATGGTGGCCTGCAAGCATGCTCATCCTGACAAATTAACCTCAGAAAGACATGAAGCTTAGTCACAACATCTAAGATTCCGGATTTTAAATGAAAAGATTTTCGCAAAGGACTATGGATTAGTGACGTCACATGTTACTGCGAAGGAGCACTTGACCTTCGGCTGTGCTTGAAAATAAATGGCCTAGAAAATACTTTCATAGTAACAATCTGTCCAGTGCTACAATGTCTTCTACAACCGTTCGAGATTTGTTGTACCGTAGACAGGTCTGATTGACAAATGCAAGACAGAGATGGCTAGCGACAAATGATAGTTTATTAGAAAAAGTGCATTTCTGTTATTTTATGTTATTTTATTCACTTATTTCATTGTTGGCTTAGGAAGATGGGAACTCTAGGTCAATAAATCCGCCTTCCAAACTTGTGGGATAAAATCTTGTTATGTCTCATTGTGCAAAATCATTTTTTTAAAAGGCCTCTGGTTTAGGCCTATCGACAAACTAAAATTGGAGAGGATATCACAATGCCGGCTTTTTTTCCTTAAAATTAATACACAGTCATCCCCCAAATAACTTTCCTCAAGAGCCACCACCAATTAGATTTGCCCTTTTTGATGCAGGCGCCTTCGTTGCAATCGAATTACGGGAATCCATATTCTCAATATTAAATCAGTTTGACGGCATGAACCGGTAAAGAATGAACAAAATCAACCAATTAGTATTCTATCCTTTTTATTTTCAGTTCATCCCACCGTTGTTCGCTCATAATCCGTCGAAATTCGCATAAATCTGTCTAAGACGGTCTGCTGTTCGGCTTTTAATGATTTATCTCCTCGCACCTCAACGTCTTAATTGTGAAAAACTACCTTCTTTTCGAATTTTGCTTGGCCAAAGTTCACAGTATCTCGCTTTTGTTATGTAGTGGATAAGGTGAAGACTAGCGTTCTAGCGACGCCGGTTCGAATCCCAGCCCTGGCCATTTTCATGGAGAGCATCCACGGGTAAGGTGTAAACACAAAGTTGTGCCTCGCTCTTCCTAGGAGTGTAACGGGGTACCTGGTCCATAGTAAAGAGCACAGTCTGTAGCTGCACTCTGCTGCATGCGATTAAGCATATCGACTAGGGGAAAATGTAGAATCGGTAGAGTAGCCTCTGACTTATAAAAGACTGTAAACCACAAACTTCTAACTTTTGCAATATTAGATTGCTTCTGTCACAAATTGCACGTGTTCTCGTTTTATTTATAAGAGACCCTCGATGCGAAGTTGTACAGTGATGTTTCTGAAAGTTCAGAAACTCTGGTACCGAATCCTGCCAAGGTTGAACAAATTAAGAAACTAGAGATGTCGAGTCATTAAGGTTCAACTTCTGTGAAAAGTGTAGTTATTCATCAATGTGTTATTCAGTGGCGTATCCAGGGGGGAAAGTAAGGGATGGTTTACTAATGCCCCCCAAATGATAAGATGATTAGAGTCTGAGGTACACAAACCGGTGAGGGCCTAAATAAGTTCTCATCAGAAAGCCATATGACTCTAAATTGTTTTTGTGGCAGCTTTAATTCATGTCAGCCTTTTATTCATGCGAAATTCTTTTTCCTGGGAGTTGTAGTAAAACACTCCATTCCCTATTTTTGACTGAAAAATTCCTGTGAAATGTTTGTAATTTCCTACGACCCATGGTTATGTGGCTGCGGGAAAAATAACACCCCGCAGAGGCAAAGATTTCTTCATGGGAGACGTCGATAAGGAAAGGATTAGTTTCAGCTTTATTGAAAATGACGTCATCGATGGAATAGATATAAATTTTATGTGATTTGTTTGGGGACTTAAACTATTATGAGTCTGCCTAATCAACCACAGCGTAACACGAATAGAAAACATTAGAAATTGCTCGCATATTTTCTTCTAAATCATATTAATAAGTAAAGCTAATAATTAATTAAATCTTGCTAAGTCGAAGGTAAATAGACTTGTCTCTGGTCTCCAGTTGAAGGGGGATAATTGGAACAGGAGAAGGGCTGTTAATGGAGAGGGAGGCTAAATATTCATATAAAAGCTTACATTTCATAGTATAAGCTGTTATATACGTATAACTACTTCAAAAAATACTACTGGGGCGGGACTGCAGACAGCAAGAGACAATGACTGTCCAGTGGCCATCAACCCTTTCCCACTGGACGGGCCATATGGCCTTATGACAAACCCCGAAAAAGATGCGTTTTCAGGGGATTAAGTAAAAAAATATTGTAAATGTTGTGATGGCAGTTTTCTGTAATAGTTTATGCTTTCATCTAAGTCATTTGACTATGTTGCCCCCTGAAAAGCGTAGAATTATATGGGTTTTAACAGTTAATTGAAAATAAATCCGGGTGCGAAAGGGTTAATACAAATAGATTCAGCTAGTCTATAAATAGAAAAAAACAATGTAACACCATAATTATATGCGAAAAACACTGGAAACGGTTTCACATTTCATGTCATACCGGCATAGGTGCCTTGTTCATGGTTTAAACATCACAATTTTCATATATTTCCCAGGCATCAAATGTGAAACAGTTTTACCCAAGTTACGACGAGACATGTACATAACGGCTGCGTAGCGGAAGGAATTGCGGTGGCTCATACTTCAAATTTTGAAGCTATAACAATCTTGCAGGGCAATTTTTTATGCCTGTGCTTTGGTCTCAGTTTTTTCTCAATTTCCGATCAAATTTTAGGCAGGTGTTCTCAAGAAATTGATCTGATATAAGAAAAAATTTATGAAATGGTTAATACATGCTCTCTCTTTAGTTTGTGACCAACAATAATTGAGACAAAAAGTTAGAACAAAAGACTTCCAGACCAGAGTTTTTTGTGAAATCTCTGACTGGGGTTTGTGAAAACGCAGATTATCACAATCTATTCTGTGAAAAATATTAATTTCTACATATATTGGGGGAATGAAAAGGTGACTAAGCACGTGCCTACGTGTTGCCTTTTGGGGGTTTTATATAATTCCTGAGGGGAAATTATCGTTATTTCGTTTCATACATCAAAATTTAGAATTTCCGTCACATCATAATCATGACACATTCGCGCATCCCTGCGGGGTAATCTCATGATTCAAATGAGCCCTGGGGTGGAGCAGATGAGCCGTTAAAACTTACTTAAACTTTCCACCAATAGTTAATCGAGGTTATTGGATTGCCAATCACCTTAAGTGTGAGACAATGTTGTGGAATCCAAATTAACTTATCTGAAATTAAATCTTTCCGTCTCAGCTTAGTTTGCGAAATCACCCAAAATAAGATTGCATGTCATAATCAATTTTATCAATGAAAATCACAAAATTAATGCTGTAAGGGCTAATTTATTGCAATAAAATAGTTGTAGGGATGACCACTTTGTACTGCAAAGTTAAAACATCGCATGCAAAGTTAAGGCATTTTTTACAACGCTGAAATGTGTTGTTTTTGCTCAATATTTCTGACATCATAAAATCCTCAGGTAATAGAGGAATTACTGACAAAGAATACAACTTGGAATAGACATTAAGACCCGTAATCAGCTGCAGTGGTTACATCCGGGAAGTGGGGGCTGTATGATGATGAAGGGGGTCCCATAACACTATTCAAATTTTGGGAAACGCCCTTTTGTAAACATGGTGATACTGTTGTAGATACGTTTAGAAAGGTCAAATCTTTTTTGCAATCAATTTGGGAAACAGTATGTGACTGAGAAACGAAATTAAGTAAAGTCCTACCCCTACCTTGAATATTTGTCAATTCTACAGTAACATATAACATCAACGTAATCCCCCCAACGCCACTCCTACGCCCCCCCCCCATGGCTCCGCCACTGCCCGTAATTTGATTCCCGAAACAGAGATTTTAAACTTGGGCCTAAAATCTAATCAGAATTTTTTTTGCATTTCAGGCAAGTTTGCAAGAGCTGGGTCTCCTAGCATTCTTCTTATTGGTTGGAATTGTTCTCTTCTCGTCTGCTGCCTACTATTGTGAAGAGGGCGTCAAAGGGACCAAATTCGAAAGCATTCCACACACCTTTTGGTGGGCGATTGTAACCATGACGACTGTTGGGTATGGAGATATGGCGCCCGAAACATTGGGTAGGTAAAAGTTTTATCTTTGGTTTAGAAGTATGTCTGTTCTTGATTAATGTTCAAACTTGCATTGACTTGTACATTAGCTTACAAAGAGCTGAGAGTATGCATATGAATTATGATGTCACACCCTAGCCACACCCTGTTTCACCAGCGCCTCGCAGAGGCAAGGATGATAATGTTGGTTGAAAGTTGAAGAAGGCGTGGCCAAGGCTGAGCAAATTTCTTTATCTTTGGATTGTTGATCGAAGCATTTATGAAATGAGGTTAACATCAGGATATAGATAAATAATCAATCCTAATTGGTATCTTAACCCTGATCCTAGACACAATATCTTCACTTTTTCAGGTTTCCCCTGTGGTGGCGCCAGTAGGGGGAAGGGGGGCAGTAGCCTGTTTGGGAATTTTCAACGCAAAATTGTTTTCTTTTGCTCAGAAAGTTACAATCAGTTTTGTTTTACAGCCCCCCTGAGGGAGAGCCCGGCCCTCCCATCATACAAATCCTGTTTCCACCCCTTTGTTTACGTGCAGCCATAGTCTCAAAATATGCAGTCTTTGATCAGTCATAAGTGTCACGTGCCCATTGCCCATTATTTTGTTGTAGTAAACCAAGGTGTTTGAAGAAGTCGAAACACGCAAAGCCTTGTTTGTCAATTTCTTGTATTTGCAGATCAGAATCAATCTTCAGACACAATTTTGCTTACTTACCTTAATTGTTATTTTCCCAAACAGGGTGTGTTGTCTACTACAGACGGCAGACTATTGTTCCAAGTATCAAGGTCTTTTCAGGCTTATTATGGTCACCAAAGCGGATAATTATTCCAGTAATAATACAGCTATGTAGCAAGGTCACCGCTAAGCTATATATTCTTTTGGTTCGTGTCTGTTTTTGCTGTAAACTTTGTGAAATGATTTAATAAATTGAAATTTCCTGCTTCGTTTTGTTTTGTAATGGGAATGTGCGATGTAAAATAGGCCAACGGTCATGGAAAGATGGCTGCTATTCAGATAGATTTTACCAAATGTTATTAAATTGTTATGAATATCTGTTTTCATTTGGCTAGAATTTCCAGAGAAAAGAAATCATTGATTTGCAAATGTTTGTACGTGGCCTAACTGAAATAATCTTTCTCCGTTTGGCGAAAACAGTTAGTAGTTTGAGTAGGACAAAATGAAATGAAAGCGATGGCCTAAGGAAAATGCAAAATGAAGTAAGAAGGATACTGGTATTCTGCCCTGGCACACGTTGATCAGAATAGTGGCATATAAAGTTGAAAGTTGTGGTTTTTGGTCTGTTATTAGCCAGAGTCTACCCTACCAACTTTACACTTTCCTCAGGTCACTATGCGTTATTGCATGTAGCAGTGTCCAGCCACAGACGGCGCTCATAAATACAGACTGCGTACCAATTTATACACGTGGATAGAGAGAGGCATAATTTTGTGTTAAACCTTGCCAAAGGATGCTAACCTCGTAAATGGTAAGGGCGAGGATTCGAACGAGGGATGCTTAATCGCTGGTCCTAAACCTTAAATGCTACACCACAGAGGCCATGGTAGCAAAGAAAGTATGCTTTAACGTTTTCCAGCACTTTAACTAATAATATCAATAATAATATAATAATATCAACTAATAATTTGTGCTCATTTTTAGGCGGAAAATTGGTTGGCTCCTTCTGTGTTTTACTTGGAGTTTTGGCTATCGCCTTCCCAGTGCCTGTCATCGTTAACAATTTCACATACTATTACACTTTGGAACAAAACTGTCCTGAACCATTAGACGAAGACTACACCTGCAGTCCATTGGCTGAGCGAAAGAGAAACTCAAAGATTAGTTTAAACGACGAAGCGAATGTTCCGACGATTGTCATAGACAAAGTAAATGGAAAGACGTCGACGAGCAGTGGGCCTATGGAGGTCAACGCAAACGAGGAAAAGGTGCCGTTGAATTCAGAAGTCGAGTCCAATGTTTAATTTGCTATTTCTACGTTTTAATAGCTAGAATGATGGACCAGTGTCCACAACGTAATCTAACATCTAATAAGTGTGGAGAATTACCAACTCGCCCGACCTAAGGTACGGCAGTAAAACATGGACAAACACATCCAAGTTTGCGGTACTTGGCTATCTAAAAACACGGACTACATTAATCCATACAGCTAGACTGGCCCATGTAAAATGCGAACTGCAGGCGGAGATCTGCATGTGCCAATGCTTGATGCTTTCCTTGATTCTTCATTGTTGCTCTTTTTGCTGTGTAAGGAGAGACTGTAGAGAATAAACATGTGACGTAAGCGCGAAACACTCCAACGATATGACTTTGTGTCGCAATTTGAATCGGCATCGAAGATCCGTTTTCATTGCTTGATCTTTGTACAGAATAACACATGTTGGGTGTAGAAGGCTGCTTGGTGTCAGAAACTGTCATAGAGAAGAGATCATGCAGTAAGTAGCATTAACTGTTGATTATATGCGAGCATTGTGGAAGCAGGGCACTGAATTATTTACAAACTGCAAACAGCCTATACAGTTGTATAGTCCAGCTTTTAGAACGGCATACTACAACCTTAACAAGAAGTCTTTATACCCCTACTGAAATAATTTGATATCCACTACCAATATGCCAAGCATTTGATCAGATCCTATGACTTTCTGCGATGCTTTTATAAGATTCACTACGAGGTAGACTGCTGCACAGTGGCAGTTGTCACCAGTGGTTGTCACGCCAAAAGTGCGGCTACCATCTTTCTGTTTTCTATTTTGTCTTTTACTTAGGCCATGAGTTGCAAATATCGCATCTGAATCGAGCTGTTGCATGACACAATAGAAATTTTGTGGCCATTCCTGAAAATTGACAGCTTTTAAATCCACAGCTACCTACACCACCCTTTTATTATCCCAGCATCTGAATTTTTATCCCTAAATGTCAGAATCCTTGGCTATTTTTACAAAAATCATTTATTGCTAACCCATTTTATGCTGTAACGTCGTGTCTTGACGTCATTTAACTTGGCGGACAGACTAATGCTGCAAGCCTCAGTTTCGCCATTAACCTCCATTTCATTTAGGATATTTTAACCACAGATCTGTGATTTTAACCCATCGCTTGAAACAATTCATTTCCATTCAATTCATTACAGCAAAATGTACGACTTCTTGTACCAACCTTCCTTGTGGGATACTCAAACAAATCTAGTGTCCTGCAAGCGAGGTAAGAATTCACAACGAGGTCCATGGCATGCGTCTAGGATTATGTGCAGGCAATATTTGTTGTTTGTGATGATTCAGTGCCTTGAAAGTTGATCGGAATGCGTTAGAAGAAATTGGTGATAGGCTGTAAATTCGTATTGTAAATAGTATTGTCAAATTTCTAATATATTTATATGGCACTAATTTTTTCGATAATAATTTTTTAGTCATAAGGTTTATTATCATGTAATCCTGTGGTTATGAGCTCACAAGAGCCACCGTTTTACTAGAGGTAGTATTTTCAGGGTAGAAGAATGTTTTTTTAGTTTTTTTAAATGCCTCGAGATGAGGTGAAAACTGCACGTTTAGTATCTTAGCCACACCATTCAAATCTTTTTTGGAGCAAGCGATTGAAGAGCTTTCGACCTAGGCCCAGATTTTCACAGTTTTGGTACTTTTCCCACCGCAACACATAAGCAATTCGCGGGAAACTTTAGCTAAGACTCAGCGTTTTTGGCTAGCGATTACATTTTGTGAGTGAACCAATTCAAAGAAAGGCAAAATTTGGCTTTTCGATGGTTCAGATTTCACTGAAAGAAATATGAGATAGGCTCTCATTTCAATCTTTCTCGTGTCTCTATTTGAAATTGTACATGTTAAAGATTCGCTTATAGAGTCACTACAATGGTTAAATGTTTGAGTCAGATTCCAATAGTAAGTTGTTGAAATATTCAACGCTAGGGCGTTTTGTCAGCTGGGGGAGGTTAATTTTGTCGATACATCATTGTACCAGGGGCCTTCTGCATATGTTAGGAGAGGGGGTGGCTAAAAGTGTTTAATGTACCATTTGATGATTAATGTTGTATTGCTACGGACAGACGGACAAGCGATTGGACTGACAGTTTTAGGGCACGTTCATTATCTGTGTAGCTAAAATTGTTCTTATGCTGAACATAAGTAACCGAAATAATTTTTGTGTAATTTTGTGGTTATAAAGAACATTCACTTCTATTTTTTATTAGATTGAGTTTGTAAATTTTATATGAAAATTATTTTTCAAGTTAGTAATCGAGTGAGTTTGCAGTCATTAACCTCAAATCTACTAATCATTCTAGCTTTTTGTCTCAATCTTCCCACCTCAAAACTTCTGCTTAAAAGTTGACCACGGCATGGGGTGTAGGGAAAATTCTAAATAAAAGAAGAAATATGATTGCCAAATGATGCGAAGATTGCCTTCCAACATCTGGCCAAAACTCCTGTCCAATAATTACATCACGTTAAAATCGCCACCCCCTCCCTCGCCATCATTATGGGCTGACCTGTTTGTTCACAAGACCCCATCCCGATCCATAAGTGAGGGCTGTTCAGCCAATAAGTAGGCGAATCGTAGTACCCCAGTCAAAAAATAGAACAGGGAGGCGTTTTAGAGTTTGGGTCTGCATCATGTCTTATTCAGCGTATTAATCTGCCGCTCTCTTCAAATTTTCATACTGATATCACTATTTGTACGATTTTTCTCTAACAGCCTTGAATAAAATGCTGAATTTTAAAGCAGTAAAAGGATAGGACAAAAAGGAAACATCGCAGCAGTAAGTTCCAATAGAATTGTTCGACAGCCTGGTGCCAATGGCAAATGTGCCATTGTCCCAACTACAGACATTTGCTATGACGTCAAAAATCAAAATCGAATACCATCCACCCCCCCTATTCACCGTCACTGAAAAATGGGTGCATTTTGTCTTGGGTCAAAGAAACTCAGTCCTAAACTTTGTTAGCTTTTTTAAGAACAAAGTATTGCTGTTATAAACCGTTCTATTACAAAACGCTTCAGGCCTATATCAGCTTCTATCTATCTATCTACCAATTAATGCAAAATTCAACAAGCTGAAGGTTATTGCATATACAAGGAAAAATAAAGAAAATAAAAACAGAGAAAAATCAAGGAAAAAAAAGAATGTACACCTCTGAGTAGGAAATTTTGACTGGGAATACCGTAGCATTCTCCGTTTGTTTAAGCATAGAATGGCAATGTCTTGATTTATTGCTTCATAGCTCCCTGGGTTGAAAAACAAATAAGACAAACAAAAAAATAAAAAAGGGAAACAAATAAATCACTAAAAACGAACAAACAAACTAAAAACTTGTATAATATTGTCAGGTACCCCTTCCACCCATGACGTAAAGCCACAGGGAAACAAGCTGTGACAACCCTTGCATGCGCAATGAAGTGTGTCATAATTTGTTTTCGAGAAATACAAAACGAGAAAGGAAACCAACTAAAAGAAAACACTTAAAATGGCTACAATGGCATCATCTCTTTATCTAGAACATTACCTAGATAGTAAGTCGCAATTTCAAAATATTTTGGGAATTTAGTTACTTGTTTCTAGGCTTCGATTATCGGATTTTGATGATATTTATTGCAATTTATCTAGGCCCGATCTTTTCAGAGAAAACGCCCGCGCGCGCATTTTACTTTTAGAAAACCCCATAGTTTGCGCTTATGGTCGTAAATTTATCGTGCAATTGCAAAAAGCAGCACAAATTGTGAGCTTTTTGTATGATTTTTCTGCGATCGCTGCAGATTTTTATGTCTTATGTCCTGTTTTCTATTGGGCGAAAAACAACCCCAAAATTCTTTCCCATTTGGCGCCTTTCCCGTCCTGTTTTTTACTTTGGCGATGGTGACGTCATTGATGACAAGATTGGTGGGGGCAGATCATGCCACATGAATTGAACTCTGTCGGAGAAATCCAGCTCTAAGCCATGCAGTGGAGAATATGGTAAATTTTCAAGTTTGATCTGGGGTCTCAACTTCATTTTCTGTATTGGAAGGGGAGGTGGAATTTTGCCCTGCAAAAATAACACTTTGCCCTTCAAAATTGACATCTTCATAGTTGAGGGAGTGAGCTACCCCTTAAACCCCAATCATGTGATGCCCCTACCTGGAATCTATCTAGGGAGTTACAGAAATGCTACCCAGGGTAATGCCAGTGTATAGTATTTGTAAAATACGCACAACTTTGCACGCCTTTTTTTGCTAAAAGGGAGAGAAATGTGCATAAAACTCTGTAGATTGTATGGAATTTTGACAATGTGTGTTTATTTATTTTCATCTTTTTTTCCAATAAGAAATTCCGAAGTGCATGCACTAAATCTTTCAGTCCAGGAGTTGAAAAATTACTACAATTCTAGAAGTATATCTTTAAATTATAGAGGTGTCAGTAGCATTGTCATGTTTTTTTTATGTTTTAGGTATTGAAAACTTGCCATATGAGCTACAAAGAAATTTTACTTTGCTGAGAGACCTTGATCAAAGAGCCCACGGTTAGTGAAGTCTTCCATCTTTATCTTTGGACCTACCTGTTTGTTGTATTTCACATCCCATTGATGTGCATCTAGCTGTAAAAAAGCCAGTTTGCAGAGTACAGCCGATCTTGACCAGATCTTGGATGCACCAACAGTCCCCCACTTCAGGTGCGGGTGGGCTAAGACTGTACAAAAATTGTAAGGTGCGCCATTCAGTATGGATATCACTGCACAAACGTAAAAACATGAAAATTTGCGGGATGCCCAGGTGCACTTTCTTAGGCATTGAAGAATGATCTTGGGTGCGCCATTGCCATACTCTGCATTCTGGCAGAAAAGTAGCTTTTCAATACTGCAATATAATGAAGGAGGATTTTTTTCTGAACTCTCAGAAGTGCATTCCATGCAATCTGCAATCCAGTGATGATATGCTGAAATGAGAGTAGTTCCAAAAAAATTATTAAACAAACAGGAATGTTTGCTGTTATTTTCCATGCTGACCTCTGAAAAAAGGAAAGTGCTTATTGACCAAAATTTTATCATTAGATTTAAGGCTGATAACATTTCATATTTTCTGCGATAAGCAGAAACGTATGTCTTAGATTTGAAGCCATAAATTCGTGGTATGGTACCTTTTTGATTTCTTGCCTTGTTTTTTAAAGATTTGCTGGCTGATATTGACAACATGTGTGAAGACTATATGCAAAAAATTAGAGGACTTAGTCCGCCAGAAAAGAAAGACTTTTTAAGCAAAATTGATAGTGCTTTCAAGAAAAGTAGAGAATATGGTGATGATAAAGTACAACTTGCTATCCAAACATATGAAATGGTAAGTCAATTGGTAAGATTAGTAAGTTGCTGCCCATTGACATGATGAAGCCTTCTGTAACTACAGGGATAGCTAACAAATTTAAGGCTTCTATCTGGTTTGCAGAGCTAAGTTCAGTTTAAAGTATTCCACTGAGATAACATGCCTTTCATATCTTTGCTTGCATCTGGGTATGTTGAATTTCACTGCTTATGTTGACACCTAGAAATTCCTCTTGATTAAAGTCTTTTGTGACTGTGGCCCTAATGATGCTGATCTTGTCAGTTTCCCTCTTTTATATGATCCTTTCCACATTTTTCTAAGTTAATATCATGCCTATAACATACTTATTGTGAATTGTATTGTAGCTTTCTTTATCGCATACCATCTATATTAACCTTTATTTATTTGTATATTAAAACCAATTCTTATGAGAAAAATAATATACTTTTCAGGATGCTTAATTATGCTTTTGTTTTTTGGAATTTTTGCAATACTCAACACTTATCGAATTAAATTGTCTCAGGTTGATAGACACATAAGAAAATTAGACTCAGACTTAGCCAGGTTCGAAGAAGATCTGAAGCAACAAAGGCAGTCACAGATACAGGAAACACAAGAATGTGAGTGTTTGAAATAGACATTTTGTTGTAGGGTCAAACAATTGTTACATGGCAGAATAATCTAATTAAAATGGGAAGCAAAATAATAATTATGAATATCAATATCATTTGTTAATTTCAACATTCTATAAATTTGCGTAAGGTATTATGATTTGATACTCTATTACTTGTCATTTACTTCACTAATTATTAATTTATATAAGTTTACTAAAAATTTATCTAGTAAGATAGTTTTTAGATTTTTGTAGATAATCAATGATGCAAAAGAAGTAACAAACAAATAATAATATACATCAAAGTATTAGATAATCAGATACATTTTGATTCCTAAGATATTTATATAAATAAATATACCTTCAAAAAGTAAGAACTGAGACAGTTTTTTAATTTTTGTTTCTTGCACTTGACTAGGCTACTTTTGACAACAAGTATATAGTGGCTAACTAAGTAACTCTGTATAAAGAATTATTAGCAATTAATAGTTTTATAACTGAAGTAAACTTTTTTCTTGCTAACTTCTACATGTATATGTGATATTGATGAATTCTTTCTATTTCTGCAGCTTCAAGTAAAAAAGAAAGTAAGTTCTAGTAATTGAATTACTTTTTTAATGAAACACTGTGAAAAGTTTCGAAGATCTGTAAACTTTTATGAATTTAAACCTTTATCTTTTTAACTTTTTAAATCTTTTGAAAATTTTGTGTGCAAGAAGAGTACTGAGGTGAAAAATCATAATCATGCCTTCAATTAAATTTCAATAGATGACATGATCAAAGTTTTTGGATAAGTGCAGCAGTTATTATATTCTTATTTTGCAGAAGGAAGAAAAAGAAAATCAGAAAAAATAGAAAGTGGAAAGAAAAAGAAAAAGGCCAGAAATGAGTAAGTAACTGTTTAACATCTTAAGTTGCATCTGGTTTTTGGACTTGTAGATTTTTGGATATTTTTGTTTTTTTCCTCCTGTGCCTTTTTTGGGCCTTTATTGTGCCTGCCATATTTCATATCAAAAGATTCCAATGTGGATGGGTTCTTCTGAAATGATCTAAGCTTGTGTGTTTTTAAAAGATGGAAAATGCTTTTTGACAGCCCTAAGACCAGGTGTTGAGAAATTTGTTTTTTCTCTGATTGTTTTGAAGCACTTTTCTTTCATTTTTAGTTTAGACCCTTGGTTATTTTCTGTTTTAGGCCTGAAGAAGTTCCACTTCCAACATCAGCAACACCATTGATTACTATGGCAACAGATATGAATGTTTTAGATATGCCAGTAGATCCAAATGAGCCAACATATTGTTTATGTCATCAAGTATGTATCAATATGGTGTTTATTTGCAGTATGCATAGCAAAACATGAACTGTAGAGTTATTGTAAAACAACCAAAGGAAGAGCCCTCTGCTCAAGTAGTTTACATATTGAAAGAGTATCTCCTCAAGGATCTCAACCAACCATACCATTTTTATTTTGTTATGTATTTATTTATTCAATATTCATCAAATATGTCTATAATTGTTGTTAGTATTTAGTTGCTTGATGAAATAACCCATTTATAATTTTCTAGGTTTCTTATGGAGAAATGATTGGGTGTGACAATCAAGAGGTATAATTATATATGTCTTGATCACTTTTTTCTAACTCAAAACTGGCCTTAACTGTCATGGGGATGCAAGTGTAGGATTTTCCACAACTTAAGAGGAAGGGAATGTTTGAGGCTGAGAAATTTAAAAATGGAATGTTTAATTAAAACTGTCCGACTCATTTAAGAATAACCAAATATACTGCTCAGTAACCAGAAAATTTCTAAAGACCATTTGCTGGATATTTAACAGTTTGCACATTGTGTCGTCAATTTCATCCCACGTGTACCCAAGATTTATCATCAATTCAAAAAAAATTTAAATTCAAAATAGAATTTTATTTCAGGACAATGAGACTCTTAAACATGTGACTGTGATGTTAATCAACCTTAGATTTTGGTAGTCAAAGACAAAGAGGGTGGAGAAGAGCTGTCAACCAACAGCCTCCCATTCTATTGTTTTTGCCCACCATACTGTCAATCAAAGTCACATGTTTAAGAGTCTAATTAATTGCATTTGCAGCTCAAGTCTTAAATTTTGGTCTATACCTTACTTCCTTATCGCCTTGAAAGAACATTTGACAAAAACCTCTAAATTATTCCTAGTCATAGCATTTATAGTTTACTTTTATTTTATTCTTTGCTATTTCAGTGCCCAATCGAATGGTTCCATTTTGGCTGCGTTGGTTTGTCTGCCAAGCCAAAAGGAAAATGGTATGTTTATGTTCTTTAGCGCAATTTAGCAGAGCAAGCTCACACCATAGCGATACTTATTCCATTCTAAAACCGAAGCGCACAAAACGGATATCAAATTCTCTTAGAGAGCCAGGAGTCTGGGTACAAAGAGGAAGCCAATCAAATATCTTTAGTTAAACGAACAAGATTCACGTGATCACGTTGTTATTGTTGTGGTCTAGCTGAAGTAAGGGAGAATTTGAAATGTGATCAGCGTTTTTGAAAACAAAGGCCTTTTCCTATCGGTCGGTCTTGAATGTCCGTAATGTCTCTTTAGCTACTGTTGGCATTTCTAGATTCAACCATACTGACAAATATGACACATTGCACAAAAGGCAGTTTGGGACCAACAAAAGAAAAAATTCAATAAGGCCCCTAGAAAGGTCTTAAAATCAAAATCAAGCCTGAACTATCCTAGCCTTTGGTACAAGTATTAAAATGCAAGTTTATAGGGTTTTTGTATTCGGAATTTATGTAAACACAAAAGGTTCGAATGTGTATCTTTGAAGTTTTCCAGCATCAAAAAATGCCTTCATTATTAAATATTCTTTACCAGGTTTTGTCCAAAGTGTTCACAAGACAGAAAGAAAAGATGAGATCAAAAATGCAACAAAATTTCCGTACTCAAAATTAGAAAGACGCCTTTGGTGACTAAATTTGCAAAAAATCCTTAAAAGTTTAATTGCAATAACGATTTCGAAGAAGAACAGTTTAGGATAACTGCCGGATGAAACATTCCTAAAGTGCTAATTGTTAATAGTCTATTGTTATCATAAATAGCGATATTTGCTGTGAATCTTAGAGCATTTAATGTTAACTATTGTAAAGAGGTTATACCTTATATGTAAATATTTTCCGAAGCTAAATTTCCAGTAATCCGCAGGTAAAAAAAACGGACTAGAGCAAGGGCCAGATGTGTTGAGTTGTTCTCAAGCGGAACCCCTTCTTTTTCTAGGCCTCATCAGAATTTATCTTGCATTTCGATCAATGCAGCAAGCAAAGGAATGGCTTAAAAACACTGCACCAGTGAATCTAGGAAATTGCAAGCAAGCAAGAAATATTATTTGTTCATCCAGGCTGGGGGTCTATTCAGGGGTACATGGGTAGCTATCACGATTAGGGCCTGGGGCTCTAACGCTTGTGCCCCCAGGACTTATCCCAGGGATGGGCAGCTGGTTCGGTTGAACAGCTTGTGGAAAAAGGTTCCGACAGTGGGCTCGAACCGCAAGCTTCTGAGTTGATAGGTTCGCAGACCTGCGTCTTAAATGCTCGCCACTATCAAAAGTTCCCTGCCTATCAACTCTATGTTCCATTAAAAAAGGCCAAATCAGATTTTTGGTCCGTTTTTTTCACCATAGGTAACTGGAAAACTAGCCTGGGATCTTGATAATGCACATAGAATTTTGTCGTACGTTTTATGTAATTTATCTAGACATGCTTCTTCGCGGGACTTAATGGGGCTAAACAGGATGCTCAACCCTTCCTTGGCCTTGGAAGAAGAAGGTAGATTTAAATTGAATAAAATGTGGAAAAATATGGTAGTGAAAAGCGATTTCGAAGTACCTTTTTCTCCGGCATTCCTTACAGATGTATTACAGATCACAAGTCATTTGACATCAAATGCTTTTAAAGTCAACGGAATAAACACAACATGTAACAAATGAAAATGTTAACCCTTTTACTCCCGGTGAAAATGTGTTTTTACAGAAGCAGCAAATGTGTTTGGGAAGATTGCCAGGGGGTTCTATAAGTGGTGAAGTTGGAGCAAAGAAGCCTTACAGATGTTAAACATACAGTTGTATCAAGATATTAAAGCATTGGCCTCTCCTAAATGATCAATTTTTGCTGAAGATCAAAGGGCCATATGTTGCCTCACCGGATACAAGAGTCGAACCTCTCAATTAACGCTCAATAAGCTAGTATACGTTGAAAAAAAATCCAGAAATCTGTCAAACCCGCAGATTTTCCTGCATAAATCACACGCATCGAGAGACTATTTTCACGTTGTTCTAAGTGATTCAAAGTTCATCGTGTTTGCCTTCATCCTCATTTTCAGCTTTGATTTCTTCGTCTTCATTCTCAGGATCATCTTCTTCGTCTTCCTCATCCCCAATTTCTCCCTTACCCACGTCAGTGTCTTCTTCTTTGCTACCAGCGTTACCACCATCATCTTCTCTCTCTTCTGCATTTTCATCAGGAACTTCCTCTCCGAACATCGCTTTATCATCTTGAAGTTCCTTGCTGTAGTAAGAACCTGTGTGAAGACGAAGGTTGTAGTACCGTTACAAGGTAGGGACCTCTCGTGGAAACAATGCTATATCTCTTGCAAAAGTGTGTTTTACATAATTTTAACTATTGGGAATGGCAAAATGTAATCATAGCCACAGTAAAATGATGATAAAGATTTGGACTAATCAAGGGGGTTGATTGAAGGGTCAGATATGACAGAGGGTTTTCGTTATTGCTAAATCAATGCTTGATATAACAAAATACACGAAAAAGGACACCTTTCGTGGAATACCTCAAGTGTTCCCGCGGGATCAATGATGATGAGAGCCTACCTGATAAGTCATCTTTTCTCCGCTTTTCAAACACTTTCAAAACACTCGGCATCTTCTTTTCAACTTTCTCCCGTGAGATTTCATCAACATTTTTGTTATCTTTGAACATATCATAAAGGTCCTTGGCTATCTTCTTGGAGCCGCCACCTCTCTGAAAGTAACAAGTATACCATTTTACTTATAGGCAAACGTTTATAAAAAGCCTGCCCTCTATACTGAGTCCTGAAAATAATTGCTTTGATCAATGCTGTTTCCATGATGCTCAATATCTTCCTTCTTCTAGGAGAAGTTTATAGCTTCCTCAAAGATATTTTATACTTGTTAAGATAAAGAGAAAGATCTTAGGTATTCATAGCATACACTTAGAGTACTGTGCACTCCTTATCCTGCATTACAAGTTGTACAGAACCCAATTTTCAGGAGAAAAGTCAGCGACAACAAGAAAGACATGCCCGATAAAATAGAGCTGGTTCTAAGACTAAAGGCTGACTGTAAGGAGGAAAGTTCTGCGTGTATGGAGGAACGTTCCGAAGTTCTAGTCTTCAATACGACCAGCTTACTTCCTTACATGCAGGATAAAATACAGGTACATTACAAGTATTAAGGAAGCCAAGCTATAGTATAATAAACTACAGAAGCACTGGGAAGTTGGCTTACAGTATGTATGCAAAGATATTGAATAGAAACTGCAGAAGTACTTTTTTAGAGTATTACAATACATAATAAAAGTTAGATTGCAAGAAACTGCAGATCTACTCTGCAGAAACCGTACAGTATATAGGCAAAGTTAGATTTAACGAAACTAAAGAACTACTTAGTGTCCTTAACTTACCATCCAGAGTTTTTTTAAGGAGTCCAATGTCAAAACGTTCCGCTCTTTATCTATGGCTTTCGTGATCAATCGCTTGGCATGTACGGGCTCAAACATGTAATGCTCGTATGTATCAGTATTTGCCGGGTCTGGATCAATGGCGTTTGCTGCCTGTTTTAATTGTTCTATTGATGCTGACTGGATGTCTTGCAAGATGACGTAACCTTTCTTTGATTGATCGAAAACGTCCACAATCTGGAAGAAAGATAAGGATCTGATGAATTTGGTACTTAACTCTAGCCTAACTCTTTGGCACTACGGTAAACACCTCCTGCCTACCTTGTCGACGAAGTTTTTGAAGCTTTGCAAATGGCTTTTAACATCTTGGAAATATAGACAAGCAACAAGTTTTTTGTGTAGATCTACTTTAATAACATTTTTTTTTACCCACTTAAGTTACAACACAAATCTACAAAATACACTTATTTACAAACATCAAGTGGAGCCCCAATGGGACACTGCTATCAAAACTATCATCTATCGTTTTTTCAATAACTGGGTCATGCAGGATTCCCTGAGACTCCAAGCTCTAGACACTAGCATACCTTTTGTCCCTTATTTTAATCATTTAATCTATCTGCTATCTTGTAAACCTGCACGTGTTACGTATTGAAGAGATGTGTCGGAGACAGATCGAATTGAGGAAAAGATAAATCGAAGCATTCTCGAAAGCTCGAAACGAGAGACCTTGAAGGCCACTATTTTCTGACAAGAAGCGATGTTATGCAGGGCCGCCGTGAGGTTTTCGGGGCTCGGGGGCAAAACTGCAAAATGAGGCCCCTTGTGTCTGTGATCGAAGTGAGCAGAAGGGGTAGAAAGCAAGGAAATTTGGGGAACTGAATCTGGAGGCACTCATAGAACCTTATAGGCTATTCCTATTGGGAGGTTCCTTGAATACATCTAAAGAGGTTATGACAAAAATTTTGATATTAGTTGATGAGGCCCCTTGGAGCCTGAGGCCCTGGGGCAAACTGCCCCCTCTGCCCCTCCCTCTCGGCGGCCCTGACGTTATGCCTTGAAATTTAACACCAAAAAGGTGATGAAGCATCTATTATTTCTAGTTGATTCGAGTAGAATTGAGATCAGTTCAGATCAATTCAGTTAAGTTCAGTTAAGGA
The DNA here is from genome assembly GCA_964019065.1 of Catostylus mosaicus. Classification (NCBI taxonomy): domain Eukaryota; kingdom Metazoa; phylum Cnidaria; class Scyphozoa; order Rhizostomeae; family Catostylidae; genus Catostylus; species Catostylus mosaicus. The sequence continues at coordinate 1,368,926 of OZ025200.1, forward strand.
GGAATATCTTAGCTATTCGCGGAGGGAGTAAAGTAACAGATAAATTTTGAAAACTATGGCTAAAATTACTCATAAAACAATTACTCAAAATTTGAGCTACCATTTCGCTTGGGCCCTGATTTTCTTGTTTAGGACGGTTCTCATGATTCCCATAACCCCTTGAAAGACCTCCTACCCTGCTCTTCTTTAATATGAAAATAAAAGGCTTAATAGTTGCTTACCAACTTGCCTAGGGCATCTGCTTCACCTCCTTTTTTGCGGGGATCTTCTGCCTACGACCGGAAAATGAAAATATGCCAGTCAATTTTGTGTCACTTTGTGGCAAAACAGATCTGTGAAATCTATACAACTGTTGATAAATTGGCTTCCTACTTCATCACATATTGTTATAGTACTACAAAACAAAAGATGTAAATAAAAACAGTAAACATTTGGGCGAGATTTTTAACCGTATAAAAGACTTAGCATTGGAGATATCAACAAATAAAAATAAACTAATCAATCAACCAATCAAACAAATCAGTTGGTCAATTCAGAAATTAATCTTCTTCAGACAAACAGAGTGATCCTTCATTAATTGGTCACTCAATCAATAACCTTAAGTCATACAATTGATCAATCAATTCACCAATCATTCAATCAACCAACCAATCACCCAATCGATCGACCAATCAATCGATCAAACATTTAACCACTTGATAAACATTCATATAGTATTTTAAGCAGTCCTTACCCCATTATACAACTGCTTGAATTGACGATAGGTAAGCTTCTTTTTCTTACTCCCTTTGCACATCGATTCGAATTGTTCTCTTGAAAATACATTTTATAAGTTACACACTGAAAATGCTGCATGCACTTTGTATAGATCCTAGTTCTTACATCTTTCACCCACGTTAATTACACAGCTTTACATTAAAATCGAGGGAGTCTCCTAAGATTTCAAGGGGGTACACAAATTGATAATGTTGCGGCAAAGAACCTCAATGAGTGTCAAGAAGCTGGTGCATCCAAATACAATAGAGAATCGTCTCCCCCCTGGCTCCTCCGTTGATGAAAGGGTCAAAGGCTTCGAAATGATGTTGAAGCACCTAACTATGTCCGTGATCAGTTGTTCATGATGATTTTGATTTGCCAAGGACAAAAATCATGTGCGAATTTTTCTGAATTGAGAAGCAACTCATCTAAGCTTACATGGGGGCTTAATTCAAATAAAAATCTAGAATGGGGCTTATCAGTTTTTAGTTCCAGGGTGGAGGTCAATTCAATGAGGCTTATACAAACAGGGAGGAGTTCTAAGATTTACTATATGCTGGGGATCTGCCAGTGCCAATAAAATGACGAAAGTAACATACCGTAACTCGAATGGATCCATGTTACCCAGTGTTTGTGGGCCATAGCCTGGGTAGGTCCAAACCATTCCTGTTTCAGAAAGTGGTGTGAAGTCGACCTTTTTGCTTGCACAGGTGGAACCATTAAATGATTTGATTCGGGAAAACAGCATTGTTACAGCTAAATTTTTGGTGCCATATGAACGGACCTGATGCCAATAACCTGCCAAAAAATTTAAATTCATTTCATTTGAGCTTGCTTGTGATTGCTTGCTTGCTTGATTGTTTGCTGCATTACTTCATTGCACAAGGCCTCACCTGCATGTTATATTGAATACATGTATGTTTGCTTGTTTGCTTTCATGCTTGCTTGTTTCATTGCTTAATTGCACAGAGCCTCGCTAGCATTCCTTTCATGCTTGCCTGCATGCTTACTTGCTTACTAGTTTGTTTGCTTAATTGCTTCATTGCTTTATTGTGTAAGGAATCACCAGCATTTTTTATTGCATGCTTGCCTACTTGCTTACTTGCTTACTAGTTTGTTTGCTTACTCGCTTTATAGCATAAGGAATCACCAGCATGTTTTATTGCATGCTTGCCTACTTGCTTACTTGCTTACTAGTTTGTTTGCTCACTCGCTTACTTCCTTGCTTGCTTCATTCCTCCATTTTTAGGGCCTCAGCAGCATGTTTTATTGCATGCTTGCATATTTGCTTAATTGCTTCATTGCTTAATTGCTAACTTACTTACTTGCTTGCCCTTTTCATAGATGATTCACTTACCACATGGTAGGTACAGGCAATCACCGGGTGTCATATTAGCATATTCCCATTTCACCTCTTTGAACTTTGGGTACTTGAGTAAATTTACTTTGTCAACATCAAGAACAGCAAACCCTCCATAACCTGTATCTCCTTTTGCAATTGGAATCTGCAATAAACAAACTATTAAGTCTGGTTTCTATAAGTTTAAGTATCACATCATGAAAAGGCATAGAAAAGAATTCTGCGACACATAGTTCTGTCCTCTGAATGGTGACTTTCTTGTCCAAAACTGTGCTAGCATTGTCCCAAAAAAGGGTTTTCATGCATTTCATCAACTGTGATTACTTTCAATAAATGAGACCTTAAAAGTATGCCCCAAAATCTTGGCTTTTAAGTGACTTTATGGACCATATTCCCAGTTGTCTAGACCAGTGCTTATGCCTGATGGACAAAGTTAGGGTTAGGAAATATCTAGGGCAAACAACAGCAAATGAAAGCCAGTTTTCTGTCATCTTAAAAAAATTAAACATCATGATTCTTGTGCCATCAGTTTGAACTATTTATTGACAGTTTATCATTATTATTATTATTTTTGTTATGATGATGATCAACACTTAAACCACTACGTAGGAGCATCACATGATTGTAGCGTGCTCTTGTAATCTTGCTTTCTCTGTTACTCGTTGTGTTCTGTTAAAATGGCCTAGATTTATTGTGTTATTCGTTCAACTATGTACATATTTCTAACAATATTGGAATAATTCTTCTAAAATTTAATGTTGTTTGTGTGACAAAACATGTGGATTAACATCTTTTTGACACTTAAACATCACATACATTTGGCTCCTGTTTTGGGTTAATCAAAATCCAATCCTTTGTTCCATTCAACAGGCAATTCAAGGCATGATCTGCATCTCGGTGCAATAAACTTTTGGTACCACCAGCGCTCAGCCAGAGATTTGACTCTAACAGCCTGTCATAAATTGTCCCACACATCATAAAAGGTGGAACAAGTACATCTTCTGCCATAGGGTCTGGCAGTTGTGACACAATGTAGGATGACTTCTCCTTATATGTGTCAAGAAAACTTCTAATTGTGTCTCGTCCGACACCTCTCTCCCCAACAGGAGTTTTCTTCTTTTCTGTTTTGTGTTCAAGTTTCACTTCAAGCTCCCCAAAATTGTCAACAAGGAAGTCATCTGTCCATTTCTTGTACGCAGGGAAAATTTTTCCTGTCAAGAGAGACAATAAGCTACTGATCTACTGTGTGATAGTCAGGGGTAAATCATTGCATATGATATCATGCACTTATTATCATAAAAAGAACAATGACTTGGGCATAAGTAGAAGCACAGAGGGTCCTTCCAGAGACACCTGTTCTACTTCAGCGAAAGCGGGGCAAGACATAGAAAACAAAGGTTAAACAGTTAATAAATAAAAGAATCACGTTTATTTTCTGCAGGCAGGGAAAGCATTTACCCTCTCCAGCTGGCCCCTTCGCCCTTGTTAGTGTCCCGTCCCCGTGTAAGGACTGATAATTTATAATTTGTAGAGAAACATGTCTATCAAAGTAAAACATTAATTTCTGTTATTCAGTTGCTTACCAGGGGCTCGAAAAACCACGGGCCTTCGAATGCTCACATATTTATCCCAAAACTCCTGAGCAGAGGGTAATTCAGTTAGGATAGGAACATGCCCCTCAGATGGCCGATGTCTTCCAAGTACTTCGCCATGTCCATTTGGTATCTCTTCTCCAGACGTCGTGAAGGCAAGTAACAAGAATAATGTTGAATATAGATAATAAAATGGGATCATGGCGTTATAGAACGTCTCTCTTTCTACACGCAAAATGAAGATTTAACAAAAATTACTTCCTCTTTGAAAGGGAAAAATGATTCGTTCCTGTCTATCATGCGAATGTTGTTGCTGTTGAAGAAGATGGGGAGGAGGAATTTCCCGGGAATTTATAGCTAAAGATTTTTAGTGCAAGGGGCAGATTTTTGCCGTGTAGAATATGTTGCTGAGAAATAAAAAATCAATGTTTTTTCCCTATCAAGTTTCCCCATTAATACTATTACTACAGTCAACTGTATCAATTCAGGGTAGTTCAATTATGTTTAGGACTAAAAAAGGTAGAAATAACTCACGTCTAGAGTCAGATCGGGACCGATTTTTCCGCATACAAAAAGCACCTGGAACCGGGCGGATTAAATTATATGTGCTATCGCACCCCTGCATGCCCTCATTTCCGCCCCTGATTCTATTTACACGATACAAGATAAAAGTTGGTGCAGTGGCGTAACGGAGCAGTGTGGGGCCCCCAGTCAAAGTAGGGGTTTTGGGCCCCTATATTTTTGCGAATCAAGTTTACAGGCTAAGCCCGAAATTACCCTTAACTGCATAGATTTTATACATGCAACTTTTTAACAATATTAACTAACTTCAACATAACAATTATCAAGAAGCGCTTATATCCAAAAAAAATTCACAAAATTTCTTGGGGCCCCCCTAGGGATCTAATTGTGTGGAGCCCTTAGTTTTGCTGGACACCGTGCGTTACGCCACTGAGTTGCTGTATGAATAATTAAGAACGGTGAAGTGGCATTGCATGTGATGAATGGACTGGCTAATTTTTCTCATTTGCTTGTACGTAAACTTACCTCACTTCAGCATACAACATGTAAGGACCTGTTTTAATTCATTGCCCACTGCTTAAATAATGAATGTGAAAGCAAGCAGAGTTCTGTCATATCCATAAAACAACCAACTGTGGTTTAATTTATTTGCAGTTAGGGTGAGTGTCATGAATTTTTAACCAATTTTTGTCAATCGGAATAAAGATTATTTTGCTTTCTAATCCAAGCTGAAAGAAACTTCACTCGTCGTCTGGCCTAAACAACTTAGTTGCCTGCTTGTGAGATTTGGAGCCTTCTGTTTCGAAATGGAAAGCCACCAGGCCGCATTCGAAGTACGTATAATTTTAGTTCAATTGGAAACTTTTGACAAGTAATTTAACCCAGGCCGAGCAGCCCCATGTTTTACTTTTAACAACATTTGCTCGAAGCTCTCCAAAGTTTGCTTAACTCTTAGTACACTGGCTTCATTGACACAATTGCAAAAAAACACTACAAGTAAACTGGTGTATTTTAAGTATATCTTTACTTTAAAATTTATCGTAATCATTCTACATTTTCTATCGAAAAAAGTAGCTTCCATAATATCAATCCTTCCATTTACTTTGGAAATTTATCATTTAACCAATCGACTTTGCTTCAAATTTCCTCATATCTTTACATTCAGGATGAAAAGTTACCACCCCTTCGTAAAAAGGCTAATCTTTAGTTATTAATTCTTTTTAATATATTGACGATTCCACTTCTTGCCGGGGCAATTTGCGAAAAAGTTTTAACTACTAGGCAGAGTTTGCATAAAAAGGTCAAAAGAGTAACAGCCGAAAGAAGCCAACGTGTCTGTCCTGCAGGCAGCAAAGTACGTTATTTTAAAGGTTGAGGTACTCAAAACGAGAAGTAAAGAAAATCAAATTCAAAGGTTGGTTTTTAAAAAATATCCAGGTAAGTAGGAATGGACAAAAACCCAAACTGCAAGGGAAATTTTATGAATTTACTCTTACTACTGGATAGGGATTGGGCTTACTGGAAAGCTGTCCCCAATAGTTACCTTGTATGCTTATGCTCTTAAATAATACTCAAGTTCTTTTGTTGCAAGAGTGGCATGACAAACATTATCAAGAATTCGAATCAAATGAAAGCGCAGCCATTTATTCACATACCAAAATTTGACAAAACAACAGGGGAACCTATTCCCGAATGGAAACAGCAAGTGATGATGACAAAGATTGCGAAAAGAATTGAACAGGAGCAATCGGTGCAAAATCAGGTGAGCTTTGAGGTTGAGCCAATTTATTTCCCTGTGACTAATGATTCAGTGATTAAGCCTCCGTTTTAAATCGAGATAAACCCACCCCCTTATTAAAGTCAACACCAGCAATGACATAAAGGGGGAGGGGTTCAAAATTGCAAATTTATCAACCTAAATGGACTATACATTTCACGCTTATACTTTCCCACCCTCCCATCTGGGCTGGCACTCTGGTTGGCACTGTAACTCAGGCACCCAATGTTTCTTGTTATCAAAATTACCTGTAATCAATGTTTAATTTTCAGCAAGCAGATCATAATAACGGCTTACCCGCTTGGAAAAAAGAGATAATTGCAAAACGAGAGGAAAAAATGTAAGTGATTGACAAAAAACATTCATTTAGAGAAATAATGCTGATAGTCATGGGAGTGTTTTTGTACAACTAAAGCCAGGGTACAACACAATAACACAAGCTGCCGTGCTCAAAGAGATCCTCAGAATAAATTTGTCAGAAAATCTGTCATACCATCCCTTAGAACCCGTATTTACACATGGTTACACTGTAATTAGAAAGTTGTAATTAGAAAAGTACTTTCAGAACTGGAATCCTGCAGTTGCCAAGAAAGTTTGAGTATTGGGGTCAATAAGTTTTCTTATACAGAAATGTACTTTTCACAACTTATAATTTAGTTATTGGGGTCTCTGATAGACTTTCCATTTCATCTTTTCTACTAACCTATAACGTTTGATAACCTGACATTATGATTTTGCATAAACCACAGATTAAACTTTCGCTTTAACCGGATTTAAATCCCTTGATTTTAGAATTCGCTTTTGAGTTTTGGAAACTCCATAACTTTCTACGGTTATAAAAAAGCCCAGAATGACACATTTATCTTTGCTCTTCGTCACATGACCATGGGTCCTAAAGCTCTGATTGGTGAAGACGTCTGACATTATTAAGACAGTCACCAGGGTTACATCTTGTTTTTTGATTGGTGGATACAGCAAGGATTACAAACAGAAATCGTGTAGGCCTTAATTTGATGTAATTAAAATACCTTTCTTGCAGCAGACTATCTATAGATTCTTAGCAATTCATAATAGTATAACATTATATTTTGTTCTGCTAATTAGAATGAACTCCGAAGACCCAATACTGGTTAGGAAAAGGAAGATTAAACTGCTACAACAAGAAGAGGCATCTCTGCAGACCCCTCCATGGAAAAAAGAACTGTTGAGGAAGAAAATCGATCAGGTCAAAGAGGACATTATCGAGTTAGAAAAACAGCAACATCAGGTGAAATGAGTTATGTTTAGTTGAAAAAGGAATATGAAAAGTTTAATGGTTGTTGCATTGGTATTGAAAAATATGCCAGCTACTAGGAAGTATATGGTTCCTATTTGTTATATTCTTAAAAGGTATCATGTTTATCGTTCATTTGCTTTGATTATACTTAATAAATAAGTACATGGTAATGATGAAATAATAAAAGTTTCAATATATGATGTCACTGCGATAGTTAACACTTCTCTTTGGGAGGGTATGTGTCTGCAAATAGTCTTAAAATGGAATCTGTTCAATGATCCCTGAACTCATTCTGAGACCTGAACCTATCTAAAACTTAACTTTGTTCTGCTATCGTTTAGAAGCAGAAGAAATTGAATTCATAGAATGCATTTGATAGTTGCCCAACTGCTCAGGAAGTAAACTTTAAAACCCTACCAGATTGGCACGATTTGGAATGCTTTAAGGGGAAGGTACTGTAAAAGCGTGAAACGATGGTTGCATTGGCCCTGATACCAGGAGGAGCTCTGCTGAGGGTATATGGGGACAGGAGGCGTCACCCAGTCCTCCCCAAGAGCAATAAAACTGCACTTCACTCGGCTGAATCAGTAATTGTACTGCTCATTGGACGAACTTTGTGGACGTAAAATCAATGAGAATTGTTAATCTTTTTAATCTTAATTAGCAACCTGGTAACAGACACCCCCGCTACTGCATCACAAACAGTGGAATATGCACCCTTTAGAAAGAAATTGCAATATTTTTGCTACTAGATCCCTGTCATCGCAATGCAGTCTGCTAATCGAGGCCTTTTGGATCCATGCATTCATTGATTGTTTTGTCTTGCTGATTGTGAACACTTCTCTGACTTAATCTAATACCAACCAAAGATACATCACCATGAATTTAGGTAGTCATTCGCCTCAATTGTCAAATGATGGCTTTTGCCAAGCAATTTCTTGTAAGCTGAAATCATAAATGAACAGACGCTATCTTATCTTCATGCTTGGTGCAAATGTATTGGTACATACAATATACAAATATCTTGAAAACATGTTGGAAAATACCCTTGATGTAGCCAGGGTTATTTCTTTTGGAGAGGGTACCGGGTGGAAGTTCATATGAAGCAAGAAGTGAAAGGGATCCTGTGGACTGCCATTGGGAAACATATCAGAATTTTTAGTCTCCTTGGGCCTTTTTTGAAGTCAGTTTGCATTGGTACCGATTTCCTTTCCAGGGGACATCTGCTATCACCATTAGAACATATTGGAAAAATTGCACCCATACATACCTTGAGCCATGTCTTGAACGATAGAGAAGGCTTCGTCTCGGAATTCCAATTCCAAAGAATGTGGAACCTTTGATAAGAGAAGGCGAATACTAATTAGTTATCAGAGATTGCTGCTTGAGATATTTTAGTAGCATCTTTTATGCTCGCACTTTGACAGAAATACTTAAGGAGACATTGAGCTCTCAAGGGGACATAAGATACAGGTTTTTTACAAAAACAAGACAAATAAGGCTCAATCTTCTTATTCTTTGGAAGACTTCTGAAGACTAGAAAATTCGTATCACCTGAAAATTCGTACTGCGATAAATTGTTACGAATGCCAACTATATGGCATCTTTTAGGAGAATGTTTGATCTTGTTAATATAGGCAAGGGAAGACTATAAAAACGGAACGAATTCACTCTAAAAAAGATTGGTGATTCTTATTAGGCTTCATTAGAGTATTTACTTAGTACTAGCACATCATAATAACTGGTATAAACTCCACTTACACCAATTTTCATGCGATCAAAAGCAAGCTCCAAACTTCTTTGGTGCTCAGGATTCTGCAAAAAGTGAACAGCATTCAAATTGAGAACCGCATTTATTTCTTCGAGGGACTACTTCTTTATACAGAAAAAGTCCTTCAGGGAACATGGTCTTTTACGATGGGAGGCATGGCCCGCAACATTCTGATTTTAAAGGCAGTTCATTATGTTGTATCGTGGTAGAATTTTACCATTACCTCAAAAAGCCCTCTTTCAAATAGATTACTTATACTCCCCTCAGAGGTGACAAAATTCACCACTGCACCAATACCATATCATTCTTTTATGTAACGTCTTCGTTCGTTCGGTAGAGACAGAACTGTTTTAACTTGAAACTGCTAAAATTACCCCCCCCCCACCCTTTTGACTACGTCCATGGTCCTGAGATTCTGGCATTACCAATAAGTGTATCATATGCAGGAGCAACTATACATAATTACCTGTGCTATGGTTTTTTTCGACATCTGCAACTTGACGTTAGTTGCAAGGCGAGTCAGTGGTGAAACAATGTTGCTTGTTGTCTTGAAGCTGCTGATATTTGATTGGTTCGTTAATCCCGATGACCGCTTTCGTTGGTTGCGACCTCTTTGGCTTGCTTTAGACTAGCAAAAAATATGATATATTCATGAATGTCATTGGGGAATTTGATTGAAGTCTAGAAATTTCCTGAACATCACAGGGACTGCGCAGCGGTTTTAAAGTGGAGGGGCTGATCGAGCCGCAGTGGTGGTCCGGGGGAACCCTCGGAAAATTTATTTAGACCACGCCCCTTTCAAAAAGACTTTTCTTCTTTCCTTCTTTGTTTATATGCAACAGTTCGCTTCAGAAAAGATTTCAGTTGAAAATTCCATGTTTGTAATAGCCTTTAGGACTATCTTTGAAAACAATGCAAAAATCACACACCCTCTTTCTATCCGCTGCCACTGAACCTCGTTTTAAGACAGTAGCCTGAAACTCTGCAATGCCATCATCATCATCCTCGTCCTCATCAGGAGGCTTATCGTTAGATGCGCCGAGTTGCTGGTCACCATCGCAACCATCTCCAATGTCAACAACAAATGTTGGAGATGTTGGAATATTGCTGGCACCGTGTCTTCGCATATGTAAAAATGAACGAAATGATTAACATTAAATGATAAGAAATTGAAAAAAAACCTTTGTTACTCATGAAATAGGAAGATACAATAAAAGGAAAAAACTTGCATTAATAGGTCTTCTTTCAATGCAATATATTCTCAAATACAATTAATTTACATCTAAATTAACAAAATGAAGTCGACGAGAAGTCCATTTCAGCTGCCATCTAGACCTTACAATCAGTTGCAAAATTGTTGGTCCCCTCAGCAAAAGACAGACTCTTCAGTCCATTTCTCCCGTGTCAAAGTTGATTGGGGATAAACGCACTTTTTATTGTGTATGCCCACGGTATACATAAATTTGCGTGAGACCAACATTTGCAGAGGAGGGAAAGGGGAGGTTTAGGCCCAATATCCTGCTTGGGATCAAGCAATTTTGCAACTGAATGGATAAGTTGTAACAGTTTGATAAACATAAATTGAATTGAAATGAACTGGAACTTACGTATCATTTATATTGATTTGATTTTCATTCAAACAGGACGGAAATCCTTCCTCACTAAAAGCTAACTTAGCAGGAGCAAAATCGTTGGTGCATTCTCCATTAGTTTTGTGCCTATCAGCTGATCTAGTTTCAAATATTGTATCATCAAATTCTTCTTCCTCTTCGACAATAAAAGAACTAATCATTTTGAAACGTTTTCTCGTTTGCTACTCTGCAAATTGCACCCTTAAAATTTCGTTGCTGGAATGCCTACGTTACTTGTTACGATGCGTTCGAAAAAAGAATTAGTTGCATTCGCAAAAAGTGCGATTTTCCTAGGCAAGGCCGAAGCAATACTAGGGCATGAGGGTTGTTACACTTCCACAAACAAGGATCATCTCATGATAAAGGGCGGTTTTGTCGGGAAATTTGCGTTGGATGCTCCACTGAACAGGGTTGCACGCTACATCCCAGAGCATAGGGGGAAACAGTGAAAAATAAGGGCAAAACAATAGCCAGATAGAGTAAGGCATTTTTTTGTGGGCAAGGCGGAAATTTCCGAATTAATATTTAGAAAATACCTCCGTAGTTTTTTCATTGGTTGCAAGCCGAGCTTTTCCCACTCATTTTACGTAGACTGTTGCTGTTAAAACTCCTGGAACTTTATTTCAATGCCAATTTTTGTTGTATTTTCTATTCTGTACCCGAATGACTGATTCTTAAATGACCTATTATATATGAAAAATGGTATGGTTTTTACTTGCGTTGTACTGAAAATTAATGCTTACAAATATGGTTTGAAACCGGAAAAATTCTACATATTTACAATAACATTTAAAGATACGTCAACAAAAAAGACACTATTCATATTTTGACCAATCAACTTTCATGGCCTTCGTCCATTTGAAACGGTTTCGCGTTTTCGATTTCTTATCTTTGTAAACAATATCAAGGCATGAGGTTCTAAGAACTTGGTCGCTCACTCCAAGCAAAATATCTTTAAAGTTTTCTCTGTTTTCCTTGGCTGCCAACTTGTATGGGTGGATGAAAGTCAGATCTCGGGTGTAGACTTGCCAAGCCAACGCAGGGGAGCCATAATCGGCAGCCCATCCAAATTTATCCGGCAAGTAAATACCATTCAATTTTATGAAATTGCTCTTGTCATCTAAATAAAACAAACTCATCTGAACAGCTGCCTCTACGAATACCAAATGGTCATAGAAAATTGTCGAAATATCAACGAACCGTTCAGCAAACTGTGAAGGAATGTAGAAAATATCAGACCAGCCATTAACACAGACTCTCTCATTGCCAGTATTTTTATAATATTGCTTAAGGTAGTCTTCCCCTCTGTCAGTTTCTATTTCAAGAAATGCTTCTGTGCACCTACGAGCACTTTCAGCACGCTTCCACCATTGTGTTTTGGCAGCAACTCCAACTCGCGTTGACTCAGCCATGTTCACTAGAGACCCTGTCCATATTTTTGACTTGTCCAGGCCAAGGAACATCCACCAGTTGACAATCATGTCATCATTAACATATAAGTAGCCGGCAAAGCCAGGGTTCTTTTTTATTGCAAGTGCAAGGCATTGGTATCCATAGAAACCACGTTGTGCCACAGGCTGTGCTACCTTGATTATTTTGCGCTTCTTCTTAGGGTCCCGAATAGGGCCACAAAAGACAATGTGAGTGAATACGTGTTTGTACAGTTTCTTTAAAATTGGAATATTAGAATAATAGGGGTGGTTGAAGTTGATAGCAAGCAAAATATCGCTCATTGTGTGCTTAACAGGATTACTGCATGTCTGACCAAAATGAAGTGAGTTAGGACGCAAGACTGAATTCTCCATTGCATTTTTCTCATCATCATATCTCGCTGAAGGTTGCTCACTCTTCACAGATGAAAAAATGTACACTAAAATGGCAAAAGTAATATTTATTAGTTTAAAATGACTTTAAATCATTGTTTTAAGGGTAGATTTTGTTGCCTGATTGCAGGGTATTTATCATCTACAACAAGTTGAAATATTGAAGGACCCCGAGCACAAAGAGCAAGAAAATGGGCATAACCCAGTCTGCAGAGCATGGCAGAACTCGACAAGATCTCGCCCGCGCAAGGTATAAAATTGGGGGCACAGCGTGCACATCTGATTCTCTCGGGTGCACCGAGCCGCTTTAGGTACCTATATTGACCCTATACGCATACAATACGCGTGTGAAAGGCCTAGTTTTTGCAGTGCACTTCGATCTGCTGCAAATTTTCTTGTGCATGCAGTTGCCACGCTCTGTAGATTGGGGCAAAACCCCCCCTTCCCTTGGTTTGTTGGTCACTGTCCATAGTTGGCGTACCAGAACAGGTCGCATTCACACATTATTGCGGCAAAAATTGCTTTTAATTTTTGAAGGAAATTATTGGACCCGTACTCAAACTCTTGCGCAGGCAATGCAGCAAATTGATAGATCAAAACTGCGCTGCGACCCCTCTGTGGTTTAAGCTACGAGACGATTGTTCAACGCAAGTTTCCTGATTGGTGCACAGCTGAAATGCAAATGTTTGTAAGAAGAAACGTTTATTACGTAGTGAGGCGTTCAAATACCTGACAACACGACTAAAAACACCAGTACAAATACTGATACTTTGCAAAGCGTAAGTTTGCAGAGGCCTGTTTTGGAAGCTTTTGTTTTCGTTAAACCGTCGCCATCTAAAGAAGAATCGCCAAAGTAAGAGCTCCTGTCTTCGTCTTCAACCGTCGAAAGACTAGTGTACATGATTTTCTTTTTAAAAATGCTCATGACGGGCAAATTACATTTAATTTCGTTGCAATAACCTTGACGCGTGGAATGTATTGCTGCACCAAAACAGAACCCAGGCTCTCGGAATCATTACGAGGCTTAATCATGATGCTTTCCCAAACGTGGACTGCAGCTGTTAACTGAAACATTTTAGGAGGTAAATTTACAAACTTTTAATATATTAAATATTGTTGGTGTTAGTTGAAATTGAAATAAAATTACTGGTTTTCCAACTTTTGTTCAAGATCTGTGTGTGGCGAGAAATATCTTTTCGAGAAACTCGCCAACATTGTGTTGGTGATATCGCTTTAGAAATGAAGATTAGGCAAATTATCTATTCAAGTGGGAAGCTATTTTCTCTTACAAAAATCCTGCCGAGAATCTGTGCCACGCAAAATTTACAGACTTGTGGATAATATTACTGATTACCTTGAGGTCCAAAGCACTTGAAATTTTGGGAAAATACGAAGAAAAGGGCTGACGACATTTTTTAGAATGCAAAATAAATTTTTTACCCATAACTTCATATTTGGTAAGTGAAGGAGAGCATGGTTAGGAAACGGGTATTATCACAGCAAGAGTGATTGACTGCAAATATTTTGATTGGTTGTTAAGTATTTGGCCAAATAATGGGCTGGCCTCTCACAGGATGCATTTTATTTTGCATATGAAAAGCTGCTATCACTATTTCTACCATTATTTATATAGCAACCTGTGCAATACTTTTGTAAGGGGAGTGTACATCTTAAAATTAAATACACATAGATGGGTGCATTGCATATATATATGTACAATGAAATTTCTGTTGAGTCAATAATCCTTCAGTTTCTTTCAAAAAGTATGGATGTAATTCCTACCTTTTCAAAGACTGATATTTTTAACCATGTAATACATAGAGAGAAAGTTTCCTCTATATAAAGAAATGCATCAACGATACACATATTGATATTAACACTTTGCTTCACTCCTGCAGCCACTAAACCAAGAATGGTACCTCCTGAAACATCAGATGTAAGGAAAAGGAATAATGGAGAACAATGTGAAGATATCGGGCAAAAGGATATGCAGCAAGCTGGAAATACAAATCCAACACTATTCAGAAAGTACTTATTTGCACTGAGACCTTGGTCATTTTCTGCAAGTCTTACTCCTGTTATTCTGGGCACTATTATTGGTTGGAAGGAGATCCACACTGTCTATATTTTACCAGCCATCTTAACAAGCATATCTGTTCTCGCTGTGCATGGAGCTGGCAATCTCGTAAATACCTATTATGATTTTCAGAAAGGTATCGATAACAAAGAGTCAGATGATAAAACACTGGTCAATCAAATTCTCACTCTGGACGAAGTGGTGAAATTTGGAGTCATCATTTACAGCATTGGCTGCATTAGTTTTCTTGGCACAATAGCATCATCACCTGCAAGAATTGACCACTTGGCTTTGCTTTTTTTTGCTGGAGTTTCAGGGTCTTTTCTTTATACAGGTATGTTGAACTAAATGGTTTGTAAGATTCTTAACAGCATTGCCACGCATATTTTACATAATGAGGACCAAATTTTGGCCACAAAGGGCCAAACTTTCTCTCAAGGGACTGATATTTGTGAAAAAGCAGTTATTAATAAAATGAAAGTAACTTTTCCCTAATTATTTGAAGCTCAACCAAATCCGTCCCCTAGGAATACAATATTTTTAGTAGGAATGGCTTGGGATTGTCTAAGAGTTTCTATTGTTTTTCGTTGACCTCCTTCCAGCTAGCGACCGTGTGACCGTGATGTTTTCCTAACTCTGCCTAGAAGACCTATCTTATTATCCCTGAGACCTAACTTATTATCCTAGAGTCTGTAAAATTGCTTTTTCCCGTAGGAAGCGTTGGATTAAAATATCATGCTCTCGGAGACATCGTGATATTCATAACATTTGGACCAGTTTCAGTGTTATATGCTTACATCGTGCAATGTCGTCATCTTTCATTTGTACCGTTAGTCTACGCTATTCCGTTAGTAATGAACACAGAGGCTATCCTGCACAGTAACAACACGCGTGACATCCAATCGGATAAAAAGGCCAATGTTCTCACACTTGCGATTCTACTTGGTTTCAAGCTGTCCTATCTGCTGTACCTAATATTGATCTTTGTTCCGTATATGATTATGCTGGTTCTCGCTGCCAGACAATCCGCCTGGTTTCTGTTGCCAGTTTTGACGATTAAAGTAGCTTTATCGCTCGAGAAAGACTTTCGTTTTAAGAACTTGGCACTGATTGCACAGAACACTGCTAAATTGAATTTATTGTTTGGCTTACTCTATATCCTAGCAATCATTTTGAAGTGAAATTCATTTTATGCAAGGTTGTTAGGCAGTGTGTTACTTTAACAGATGTGGCTGCAAAAAGAAGTCTTCATGCCCCGAACTATAAATTCCATTAGCCCCTGTAAGCAAGCGATTTCATTCCCTCCTGTGACTATGACATTCTTTGGTGTCGTACAATTCACTCTTTGCCCTGCCAAATCTGCAGAATTGCCCATTATAGCTAAAAACTTGCCATGCAGTGCCTAGTTTTGCCCTAAAAGAAGACGATATTTCGATTTTTGGAGGGTGAGCCAACCCCTCAAACGACCGTCAAGTAACGCCCACCCCCCCCCCCCGGTTTCATTCATTCATTTGCCGCTAGAGGAGTCCTAAAACTATCTAAAAAAGATATAATCTTGTAATTTTTGCTTCGTATCCTTGCCGCTTTGCGTTGTTCCTTATATCCATCTAAAACCAGGGCTCTGATGAGTGAGGGGCCAAGCTCTGATTGCAAAATTTACCATGGCAAGGCACGAAGAGCTGCCTTTTCGAACTAAAACGCGGGGAAGGGGCTGCGGGGTCTGCCCCTCGTCGAAGGCTATCCCTTTGCGAGTTTAGCAACCAAGTTACTGCGAGGCCTCCAAACAATTTGGTTATCTAAAACAACTTCCTGCAGTTGTTTTAAAAACAATAAATTGTTCTTGAGTTTTTGAACGGTCTTTTCATAGGTTTATCTGCAATTAGTTCCGGTAGCCCATTTTTATGAATGATAATAGATTTGTTTGCCAACTGTATCAAACATTCAAAGGAGCCGTTGTCAACCTTTGACTATGGATAAACTGATATGCTGCAGCCATACAGTGTGCAGGTCTTAACCAAACATCGATCAATGAAAGCCTTTGGCTTAAGTCATCACAGCAGAGAACACGGTTTTTGTTCATGTCATGCAAACCTCTCTTCTTTCACCTAAAAGATGTAAAAAAGGCTCAAACTGTTTGATAAATCAGTATCAGAAACGGAGATGCAGCTTTTCTGAATGGTGAGTTTGTTGCCTTTCCGACCATCGTGCAGAAAATGCATTTGTATTCGAGCCACATGGTTAATTTTGACCCGTTATAGCGCTAGAGGTAATCGCAGTTTATTTTAATTTTACACAGAAAAACCATGTTTTGAAACACTAACTGATCTTTTCAAGGGGTGTCCTTAAACCCTGGACCCAACCATTGTGACATCACTGCCCGGAGCTCAGATACTTTTTAAGGAATTTTCAGAGTAATGTTGTCTTCAATGGAAAACGCGGCAGAAAAAGGTCAGTGCTCAATTATGCAAAGCATGTAATAGTCGATGATAGAAAAACGAAGCGATAATAGTCGTATCTGAATTTTATGCTATTTATTTAATTGATATACAAATTTATGTTGATCATTTTCACATCATCATGAGCATGTAAAAAAAACTATGGATTCTTCTCAAGTTTTTTCTTGTCCAAATTGGAAGGACATAGCCATTGGCGTAGCCAGAGGGGGGGGGGGGTTGGGAATGCGAGCACACAATGGCAAATCTTCGGAGTCCTAGAAAGTTTCCATGTGGTAATTCACAGTATCTCTTCTATTCCTTGCTTCCTTTGGTCTTTGTCCGCCCCCAAAGAGACCTAGGCTACACCGCTGGACATAGCCCTCTCTACTATGGCCCTGAATTTCATCCCGTTGTGTCTTTGCTGTAGTTTTGAAACTCTACACCATGCACAGCTTTGGGAATAGGATGGTATCTCCATTTGATGATAAAAATTCCTGCGGTAAGGTAACCACTCTTCCCGTGGTATCACATGATCCCCTAAGGAGGAGACTGAAAAACCTGAATTGAAACAGAAGAAAATTACTGGAAGTTTAGGCTGTTTTCAATGACAGGTATAGTAAGTTATTTCACCTTTTTATTATCTTCAACGTTTAGAAAAGAGAGTTTTCAAAACGGTTTACATGTTGTGACAGATAAGTGTTCAATTTTTGTGGATATTATTTTTGTATGAAACTTTTGGTCGGCGTCACATTTGGCATCTATTATTGGTGGACGGAAATTAAATCTTTAGGAAATAGATTTCTTATACGTGTAGCTATGCAAGAAATATTTTAACCCGCTGACCCAATGCAACATTAAAGCATTAATTTGCTTTCCTTATTCCCAGATCAGGGTAGGAAGGCCTTTAGCAAGGGGACACCGAGAGAATTTCTACAGAAGATGAGCTCGTGTTTTTATAAGCAATTGCTTCGTATGTTTCATGCCTTCCCCTTGCCTTGATTTGCTTCAGGCAACGCATCTCATGTTCCCTTTATTGTTTTAGAACTGGCGTCAATTATTTCCTTTGATATATCCCATGTACTTCAAAACAGCTTTACGGCAAGTTTTAGAGAAAACTAGTGGATAAAAAGAATTATCGATCATTAAACTAACAAAACTACACTTCAATTGAAATGCGGCGTCGATTCAGTACCTACTTAAACCGCCCCGCCGCCAGTTCCCAGGCTTCACCGACCTCGCCGGCGAAAGATGATTCCGAGAACTTGGAGGATAAACTCGATTCGATGTTGGTTGAAATTGAGACTACGGTGGAGGAAGTTTGTTTTGGTTCAGAAATGGCGTTTGACGAAGTGTCATCGCCCTCCCTTGCCTACAAGTTTTCTGGGCTGGATTTCGATCCTGAGAAATGTAAGTTTCCTATTGCCAATATTTAAATGGAAATCTTATTACCATACTAATTCATGAAATAAACTAGATGGAAAGTTGGGCAGGTGGGCAATCAGATCTTAAGACAAGCTGTGCGATATAGCGATAATGGGCCCAGCTAGGCCTAGTTTCAGTTTCTTGAAATTATCAATCCTTCCTTAATGCAAACGAGAAAACTCCTACAATACAGTGCTTCTGCATTTAATACGATTTAAAATTTAACGAACTCCTACAACAAAATTATTCACATTCCCCTCTCCTGAGAAAGGGAAGTCGAGGCCAGGATTTGCCCGATGGAAGGGCTAGGTTCCCCGTTATGACCCTTTTCTTTTGGCTTTAGGTCCAGCAACTTTGTGTTCAGCTTCAGATGCAACTGAGTGTGGGTGGGTGACTTTTATACAATTTCTCGATATTTAAAATACTTTGTTAATGTTTTAATGAACTTATTATTTAATTTTTAGACGTGAGAAATCTTGTTTCAACTTGTGACATAAAGAGAACATTGGTTGAGCATCGAAATAGAATCCAGACCCTAAGTGATGAAACTGCTGTCTCGATGAAAAAAAATGTTTACAGAAACTACAAACAGTTTATTGACACATCCAAAGAAATTTCTTGTATCCTTTCAGTATATTTGGAACTAAATTAAAATCCAAAAGTGATCGATTGAAGAGCACAGCGACCAGGTTTTGCTAGCAAGCAAGCAAGCAAGCAAGCAATTTTATTTAAACCCAGGCCATGGTTTTGGCAGGTCTCAAGCTGATGTGGGCAAGGCTGTTAAGGCATGTGCCTTCAGGATTTCACCTGAGTACCCAATTACTGACTGCAGAAGGATAGGCAGCCCAGTTGGCTGAACAGCTTGTAGTGACAGATTCTAATGGTGGTTGTAGACCATGAGCCTTTTGTTTGTTTGTTTGTTTGTTTATTTGTTAACCCAGGCTAAGTTTTTCTGGCAGCTTATCAGCTTATGTGGGCCTGGGGCACTCAGGCCTGTGTCCTCAAGATTTCTCCTGAGTACCTTTTTGGTTCATGAGTTTGTGGAGATGCGCCTTAACAGCAACCAATTAGGGCTGATTTTTTTCGAAATCAAGTGCTTGAGTCTAAGGTTTGCCTCACTGAAGTATTTTCTCCAAGGGACTTCAATATTATTTCATTTCTTGTTGTGGCTTAATCATACCTACCTGAGCACTAGATTTTGAAGTTGCTTAGATAAAAGTAGTTTTAAATGTTATTCCTTGATTGCCATCACAGATCTTGAGGCAGAAATGTACCAACTTAGTCACATGTTGACTGAGCAAAAGGCACTCTTAAATGATCAAGTTGAAATGAACATTTTTGGCTCAGATAAAGGTAGAATTCTTTAAACGATTTAATGCTCTTAAGCATAGCAATCACTAACATTTTCTTTTGATATTTTGCAAGGGATTGCTTGTCCACAACCGCAACTTTATATGTATTGCATTTCTAGGAATAGCACAGCAAAATTTGTTTTTAGATTGAAAAGTTATAGTTTCTTTTTCAGACCTATTATTGTAAATCAAGTTTTTAAATATAGTTTAAATTTTGTATCTTACATTGTTCAGAAAAAGAGGGGACTATTGAAGATGCAATTGAAAGAGGTCAGAACAAAAGGGGAGTGAAATTGTCTGAATTGATTGCAGAATGCAAGGTAAATTTGAATTTTGTTGGGGCTACTTCAATTAATTGTTAATCCTGTTGACTCCTTATTAAAGTTTTGAATTTTGTATGTTCTCCATTTTGGTTCTTTTGGGACCGGGGTTTTAAGGGGGTCAAGCACAAAAAATTCCCTCCAAAATTATTTTAACCTCAATTTTGAATTAACTCTAACACTTCATGTGAGAGATAACTGCTCTTGAGTATATTTAGAAAATTTTCTAACTAGGTTGATGAAAACAAATATTTTCAAATAAATGCGATGTTCACTAGTTTTGCCTCGTAGCAGTGAATTCCTTTGTCATTAATTATCACAAAGTCTGTTTTCCTACTCATTAACAGCTTCTAATTTGTCAATTTTTTAGGACATTGTTGCAAATCGCCGATCTAATGATATCATACATCAAGGTTCTTTGACTGGCATTGATCCAGACTCATACACTACTCTTTCAAAAGTTGAACTTTTCTTCCTGCAAGATTATCTCCTAATTGCCTTCAAAGAATTTCAGAGGTATGAGAAATTTACTGTAATGTTTGGAAAACTATCTGAAATCTTCAGATTTGTAGGATATATATATATATATTTTTCATTT
The DNA here is from genome assembly GCA_964019065.1 of Catostylus mosaicus. Lineage (NCBI taxonomy): Eukaryota > Metazoa > Cnidaria > Scyphozoa > Rhizostomeae > Catostylidae > Catostylus > Catostylus mosaicus. The sequence goes on from OZ025200.1 coordinate 1,389,638, forward strand.
AATTTCAATTCTTTATTGCAGTTTGTCCTTCAACAGAAGTTGATTTTCAAGGGGCCCTCTGATAAAAAACATTTATTACAATATAAAAAGTATATTTACAAAAGAATAATGAAATGAAACTATAAAACTCTTGTATTATCTTTAAAGTAAAATTGCCCAAGTTATATATATAGCAAAATTGTCCTATTGCCTAATGTAGATGCTCAGGAAATGTTTGGATGGAAGAATGTTTACTGGCGAAGACTTTCCTCTTCTAACCGTCCCTATAATCTTTTAGAACCAGAATTACCCGAAACCAAAAGATAATCTTTTTCTTTTGGTGTTTTTTTTCTCGAAATTGGAGAAGAACAACATGAACATACGTCAAATTTAATGACTGCTGAAGTTGAGGCAAAAACATAACTTAACTTGGCTCGTTATCAAATCTTAGCTTCACACTTGATAAATTAAAACAATATTTTGTACTTTTTCTCTCCCTTCAGTGATTCTTCAAAGAAATACAAGTTTAATACAATGTTTGACTTGAATGATGTTGGTATTGTCAACGTACGAGATGGGGGAGGTTTGTAGGCCTTTTTAAGACCATGTAAATGTGAATGTTGTGAATCGTGTAAGATTTTACTGTTGAAAATTCACTTTTATTTCATCTATTCTGCATATCTTTGTTTACAGTTTTAGTTTAAAAATACCCACTGTCTCTCAGTGTCTGGATTTTTTTGCTTTTAGGTGTAAGAAACTGCTTTAAAATCCTAAATGGCCTAGATATTTGGATGTTCGGTGCTGAAAGCAGGGAAGCAAAAGTAAGTTGTGTTTGGCATCCTAGATTTTTATTTCAATATGCAGGTATTGCAATGTAGCAAAGAATTTACAAACTTGTAAAGTTGTTAGTTTGATATTTATAAATTTTCATTCTTTTATTTGCTTTTTCTTAATCAAATTGCGCAATGGTATAAGGGCCAAGCAGCAATAAGAATCATAGTGCTTTTTCCTATGGTAGCTACATTGGCTGGATATTCTGCAAGATGCTAAAAAGAATTACAAGAAAATAGATTATATACCACCATCTCCTCAAGTTCAGAAAAGAAAAGCCCCAATGCCACCCAAAACGGAGCCTAAAGGTAAATGCTTGGAAGATTTTTACCAATTAACATTTTTCAATGTTTTTCTCAATATAACACAAATGTGTTCATCAAACTTTTATCAATGAAGCTGTTGCATGTCAAAAAGCCTTGTGTTGAGACAAGTTTATAAATATAACTGGATGGTGAGGTTGTCCTACAAGTCCTTTTCCTTTTAAAATGTTTGTCTCCTAGGCAATTTGATTACTTTGAAATTTGCTTTGGAGTACAACCCCCGTAAATCTTTGTGTACAACATCTGTCCCTCCACGATGATTTAACTCACACATCGTTACCCATATTAAAATTGTATTAGCCTGCGATATTTATACTCAAATTACTTTCACAGTTGAGGAGAAGAAGAATCCAGAGCCAAGGGTATGTATGGTTATTTATGATACTTTCTAATTTGAGATGATTATTTCTTTCTCAGCAACAAACAAACACGACAAAGCTAGTATTTATAACCAATGAATTACAAGTTATAGTTTTGTATTGTCTGTTTTGTGTTCCTGCCGCTTTGCGTTGTTCCGCTTATTAGAACGGTAATAAGAAATACACAATAGAAACGGGAAAATTAGAGTAAAAAAGATAGAAATATATCTGCTATTAGATCTTTTTCAAATGATTCCCGAATCAAAGAGCAATCGCTAATCACTTAAATCATCATTGCAGAATCAATACCCCGATTTATTGAATGTTGATTGGCTGATTGAGCTGCCAGATGACCTCGATATGTGCATTGCTCAACGCAGTTTTGATGCCGCTGTTAAACTTGTTGAAAAAGGTAAGAAATACCTGGAAGAATTTATAGCCTTTCAAAAGCAAAATGTTCTTCCATTTTTTGTTTCCTTTTCACTTCATCCTTTTCCTTTGTCTCTTATTCTCTTTGTTTTTTCTTGAAATACAAAAACTTTCTATTTAATTTCTAATTCTTTTATTGCCCTCTAACTTGACTCGTAATAAGCCCAAATCTTTCGTTAACACTGCTATTAAAATCTTCCATTTAACATAAACTATCTCTATCCATTGGTAAAAGGTGCTGTTTCGCTTACCCACATTTTCTTCAAATTCTTCTTTGAAAGGCCGATTAAGTCTGCGACCAACGGAACGGTGTAGTTTACTCTTTTCCTTTTCATTTGTAGCAACCAGCTACTTGCAAGATTTCCCAGAAACTCCAGCTTTGAAGGATTACAAGTACGTTTTTCCTGCAATATTTACATTTATTTGTTCTCCTCTTGCTTAGGCTATATCTTGATAAGCAGACGTGTGTCACACGATTGAGGAAAGGATTTCGACTCTTTTTGTGAAAATTAATCATTATATCACAACCAGCTAGAATGCTTCAGTATACGAGTTTCACGAATTCATTCTGTTTTTTTTACAGAGAGCGGGTCAACAAACGTGTAAAGGAGCTGATCGAGGCAATAGAGATGTCCTTGGATAACTCCACTACAATGCGTCATATAAGTTTACGTTCTATCAGGCAGTATATCTCATTGCTGATCAGACTTGGCAGAGCAAAACTTGTAAGTAAATGCTTTGCTTTAGATCCTCTTTTAGGAAGATTCAGAATTGTTTTAAGAAGGGACCACCTTTGAGACATGCATGGTGTTTAAGTGAATGAACCAGGCTAAATAGCGTCCGTCCATGAATAGAATAAGGAGAAACTGACAGGCGTCACTGTTTTCTGTAACTTTGCATTTTTTGGCACGTGTTCCATTGCCAAATACAATAGACTATTCATAATGTCTGTTCGATCGCATCTTCTAACGTTGTTCATTCGCCATAAGATTTAATTTGTTTAGATGATCAGCCTTGCTTCTAGAATATACATCTTCTTTCTGATTGCTGTCAATATAAACCGTTTCCTGTTGAATAGAAGATACCTTTTCTGAAATAGTAAAAGGACATTGTCAGGCTTACTTTGTCAAAGCTGATAAAAAGCAGTCATCTTGTCTTTCCGCCTGGAAGCAAGTTGCAACACCAAACATTATTAAAATACCGACTTATCACTCCCAATCTTTAGCCTATAAGCTTTTCGCTTTTTATCAACTGTAACAATCTTTTTCTCCTCTCAACAGGCATGCGAATTATTTCTTCGAAACAGAGGATTTGCTGTGAAACATAGTTTTAGGTACGTCTTGCTTAAGATTGGCTCTGTTAACATCAAAACCATCAAAATCAAAACAAAGTTGAACCGGCATACTGTGACATTTCGTATCCTTATTTTTATGAGCGATTAAAGTTTTGGGATATGAATCAAATAAACATCTCTCCCGCTTTATTTGCAGGCAATTGAAAATCGAAGGCTCAACGTCATTATATATAACAAAACTAGCAAACGTATTCTTCACAAGTGTCGTTGAAACTGGCAAAGAATTTCGACGAATCTTTACAAAAAGCTCGAATGCTTCAGGTATGTAACATAGTCGCTATTAAGTAAGGGATGACGAAAATCGGTAGAAAACAGACGATAAAAGCAAAAACCATTTGGTCTTAACTTCAAATACATTTTGCTAGTCTACCATTCCGATCCGGAAGGCATCCCGTAGACAAGTGTATTTTGATTGAAAATGTATAATCTGAAGGCATTTTTTCGAAAATACGGTTCGATGTTGTGGCGTTCCGTGGCTCAAATATTTGTAGTCGCAACTGAATTTTAAAATTGAAATGAATAAATCATTCATACCATTCTATTCTTAATGAAAATTACTTTTATCCCGTCTGTTTACATTTCTCACTGTCCTGTAGACAAAGCAGTCTTGATGTTACTAGTGAAACAGGACTTGGAAGTTGTTTTTATATTGTTGTAGCTTTCGTGGTTTGGGCACATAAAGAACTGCAACATTTTGTATCTTTGTTTGCTCGCCAAGTTTTCTCAAGAAAAAGCAGTCTTGCTGCCATTGCTGTTTGCATCGAAATTGCCTTGCAACATTGTAAAAAGGTAACGTTATTATCAAGGAAAACCAAAATTTCAAAAATTTCATTCGTTCGAACAAGGAACGACACATATTCTCATATTTTATGTCTCTTTTTTGGTGTTTATTTATTTATTTATTTATTTATTTATTTATTTATTTATTTATTTATTTATTTATAACTATTTTGGAATTTTACTTTGATGCACTTGACTCAAATTTGCTTTGCCTGACGCCCCCAGCTTATTCACCATTGTGAGTTCCATAGCAAGTTTTGCTGTGCTCTGTATTTAATAACATTCAATTATTTTTTAACATTCACTATTATTTTGTGATATGCACTATTTACTTCGCTATCTTTATGCTTTTAAAACGTGTGATATTTTGCATCTAGCTATTATCAATTGGACTAGATCTAATGTTCGACATGCAGCATATGTTTCTTAAGCATTTGATGGAAGCACTCTTTGACAATAGAGACCAGCTGATTGGGAGAGCGAAGCATTTAGGCACGGTAAGAAATAAAAGCTTATATGATGGATTCTAATTTCTATTAACAAAATGATAAACATAACCTCCAACCATAAGTCCTTATCTATAATCGTACCAAGAATAGCAATAGAAATAGCAGCGTCAACAACGATTGTTGTTATTATTATCATCTTGGCCGAGACTCTTGATTGTCAACATTATTACTATTGGTGGCATTTAGCGTCCAGTGTGAGGCCGGCTAAGTAATTTAAATTGCAAGGGGTTTTGTATATTTAGTTTTTTTGTAATTGTAATGTTGTATTCGTATTTTAGGTTCATGTTAATCCAGGAGGTAGTCATGTTATATTGCTCCTCCTGGTATACTGTCTTCGTAGTGTAGTATAGTAGATTGTAGGTAGTGTATGTAGTGATTTAAGTCCTCTGTATTGTAAACTTTTTTTTATATTGAATATATATAAAAAAAAAAAATCGTACCAAGAGACTAAGAGATTGTGTTTAAATAACTTTTTCATATTGTGCAACTTGAAAATTGCAAAAATATGATTTAGTATGTCTGGTACAGTATACTTTATACTTTGTTCCCTCTTCTTCCTGCGAACCTAAACAGTGTACAGCCGTGTGTTTTTTGTAATTGTAATAGAAAAGGTGTTTTTATGATCTTGATTGAATCCAGAGTGGTACAAAATTGTAAGCAAATTTAAAAAATTTGTAAATATTCACAGTTGACTCAAATTACAACTCCATTAGTCTGTTTATGTGCTGAATGGAGAGCCTAAGAGTTAGAAGGTAGACTTTTGGAAGAAAGCATATGAATGTGCTGTGATCCACACTTTTCACATTTATCATTCTTTACTGTTTCTTTGTGGTACACTTTTATATTTATATAGAATGCCTTTTAATACAGGGGCGTATTTTCTTTGTTTTTGACAGGAGGAATCGTGGAATCCAATTGATTATTCTGAAAATCAAGAAGATATATATACAGTGATTGGAGAATTAGAATCCTTAGGGATACAAAATGCCTACGATTATGCGACAGGTAAAGCCATGTTATGCAAACTCACATCAACTAAATCTTGAAGCTTTAACTCATAGCCCCCTGCAGATGCCATATGGCGCAGTATAAGTTACTGTAAATCAAACAAATACCTGGGGGCAACGATGTTAAGATTTGCAAATTTGATCAGACAACTTTCACTGCAAGTTTGTCGAAACAAGGATATTTCCTGTATCTATGTACCCCCGTGCAACATTTGCTTCCACAGTTATCTGTATGTGAGTTCCAAATGGCTTCAGGGAGCAATGAGTTAAGTTGTTCTTTCACCTTATTGCAATTTCCGGATTACTCACATATACTACATAATATAATCTGGATTCAGATTTATAACATTGATTAGATTGATCTGTCTAATCCAAGGTTCTCATCAATATTTATTGAGCAAATCGACAATCGGATTCACCAAAGGAGTTCTTATTTACTTTGAAGATGGCATGAAATTATACAGTCCACAGGTATCGTTATGCTTCGTTCAACATATTCTTTTGTAATGTTATAGCAGGCTAGCTGACATGAATACTTGAAAAACGTCTTTATTAAATCCTTTTTTACGCCCTATGAGGCAATTCAATTTTTCCTCAAATCGCAACATGATCCTAGCGATATAGACCCAAATTGGATTAATGTTTGATTTAGTTAATAAGAATTATAGAATGGCTGAAATTTTGGAACCTAGCCTTCTACACCAATGATTGTGATAGCAATATTGACTCATAGTTATGATTTTACTAAATAATCAAAGACAAAAAAGGCAAAGCATGTAACTTTTGTGTAGGAAGGTAGCAGAGTCCTTGCACAAAGATTTAACAATCTAACTTTAGTAGAGTTAAGTATTTTAGCTTCAGGCAAGGTTATGCCTTCTAACTTTTGTGAAGATTGTGCATTCAAGCCTTAGCAAAGTTTAAGCTTTCAAACGTAAGTTAAGCTTAAGTATTCTAGATATATTAAAGTTTGAGCATTCCAACCTTAGCTAAGCTTAAGCTCTTTAGATTTAATAAAATTGTTTGCATTCTAAATTTGATAAAGTTTAAGCATTCTTACCTTAGCAAAAATAAGCAAAGTATGTATTCTTACTTAAGTAAAGTTTAAGCATTCTTAGCTCAGCAAAGTCGAGACAATCTAACATAAGTGAAGTTTATGAGTTCTAACTTTGGTAAAGTTTAAGCATTCTAGATTTTTTTCAAAGTTTAAGCAATTTCAGGTTAGCAGAGTTTATGCGTTGTAATTTAAGTAAAGCTTAGGTATTCCCACTTTAGTAAAGGTTAAGCATTCTAACTTTATTTTTATTTGTGTTTCAGCTACACAATGTATTTGTGCAGTGTTTAACAGAAATATTCAAAACACAAGCGTTGCAACTCGAATGGACGATCAAGTCTGATAAGTTCGGGAATAAGGTTTGAAATAAAGTTAACTTGCTAGAATTATTTGTTCTGAAATCAGTTAAAGTCTATCGTGGTCTGCATTTCTGAATGTTTGAACGTTTAATGTCAAGGAGTAAGAGATTGCCTTGTACCACCGTTGTTAGATTTAGCTACTCCCTTGAATTAAATTGCTTGACACTAATTCTTGCTCAATTAAATACAAATTGGTTGTAGAATGAGCAACACCATTTACAAGCATTACTAGTTATTCTTATATTCAAAGTTTTATGATTGATTACATATTTATCCTATTCATTCAAAGCTTTATGATTCATATAGATGCTGTAACGTCTGTACTTTGTTAAATTCTAACCCATTGAATTGATTTGTTTTTAATTTTCAGCTCGATTTCATCTTGAAAAGTACAAAATTTATATTCGAATGCGTGTTGCCAATCATAGAAAGAAGGCTCAAGGTAAGCTGAATGAAATATTTAAAGTAATGAACAAAATAGCAGGCTGTCTATCGGGCTGTCGAGGAATGCTTGTGACGCTTTATATGAATAACGGAGAAAAGAAAAAACGCATAGCACATATAATCAAACAATGATTTTTTTTTATTTTTTCATTTTAGTTGAAATGCACGGACACATTCATTTTTACTATCGATAAATACTTTCTTATACTGCTTTTCTTTAGGTTAGGTTTTAGGTTTCATGTTTTAGGTTACACTCTTTAATTTATGCTGGACACACGTTGATAACAGCTTTTCGTAAGTTGAAGTGTCTATCCAGTTTAAATATTCGAAATTATCATTATTATTATTATTATTATTATTATTATTATTATTATTATTATTATTATTATTATTATTATTATTATTATTTTTATTATTATATTTATATATCATACCAATCCTGCTACTTTGCGTTGTTCCTTATCAGGAGATATTTGTATACATCTTCGCAACTATTCCTTGAGAATCCGACAGAAAGCCAGCTATTTTATAGGAAGCTGCCTGCTTTGATTATAAAGAATTTTTCGCAGACAGATTTTAATATTCATCTCCATCTAATAATGTCAGGAAACGCACACAGCTCCTACGCAACGCAGGCTACCTGTGTCAGCAAATCCAGTAGCTACGCAGCGTAGGTAGTATTCCAAAGTAACCCCCAGGGATCTTTGAATCACAAATTGTCTCCCCTTTTTTACATCTAAATGTATCTCTATTTTTAACATTAAAATTAAAATGGTTTTTTCATGGTTTTTGTAGGAAAAAGTTGGTCATCCTCTTGACGCCTTGAAAGAATTGCACAGCGAACTTCCAAGACTTGAGAAAATCGCTTCTCTCAAGCAGAAAAGAACATGAACGAGGTATTTTTCCATGATATAATTTGTTTATCACAATATGCATTTATTTAATCAAAAGTTTAAATTTATCTGAAATATTTGGAAATTTCTTCAGATATTCTTTATTGCATCGGGCGAAGTTATAATCAATGTAGTCCATCGTACGAAAATCGTTAGGATTTTTGCATGACATAAGAATGTCGCAAAGAAATCGTGTACAATTTGTCTAATCACTTCGTAATTTGTGCCCATTATTACATACTTGCCAATCAAACTATATTGTAGTTATATTGAATAGAAATGTAACAAAATTAGGCCCTTAAGATCCTCTCTAAAATCCTCTCTTCTAAAGTTTAACATTTAGTTTTGAATAAGGAGAATAGTATCTTTCCTTAAATTATAAAATGAAACATATCTGCTTAATGCACATGTCACTTGTATTGGAGCAGCTGTACCTCGCACTCTAAATTTCCTATTTTACTGTAGATAATGAGCTGATGCAGAGCCTAAGTGGAGAAGGACAAGCAAAGACGAATCAAGTAATCAATCATATGAACAAAATATACATTCCAAGGAAGAAAGTAATGTAACTTTCTGTTCTTTCTGACAATTGTACAACAATTATTTACACAAAAATCCATTTTAGTATTTACAAGGCGAATTTACAGAATATTGTTTACATTGTGAAAATCTTGAATTTTACAATCTGATTTTGCGAGAAACGAGTACGATTCCGCAGTTGTGTTTAGCAAATGTTGAAATGTAAATCCTACAAAAGTAATTTGAAAAAAGGCAAAATGCTTTTTCTACCCTCGGAAAACAGTTTTTCTTGTTCTCTAGGGGTTTTGGAGCCTTCCAGAGCCTTGAAATTAACGTCCACTTTCAAATATACTGGTACTATCAATGGTAATCAGATAAGAGGCCTAATTGAAATCCCTCTTCTGTCACCAGAAAATATGAAATAATGTTGGCTCGCTATGGTCCTAGGGCCTTCAAACGGCTGCAAACTATTTACGGTTATCTACGGTGGTTCTTTACGCACCAGGTTCTCTCTTTAGAAGAGCAGTCCTCATATTGTCCAATGACAATCCGTTTCTGCTGGATGCCATCAGTAAATTAGATATAGGCAGTATTATTGCCTGCTTGATAACGATGTGTTATTTCATTGGTACGATTTCAATGAATCAAGATCCACTTCAATATCCGATTCTTCTGGCTCTCCATTATGAAATTGCTGTTGTTGTTGTTGTTGTTGTTGGTGTTGTTGGTGTTGTTGATGTTGTTGATGTTGCTCAAATGGCAGCTCCTGGTCCATGTTATTCTCCTTTTCAGGCTTTCTGCCTTTGCTTGACCTGCTTTCGAACGTCGGTGCTCGGTCCATCTTATATCCTTTGATAGCAGGGTTCATATTTAAATAGTAATAAAGCGCAACGAAAATTAGCGAGAAGAGAAATGCCCCGGCAATAGATACGCCTATTATCAAGACATACATGTGCGGGAGAAGTGACATTTTTGTGAATTTTGACTTCTTTAAATGGCTGCCAATAAAGTCCCCTGATAATTGCTTCTTAGGCATCGGAACTTCTGATTTCAATCTTGAGTTCAGTCCTCTTGTTGAACTAAAAAAAGAAGGAAATCGTTTTATAAAGTTTTCATGATTCTTGGTAATAACGTACCTAAAATTCGTTTACCAGCGTGTTTGATTTCCTTACTCGATATTTTATGAATGAGTTCTTTGCACTTAATTTTGCTCCAGATTATCGTATTTAATATGAAGGTGATTCTTTTTGTAAGGTGATTCTTTTTGCTGTTTGCTTTGTGGCTATTGGATGTGTCGCATGTAAGATTCGATTGCTATTGGCAGAGGGTTCGATAAATTCAATGGATACGCTAGATTCTTCATATGATTCGATGAGTATGATTCAATATGATTCATATGAGATTCATTTGATTCGATTAATTCGAAAGACTTGATTCGATGGATTCGATAAATTAGATTGAATTTTTTTTTGGATTTTTGGATTAGATGGATTCGAAGAAGGATTCAATGGATTCAATGGATTCAATGGATTGAGCCTGCAATAAATAGAGACATAATGTATGATTTGGTTTTCATTTAACAAGAAAATTCATTGTAGATTGAAACGTTCATAACTCGTTGCAATACCTGTTGGTTAAATCACTGGGTGATTTTATTGTACCTAGCAAGTCGACTTGCAATTTGTTCAGCTTCTCGTCAGATGGCCTAATTCCAAAATGTGACTTTTGCGAAGTTTCATTTCTTGTTTTATTACCGATCTTTTGTCTTGCTGTCGTTCCCATGTCAAGGAATTTTCCAAGCACCGTGGACTTCGGTTTTCCCGCAACTGCTTTGGGTTTTGGAACTGCAATTAAACAAACAGCTGAAATCAATTCACGATCTAGAAAGCTTGAGACTGCTAGCGCTAGAAAGACAGAGCTGGATGACATTGGTGAATGACATTTATGTTGCTGCTAAAGCAGAAAAGAACTCCAAGTTCTCTAATGCGAAATAGCTATTATATATATATACTACGCCTGTGTGGTGCAGTGGATTGGTCGTGTGACTCCGAATCTGGCGAGCGCGGGTTCGATTCCCCGGTCGAGACTAAAAATTTACAATTGGGTAGCACCCTTAGTATTTATACTCCATTTCAGCTATTGCCTAATTGAATTAATATATATATATGCATATATGTAATTAAACAGAGAAAGGGAGAAATGTTAGCTCAAAAATAATCGAATTGATCATGTTTGACATATTCATAGCTATTTGTTTGCTAACAGATTTGACTTCAGCACTTACTTGAACCGCGTTTAGCGAGCTCTTCTAACTTTGGCTTGGCACAGTTCGATGTTAAATCATGCCTGAAGTAATACAGTCTTTTGAGATCAGCGTTTAAGTGGGACTTGTGAACGCAGTTTCCTCTACCGAAGCATCTTTCTCTTGCACACTCTTGAACCTGGCGATAAAAATATGCATTAAATAAAGCTTTAACACATAAAAGTAACCAAGACTCTTTATTACTTCAGGGGAGTGGAGTTGCGTTTCATAAAACATGTCATTATGGAGAAGCTTCTCATTATGGAGAATGTTCTCCCCGTCATAATAAAAATGTACAATAGTACCTAATGCATCTGATCAGCTTTCAGGGGGGTACTTCAATTGATGATATTCGAGTAAAGAAGCTTTAAAAATGTTGCGCTACAGATGAGCAACGATCTTGAAGGAAACAATTCTCGCTGAAGACATTGGGGCATCCAGTCCTTCTCAGAACGAAAGGGTTAAGTGCAAGTATTTGATGTAAATAAACCTGGTTCCTGCCTTCCAGTTAAGGACAAAAGTTTTCCTTTCTTACCGCTTGCCTTGTCTCTGCAATGTACGGTCCAAGTGTTGTTTGAACGTAGGAATTGATTCGACGGCATACGTCCGGAGATGTGTTTTCATCATTTCGATTCCCCCAAACAACCACGCCAGATGCACCCATTTCAGAGGCAACACCAATCGTGTGGTAAAGATCGTTCTAAGGAAAATAAATAGAAAATTAGTTATGCCATCATTGCCTTGTTTCCAAAGTTTTAAATTGGTATTCTTAAAGAATTTAGTGGCGTTTGCAAATAAACCAATCAGAGACGGCCTGTAGATTAATTAGCCAATCATATTTGTTGGCAGATTTCTAGTGATTTATACTTTTTTGAGTATGCAATTGTTCGTACTCTTGAATGGAGGTGAGAACCCGGCATTCTACTTTATCAATTTCGATCCTGATCAATTAACGTACACCACATTTTCAAAGGGGAAGGGAACATCGATCCGCAATTTATATAGACGACCTCGTTAAAGCCTTCAATAATGGATATGACGTCACATGACTACTTACTCGATCGACAAAATTAAACTGCGATGGCTCATCCATATAGATACTTCTGACGTATGGAAAAACCGGAACAACATCTTTACCATATCTCTGCGATAGACGAAGAGTTACGCGGAATGATTCACGGAGTCTTCCTTTAACGTAGTTTGGATTCTCCAGATGTCGTTTCAAGAGATAAAGAGATGGAAACAATGCTGTGCTCTCTTTGAAAAGCCAGTCTATCTTGTCATTGCTTCGCTTTACCTGCGGGAGAAACAAAGGGAAGTTTCGATTAATGTTTGGATCTTAAAACTTTTGTGTCGAAGCTTATGTGACGGGCTTTTAGCTTGTTTGTTTGTTTGTTTGTTTATTTGTTAACCAAGGCTAAGTTTTCTGGCAGCTTATCAAGCTGATGTGGGCCTGGGGCGCTAAGGCCTGTGTCCTAAAGATTTCTCCTGAGTACCCATTCACCGACCTCGAAAGAATGGACGGCTGGGTTGGCTTGACAGTTTTGTGGAGAGAGAGTTTGACTGTGGTCCAGAACCCAATGCCTCTAAGCTCACGGGTTTGCAGACCTGCGCCTTACCAACTCGTCCACGCCGCGTCAGCTATAGTAGTTTCGAAAAAATTACCTCTTCAGTGCATTGAAACTCATGTTTCTCCTGTCCAAAGCAATCTGGGAATCCATAAAATCCCCATAATGCTTTTGGGCGGAGCCTTTTACCAAGCTTAATTGTTTCCTCAAACATGGCACGGGCTGCAGTCTCGAATTCATCTTTAGCCTCTTGTACAACATCTGCCATTGGCCATTCTGGGTGGCGTTCTCTCACTAGCTCGATTGATTTCACTTTGTAAATCTTCTTCGAGTTCCAGTTTCGATCCCAGAGCGGTCTCCATGGTTCCCAATCAATAACAACGAGACCATCGTAATTAGGGTCTGGTATTCTCGACATGATATCTTGTTTTGCTTGCCGTAAATGCTCTCGTAAATCTACAAGCTAATAAGGTTCAAAGTTATTCAAAGCTATATTTATCCTAAGATACTTTAGTATAATAGTTTGGTTAGGGAATCGCAGATTGGTGACAAGTTTCAGGATGAGAACGACAAAAAAGGATAACATGATTAACTTATACAGTAGTTCTTATGGACACATCCGATGGAATCTATCAATCTCCATCGGATGTGTTCATAAGAACTATAAATTAATTATGTTTTCCTTTTTTGTCGTCGTTCTCACCCTGAAAGAAAGTAAGATAGTAAGAAGAATAGAAAGTAAGATAAGTGAAATACAATATTGCTGCACAAACAAGAGGTAGTGTTTGGGCCTTGTAAATTCAGAAGATATATTTTTAATCTTCGAAAGAATCAAAATTTAGTATTGCTCTTTGCAATGGGTTTCGTGAGGCAATCATCAATATAGCCTTGATAATTTGTTGCTTGTTAATTGGCCACGATGGCAGAAATCTCAGCAAAATGTGCAGTCAATCTCACTGAATAATAGCAATCATGCTTTATTTAGAAGCAAACGGCATTTTTAGGCTTGGTTTTTGGGAGTTCAGCATGGCTTAATTTCATCAAAGTTTCATTTGCCAGCTAGGCTTATCAGATATTTAGCGCTTTTAGGTAGCAGCAATCATTGAGCATTCAAAGAAATAACACTGAAGTTCAAGGTCTCGCTGGTTAATTCGATAAATAACCCATTGAAGCAAGTAATCAAGTTTACCTGTGGAAGACCCTGGTTATAAGCGTCGCTTCCGTCTTCAGATTGATAATATGGATATAAACCAAGTTGTGCACCATAGAAAACTGTCACATAATGACTGTCCCAGTGTTGTAGTGGATCGGCGAGTATGTCCCAGCGTTTCAGGTCTATCGGCACGCTAAAATTCGCGTTGCAGCCTCCTGTGGGCGAGTTCCAAACTGCGATGAAAGGTCTTTTTGGGTTCGTCTGCTTTCTGCATGTACAGAAGATGTCTTCGTGAAAGCGAAGGCACAGGCAAGACAAAATCTGTGCGAGAAGAACGAAAGTCAATGTCCATTTGCACGTTTTCCTGGCCATTTTGTATTTACAATATCAGTTTTGGGTATGAATTTCCCCGACGCCATGATCATTCACGTCATATCCAAAACTTCTCCAAGCAATATACATTCTGCGTATCCGGGATCTCGATTAATTGGTGCGTGACCTTATCTAGGGTGGACCATGTCATATGCGTGGAGGTGGTCGTATTTGCAAGCGTAAGGAGGTGATAGCTGGTTTGTGCGGCGTGTACGAATGCATTCAGCATTATTTCTCAGCATTGCACTGGGAATGTAGAATGAAAGAGAGAGAATGAAAGAGCTCGGCATCTTATCTTGCCACTAAATGGTCTCCTTAGTCATGTCGGGCGTTTAATTTGGTAGCTTAGATGCTGATAGATTTGGTAATAAGATGAGACTATAGGCAGCTAATGCCACATAGCGAGTTGGGCTCGTAAATCTTTTGCATCTCTGACCTTACATATGATATGATACAGAATCTAGTCCAGTATAGAATAGTATCCATAAGAGTGCTCGTAGTGTTGTGGTATTTCATTTGACGTTGCATGTTTTTCCACGATGGCCATTGGGTATTAATTATCTTTCGCTCCCCATGATATCTTCCCTATAGTGTTCTACAGTACTTAGAAACGTATACTAGAACGTACGTTGTATTTTAATATTCTATATAAATACATTTTATATGGTTATATGGTTATGTATATAAAACATCGGAGTTTCACGACTATTTCATTGTGCTTGTGTGGTGCAGTGGATTGGTCGTTTGACTCCGAATGTAGTTAGCGCGGGTTCGATCCCCCCATGGTCGAGACTAAAACTTACAATTGGGTAGCACCCTTATGGGTAGTATATATATACATATATAACCCTAAGTATACAACCCAGGCTTAGATGACATTTAGCCTTGTTAAGTATCTGGGTCTATTGACCTAATGATCCGAGAACTCGGTACGGGTGTTACGCGTAACGCTTGATTAAGTCTCGAAACAGCTGCTCAGTGAACAATTACAAATTCATCGAGCTTCTCGTAAAAATACGTCTTATCAATAAGCGCAAATCATTGCGGCACTTCTAAGCAATGCCGAACCGTATATGATTGAAAATCAGCAAAGGCCTTTTAACCATTCACCCCGGTGATAATACAACTGTACATAAACATTGAAAGCGTCTGCGTAGATTGCAGGGGGTACACCAATTCATATAGTTGAAGCGCAGAATCTTTACAAATGTGTTTAAGAAGCAGGTTTATAAAGGTATTACAAGGGAGTACTCTCCCCCCTTGTTACAAATAGGTAGTTATATCTGAAGGTCACTCGACCAAATTGTCCCTCCGTGGATGTAAATGTTTAAGGAGAGTTTACTGGGAGCATTTCGATCAAAGGTGCGACAATGTAGGGGATCCGCTGCGAATATTTTATTATTATTACAATATAGGGTTCCACTCTAACCCACAAAGTATATACCGGCTTATACAGTATGTCAAGCCGTAGCATCTAACACCTCTCTCGTGCTGCCCTGCAAGGCGGCATTCTCGAGCCATTTCTACTTATACAGACGGATGGTTACATCATTTGATCTGCATTAGAAACTGGCACTTTGCCTCGCAGTGGCAGGATTTCTTCTTTCTTGCACGCAAAGCAACTACCTCGATTGAACATGACTGTAAGTTTTCATAACCAACCACCCTTATCCTGTATTTCTTACAAAATCTAACTTTATTTCAATCTATTTTAAGATTCAGACACACAATGAAGAAATCAATTTCAAATGTGCACATCAAAACAGCAGAACAAAATGCGGTGCATAAAAATGACACGAGTATGTGCATTATTTAACTTATATCATTAAACTATTTACAAATAATATTTTAAATTCCTTCATTCATACTGGCAATGTCTTTGAAATAGTTTTGGCACACATTTGAGCGCAAAGCTTCGAAAAGAATTTCATTCCAGTTGTACCACCAGGAACGTAACTGAAAACATACCTTGAAATATGAAAGGAACAGATTTTACAAATGAAATGATAAATTATTCAATAGTTGGACACCAAAAAAGAAAAACAGACTTAAAAAGTCTGTACAAGCAAATTTACTTGGAAATATGAACAAAACATATTTCGCAATAGATTGTTATCAAATGCTAATAGAATGTGCGAAATTATTGGGACAAAAGATGCATAATCATTTTCAGAACTCCTTTCCTCTGATGAACATAAGCAAAGGATACAAAACATTACTCAAAATTTGATGAGGTTAGAGTTCGACGATGGTGCTGATGAGTCAACACAGTATCCATGGACGTAGGAAGCATTATAAAAGAGGGGGGCACAAGTTTTGAGGGGCACCATCAAAAGTTTTCTGAAAAGTGTCAGAGACTGATTCGCAGAGCCTATGGTGGTGGTGAATGAGTTAGAGACTCGTTAATGTAATTGCTTTTTCTCATTTCATGTAGCAACTGAGTATTTGAAGGTACGTTTTAGTTATATGGTTGGCAAAAAAGGGCAACACTGTAAGCTTTGAAGGGGCACTCTACCCAAAGTTTTCAAAAGTGGAGGGGGTGCCCCCCCCAGTTCCTACGTCTATGACAGTATCAGTTCTGCCGCAAAGTAACCAGTTGCTCCTGCTGCGATCTTAGCTACACTGTGTTGTCGAACAATTTGTTTCCTCGCCAAGGGTCGCTGCTCTGTGCAAATACTCAGCATCGTAATCATAGACATAGCATTAGTTCTTATGGAAGCACATACATACAGTAGAGCGAAGAAAAAGAAAATCATAAAAATATGCAATATCTTACCAAGCTAATGCGACTATTTGCAATGTTGCAAAAATGAGAGTTATTATCGTTTTCTTCAGCTGTAAACAGTTAATAATATCATATTGTGCATAGAAAATTTATGAAGTCAATTTTCGATTACATAAAATTTATAAGGTCCAGACAGGAGAGGTCATCGCGACCTTTGCAATAGAAACTCAAACTGAAATTGTTTTGAAATGGGTGGAATTCACGTCAGTGGATGTCGTAAGTTCCTGTGGTGTTTACATCAAATCTCAGCGCAAGTTCCTTTTGACACATCTCCCTTGCAAATGCTGAACTTCCAGCACATGCTGAGGCTTCCACATAAAAAAGGCGAATTTTACCTTCTATGTG
Organism: Catostylus mosaicus; assembly: GCA_964019065.1. Lineage (NCBI taxonomy): Eukaryota > Metazoa > Cnidaria > Scyphozoa > Rhizostomeae > Catostylidae > Catostylus > Catostylus mosaicus. The sequence goes on from OZ025200.1 coordinate 1,407,000, forward strand.
TTGAAAAAAGCAACAAATTAAGGGATATTTGTTATTGTATTCTGAGGTAGTTAATGGTGATGCCATTATGTATCCCATGTCAAACCGTTCAATGGATTCAGTCAGATATGTCAATCTATTTATACTCCTTTGTCCAAATCCTTGTTGAAAATTGGCAGGCTACCAATGATGACGAGCGTTTTAAAGACATTTATTTGTGCATTTAATATTAAAGACATGCTCACCTCTATTTATTTACAAATCAGCATGAATGAAAATCCTCTAAAGTAACCGTGTCTTGGTTTAAAGGTTATTTTCGTGAGCAAATTTTATTTCACACTAAAATAACCCACAAGGAAAATGAGGCAACTATTGTTATAATATTATGGTTTTTATATGTTATCAGCATATACAGGCTCAAAAAGCTACCATATAGAAGTGAAAATCTTACCAGTAGAGCTGAGTACAAAGTAGCGAACATACTCCCAAAATATGCCAAGGTGAATGGAAGTCGACTGTAGGAGAACAAATGCTTCAGATGAGCCATGGGACCCCAAAGAACTGAAAAGCTGTAAATACAAGAAAATCATTTTCAAATTAAATGTACTTTTAGATAAATGATTACAGGTCATATGTAGGCACTCGAGGATTGGATAGTTTGCATGGAGGGCTTGCAGACATAGGAATAAGCTCAGGGGACAAAAGGCCCCAAGTAAAGATTTACTTCAGAAGGGGGGAAATATTACCAGTAGTTCAATGAAATCTGAAATTGAATAGAATAGGGAGACATAAACTGAGAAAAGAAAGTTCCAGTCTTATGCAGAATAATAGAACTAGAGGCCAAGGTATGCAGGGATACATGTAAATCTTTCTGCTTTGGCTAATCTGCAGTGTTGATATCTCCTGCATAAGCAAACCTGTCTTCTACCCCAGAGATCAATAATACTGTATAACTCTATTTGCAGCAGTGCACATTTTAAAATCACAACAGTTTCCTACCTTCCAATGGTAAAGAAACTTCCCATAGTATACAGAAGTACAAATTTTCTTGCTTTAACAATAATAAACGGCATGAGCAGACCAGACTAGAAAAGAAAACAAATAAATGCTTAAATGGAATTGAGGTACAAGGAAAGTTGTTTAAGTTCGTGAGAGAAATTCAAAGCTGCAAGACATTTATTGGTAAATCATTTTTAAATCAATTTAAACCATTAAATTCATTAAATCCTATGTTCAATCTTATCTTACCACAACAATAATAATAGCAATGAGTGAATTTGCAAAAATGTAGATTAAGGTATGCTGAACTGACTGCAATTATACTGATAAATGCTAAGCCATCATAGACTTAATTTTTAAAAATCAATGATCATTTTGATTCACAACCTTTTTTCATTTGCAACACTCACCATTCCAAAGCAGAATATTCCCATTAGAAGTAGTGTGAAGAACCCAAATATTCTTTGCTTTTTTGACTAAATGAAAGAAGAACTAGATAGAAATTTGATTATATTAAAGATGACATGTAGTTCAAGCGACATCATTTCGAGAGAGAGAGGGGAAAGCTAAAAATAGATGAAAAAATGTGGTTAATTAATATTTAAATACTTTTGCAGGGATTATGGATACATTTACAAGCTATGTGCCAATACGACAGCAGCTGTCGTATTTTTATTATGTTTATAAACATTTTTAAAAGGATAGACTTATACCATTGCATCGATCTTCCGTTGTAATTGCAACTTATTATGCTACATTGGCATGAAGTTCCTTTCTTTTTGCAAATTTTCTTTAGACATTTGTTTGAGCAAAATGGCACAAATGAGACCTATAGAAAGAGAAGGTGTTGGAAAACCAGTTTTTAAAAGTAAATTGATGAATACTTCAATATTACCAAGCCAGGCATCAATGAGCCATTCTCTTGGCCATCTTGATCACTTGAAAACCAGAATGTCTTCATTTCTTGCTCAGGATCATCTGTACTCTCAGTAATCACTTCAGCAGCCTGGTTGCCTTTCTTTGCAAATAAAGATTTAGAGAAAGTTTTTGACTCTTTGAGAAAGTTATCTAAGGTTGCCAGCTTTCCTGTCATGGGCACTACCATTGGAAAGTCTTGTTGATTCTTGCATAAAAGGAAGAATTGACTGGCTGTAAATGATAAAATAAGGATTAAATAATAATCTTCTTATGAGATATTGATGAATTTGGTTTTTACCAGTCTGCAGAGCATGGCAGAAATCAACTCAAAATTTCAAGGGTTGCACAGTGTGCTTGACTCTCTTGGGTGCAACACACAGCTTTTCTAATTATTAAAAAAATGTCATGTTGATTGGCTTGAGTTTTAGAAGGAAGATCATGAACAGTATGACACTAGGTGAACCTATATTGAGCCTACACTCATACCTTACCATGCATGCATGCAAGGCCTAATATTTAGGTTGCCCTTCGACCTACTGCAAGTTGCCTTCTGCGTTCAGTTGCCACACTATACAAACTGAGGTTTTTAAAGTGCAGATGTCCTGAAATTTTGTAAAAATCACTTCAATATGGTTCATTTTTCAAATGCAATGTAGAAATTTATATAGCACATTTTAAATAGTACGAATACTTTCTTGATGAGGCACAAAATATGAGGTTATTCCTTCAAAGATAGCACTTCGTCCGCAGTTAGTATTTTTTTGCCTTTTTGGGGGGTTATTCTCTGATGCTGAAAGCCAGCAATGGGTAACAGCTTTAAATCAAGGTGAATTCAAAAGATGAATGCTTGCTTGGAAGTTACTCTGGTGTCAGCTCATCTCATGCAAATGAATACAGAGATAAATCTTGGCAAACCGGAAATAAAATTGATTACAAACCGTTACTAGCTTGGTTCTTCCTTCTATGAAACGCAACCCCCTCTATGTGGCAAATTGATCCGAGGCTGAGCTCTGAACGTAAGCGAGGTACGATGAAAATGGTATCAACAACAGGAAACAAAGATTAAAAAATCTTTTACACGTGTACCAGCTAGATTGAACTGGTGCCGTGTAAAGAATCCAAGAGCAGGTTATGCCTTATCTTTGTTCAGTTGCTGTGGAAATATGATCAATCAAAAGGAATATTGTTTACAAGTAGCACGGAGTCTGCTTCTGCGATTACCCTTGCCGTGATCGCAAAAGTCAAAATGAAGGAAATAAAGAATGTTATTTGTATTGGTGCCGGATATGTTGGCGGCCCCACTTGCTGTGTTATTGCTAAGAAATGCCCACACATTAAAGTCACCGTAGTGGATCTGAGTCAAGAAAGAATCGATGCCTGGAATTCTGAGCAGCTACCTATTTATGAAGTATACTTTTGTTCTTTTTCTTGATGTCTCTACTACGTTGCGTAAAGAATTTGATAAAGATATAAGGAAAGACAAGAACTGAATCCAGTTATATCCACAGATTGTCAATGATCTAGTAATATCTCGCAGAGTTATTGATTTAAGGAAATAGATATCGCATATATAAGGTTATGGATAACTGAAAAAGTAAAATGAAAAATCACAGAAAGTTTCTTAACTCTCTTCCCAGACGTAAAAAAGATTGAGCGGCTCATAATTGCTTATTTTATTCTTTAATGCATCAATCTCCTTACCTTGCACATTTGAAATACTATAGTTTGAAGATATTTAAAGTTTTGGTGAAAATCTCAGCATATAACCACAAGAATTTATGTGTCAAAGAATAGCTGAGATAACCATGGTGTAATCTATGTATAATCTTCAATGTCGAACTGAATGAAAGCAAGAGGCCAAATATTATGCCTGTAATATTTCTTGAAAAAAAATGACAAATGAAAGTTAGTGTGCTAGATGCAGTGTACAGCGGGTAAATCCTCTACAATTTTCTCATTTACCTCAAATTTAAGTTTTTGTTGTGGATGGTCAATAAAGGATAGTGAATTTTATTATTAGCGGGATTTTCTTTCTATGTCTGCATTGGCCTGAGAAAAGACACATGATAAGGTCAATGTTCTTTGTCAAAGTAATTTAGTCACCTGTTTAACATTGCTTTGCTTTTGTAACAAGTTAAGCAAACTATCTCAGGTTTTAATTTGAACACTGAGTTTATTATTTCCACAGCCACAGTTATTTGAATTGGTAAAAGAAACAAGAGGACGGAATCTCTTCTTCTCAACCGACATTGATAATGCCATTAGAGAAGCTGATCTAATATTTATTTCCGTAAGTGATTCTTCCTTTGTATCATTGTTTATTTTGAAAAAGCAACGAAGAGCAAAATGTATTTAGCAGGTTTTTTTACAATAAAAGACTTGTAGTACAAGGTATAAATCGTGGATGCAACTCAAGGGGGGTTTTAAAGGGTGTCTTACCCTACCAGTTAAGAGCATTGTTGAGCAAAGTTACCCTGGGCAGTAAATATAATTGCATATTGCTGAAATTATAAAGGAATTTTGCTGGCTTCGGGAAAGGCTTCTCTTTTGTATTTATTAGAAGAACCAAGTAACTTATTTCTTGTAATTTTAATTCAACAGGTAAACACTCCAACAAAGACATTTGGAATAGGAAAGGTATAATTATATATCTTATTATTATAGCATGTTGCAAAACTGTATCTCAAAACTCCTAAGTTTCTTATCTGTCAAGGTTTCATGCTCTGAGGTTTGGTGGGTAAACAAAATGCCGTCCACCTTACAAACTAGTATTTCTGCTCTTCATACTTTCTAAAGTTTTTCAATGTGATTAAATAACTTAATGTGATCTCCGTGTTTCAGGGAAGGGCCCCTGATCTCAAGTACATCGAAGCTGCTTCAAGGAACATTGCACGGGTAGCAAAAGGGAACAAGATTGTTGTTGAAAAGAGTACAGTGCCTGTGAAAGCTGCTGAAAGGTATCAAGATTCTATAATCTTTCTATAAAAAAGAGTGGAAAAATCAGTTAGTAAAGTGGCTATGCAAAGACGTTTTTGCTTTGTCACAGGTTAAAGTGCAAGTTCAAAGGTTGAAGTTCAAAGTTCAAGCTCCATTTCAAACTTCAAATATTCTAAATTTGTGTAGAAAAAGGGATAATTTTACTCACCAATTGAAAAATATCATTTGAAACATGTTAAACATAGCTCTGGCCAAAACCTTTGACATTTGACTAGAAAAGTAATCTTTGTACACCAAGGTACCACTAAAAATATGCTTGTAATGTTACATTGTAGCTGTATATATAATAACTGGCGGTGAGAGGGTTAATTACTCTGCTGTTAAATTTAAAATAAAACATTGACTTGTCGTGTCTTGTTTACTGGAGCTATTTTTAACTTTTTTCAGCATCAGTCGCATCGTATCTGCCAACCAAAAGAATGGATTATCAATACAGGTAAACATACCCATATATTTTTTATTGTTTTGTGAATTGCTGGTTTGAAATTTGCAGCTACTGGAAATAGAAACATTTGGTTTATCAGTTTGCTCGAAGGAAGTGATGAGCAGGTGGAAGTGTTCCTCTGACGAGATAAATCATTCTGTCTTTTGCAACAACTGGTTTCAACGATAACAAAGCGCGTACATTGTTAATTTTTGTCGTTAGTTCAGCGTATGAGCTATTTTAAAAACTAAGGCTACACCTTTGATGATGACACAGAGTAGCGTGGTGCAGCCAACCGAGAGAGAAGTCCTGTTGTTTGCTGACACAGAATAGCTGATATGCCTGCAAGAACGAATCGATGCTTTGCGCGTAAAAGAAGTGTTAAGTTAGCATATGTGTCCACATGTATTGTCTTGTCTCATCAGGGCCTGCACCGGGCCCGAGTAGGCGTCGAAACGCCAGAAACTTGTCATAATCGTTGTTCTTATCTTTTTTCTTTAACAAGTCAAGGTTTCAAGGTGTGAACACCAAGGGTAAACACAAAAATAGAGCAATTAATTTTCTTCATCGAGTAAGACTTTTGCGGGCCCCGGACCTCCGATCCCGCCTCCCCCCTCTCTACGGTCCTGTGTCTCATCTCTCAATATCTTACTGCCTGCAACACTATAACCTTTTTTTTGCAAAGTAAAAAGGTTAGGTTCTGCAATACCGATAAAAAACATTTTGCATCTAAGCTAAGTACTTTTCAGCCAAGATAAATATAACATGTTTAGCTGATAATACCGGATGTTTTCAAACGTCCATACTTTACCTTTTTAAAACATCCAATCTGTGATGGTCCGTGTTTTATAACTGTATAACTCTTTCCTATTCCAGGTGTTGTCTAATCCAGAGTTTTTAGCCGAGGGAACCGCTATAAACGATCTTCTGTACCCGGACAGAGTTTTAATAGGTAAGCGAATGAAAATTTTGATATCCAACTTCTTAAAGCATGGTATAAGCTCTAATGTGAGCCATAATTTACAAAGATGTTTTCACTCCACGGCAACGTGTTGCTCTCTTTGGGGAGGTGTTCAGTTTGAGTCCTCAACACTGTAAGCTGTGTATGAGTGATTGTTGCATTGAGCAGGCAGAGAAGAACTTAATATCGTCATATAAACAGACAGACATTGAAAGAGGCTTATCAGCACAGAAATGCTCATAATTTCGAGGCGTCCATTTTCTATGTGGTTTGACTTTTGCGTTTACTTTTGGGCATGAAGTTTGTGTTGACTTTCGCTGGCTCATTTTTGGAACAGGAGGGCCTTGAGACAAGTGCATTTTCGACTAAAATAGAGTCATATTGGACTAGAATGTCTCCCACGCCCTTGACTTGGCCCTCTTTTTCTGTTTTTCTCTTTTGCTTTTTCCGGTGAATTTTGAGCATGAGGTTTGTGCTGTCTTTCGCTTGCTCATTGCGTGAACTATCGTCTTCAGGTTATCGAATTTCTTGCTAAAATAGAATTATATTTGAATAAAAAGTCTCTCACACTCTTTTTGTGTCCCTCTTAACTAAGTTTGTTTTCTTTTTGCCCTTGGATTAAGAGTCAGTTCTATGTTTATCGATGTTTTTTTCAGGAGGGGAAAAGACAATGGAAGGTCTCGAAGCTATCGAGTCTTTGGCTTCAATCTACATAAACTGGGTTCCAGCTGACAAAATTGTTAAAATGAACACATGGTCGTCCGAATTGTCTAAGCTAGTAAGAGCTTTTTTTAATTTATAAATCAATTAAAATTCTCGAAATGATACGTTATACTTGGAGTTACCTCTAAGAACGGGCAATTAGATTTTTTAATTTAATATTCAAAGAAAAAAGATTAAAAAAATGAACAACAACGAAAACTTAATTTCTGTAAGAGCTTATCTCTCTTTACACACAACTCTTTTTTTTAAAGCACTCACATCTTATTCATGTTGATGATGCTATGCATGCCAGTTCTTTATGCTATGATATATTTTCTCCAGGCAGCAAACGCATTCCTCGCCCAAAGGATTTCTAGCATTAATGCCATGAGTGCAGTTTGCGAGGCTACGGGAGCTGATGTAACCGAGGTTGCGCATGCGGTCGGCATGGATACAAGAATCGGAAGCAAATTCTTACAAGCTAGCGTGGGTAAGGGAAACATTAAAGTTGAATATCTGTGTCTGAATTTCCATGTGAATATCTTTCTATCTACCAAATAATGCAAACTTCAACAAGCTGAAGGTTATTGCATATACCAAGAAAAATAAAGAAAATAAAAACAGGGAAAAATCAAGGAAAAAAAAGAATGTAACCCTCTGAGTAGGAAATTTTGACAGGGAATACCGTAGCATTCTCCGTTTGTTTAAGCATAGAATGGCAATGTCTTTGTTTATTCTTTTGGAGGGTATTTGTCATTGTACCAATATCGCTTGTTTATGAAAAATAGTGGCTTGCTTATAGTTTAGCTGGGATATTAGCCAAGGCATAAGTTTGCGGCAACCACTGTTAATCTGCTATGTTGAGATCAATACCAAAAAGTCCCTTTACTGTTAGATAGATAAAATGTAACTACATGAGAATTGCTGAGATCATCTGAGCAAGTATCTGGGCTGGAAGTTGATCGATATAAGATGTGCAGCAGATATTGGTTTCATTGTTACTGGCCAATCATAACGCGTCTTACTATTCAGCTTATAACCACTGGCTAAGTGAACAATTGCTTTGGACAATAACCTCATTGTACCCCGAATCTATTGTTTCTGCAGCCAATCGGCATCGTAAGAGACGCCTCTGATGAGCCAGTTTATATGGATATTATCACTTCCTAATGACATTATTTACCATGCTTCTTTATTCTCGCAGGCTTTGGTGGTAGCTGTTTTCAGAAAGATGTCCTCAATTTGGTGTATCTCTGCGAGGCACTAAACTTACCAGCTGTAGCCTCGTATTGGTACCAAGTCATTGCAATGAATGAATACCAAAGGCGGCGTTTTGCTAACAGAATCATCAACTGCCTTTTCAATACAGTTACTGATAAGAAGATTGCGTTGTTAGGATTCGCTTTCAAGAAAGATACAGGTGACACAAGGTGGGCTGTTTGTGATTGTTGTTGTTAATGATAAATGGGTAATTTTCTTTTCATATAGAAGCTGTCAGTCGCACGTGGCTCTAGAAGCTTGTCTGCATACCATTTAAGTAGGCATTAAGATACGTCTTACGACGAGCAGGAGGGGGTTTGGGTAAAAACACTGGGAAAACTCTCGTAATATTATGCAAGATTGAAAGAATGGTGGGCTAGAAAATACACCAGTTTAACAAACCGTTAAAGTATCAAAAGACTGTATATGCGTACTTAAATAAATCTGTTCCGGGGATTTCCTGACTTCCGATTCCTGGTACTGATTTTAATTGGACAGTTTTTAGTCGCCATAGAGATCGCGCTTGTTCAGCTTATTGGTGTCTTCTTTTTCAGGGAATCTCCAAGTATTTACATCTGCAAGTATTTATTGGAAGAGGGTGCCCACGTTGCTATTTACGATCCAAAGGTGGAGAAGTCACAAATGTTTCTGTGAGTGCAGTCACGTTTTTTAGACAATTTGTAGCTCAACTTTAATTTGTTAACGTCAGTCACAATTAAGGCGTTGAGGGACCGAATTGATAGAGAACTGACGTAAACAAGAGGTCTTGGGAGGCTAAGAATAGACAGCCAATGATGATCTGTTTTGGAATTATCTATATAATGACCACAATCGATGCTTCTCAAGTTATTTTGTACTAGATTGAAGGTTCAATGTGAGCATTCATCTTTCATCGCGACTGGAAACATGTAACTACTCGTGTACTTCAACGATATCTGACTTTATGTTCGACGTATAAATTTTACAACTCAAATAACTCAAATAAACTTCAGATCTAAAGAAAGAAAAAGAAAGTAAGGAATTGAGTGTTTTGTCTTGTATTTAAATGTAATCACTTTCTTCTAGGGAACTCACTGATCCTGGCCTAAGTCTTGATCCTGAGAGAGGTATTATATAGTTTCATTTATTCGCTTCCCTTTCCTCAATTCATCGTCACCAAGTCTTCTGCCCATGTGGCCGTTGGTGCAACAATGCACGGACGGCACCTCTCCACCTACTCCGGTCCATCGCCAGTCTACTAAACATACTCTCTTCGCACCTTCCTATTAAGTTTCCTGTCCACTTGCCTGGCGCTTTTCCTCTTTTTCCCCGTCCTTCCATTCCACCTTGCATTACTGCTTTTCACATTTACTTTATTATTGTTTGGTGCAGCCATTCAATCACGGTGATTGGTATTTTACAGAACTTTTATTAGAGCACAGCTGCGAGTCTATGCTTTGGTCATGTCACTGTCGTTCAATAATATGTTGCCTATAGTAATCCTGTTTAATTCTGCAAACGATTTTAATTTCTTTGGAACGATAGTGAATTTTTTCATATTTTTCAAATCGATCTTTTAACTCGATATATTTTGATTCAATTTTAACTTTGAATTTTTACTGGACCTTGACTGATAGTAGCTTCTCAGTAAGCTGACCAAGTTTGCCTTTAAAAATATATATATTATCATTTATTATTATTATCATTATGCTTGCTCTGGCATCTCTCATGGTATTGGAATTCTGTTAACCAATAAAGCATTTACCGTTTTATTATTTCTTATAATCAATAAATTATCTCTTTCAGTTAATAAATTGGTAACAGTTTGCAAAGACCCATATGAGGCCGTTGCAAAAAGTCATGCTTTTGTTGTTTGCACAGAATGGGATGAATTCAAGGTATGTCAGGGTTTTTTGTATCAAAAACAAAGCTAATGGACAACGCAAAGCGACAGGAAATACTGAAAATAAGTTACTTAAATATTCATAAATTGTATTAATACTATATATTATGCCAGGGAAAAATATTAGTAATATTATATATAGATATATGACTATAATCTAGTCAGTTTTACTATTGTATTCCTGCTACTTTGCGTTGTTCCTTATCTCCGTTATTTATATACATCATAGCAGATATTCTTCGATAATCCGGTCGGCAGCCAGATATTTTGTTCTATACTTTACTTGTTACTTTTCGATGTTTTTCGGTTTCTTATTAAACGTTCCACAGTGCAATAAGATCTACTGAAAGTTGGTTTGGCTTTCTAAGATTTGTAAATTGTAGCTTGTTACTTTTAAATAAAGTCTAAGACCACGATGTAGTTTTGCTGTGGTAGAAAATGCAATCTGTTGAGAGTTAAGCAGTGGATTATTGGTTAAAAATAATAGAATCCTATTTCTTTTCCAGGCGTTGGATTTTTCTCGCGTTTATCAAAGCATGCTGAAGCCTGCCTTTGCATTTGATGGAAGACTCGTTCTCGATCACAAGAAGTTAATTGACATTGGTTTTCAAGTCGAGGCTATCGGGAAAGTCATTAACGGGAATGATCTACCAATGACAGCCATTATTCCTAGCCATGGTGCGCAATAGAACTCGATCTCAAATGAATTATTATGTAGATTTTTATTTATGTAACGAATTGCTATATCTGGAGAGAATATACCCTGCCGCATGCCTGCAGTCGGTTTGTCTTTGTCATTAGATTCCTAATTTTAGGGGGTTCATGTTTACGACTTTAGGAAATATTTTCCTGATTAAATATATATGAGATTATGAAGACTATTTCAACTGTATAATCAACTAATTTGTACCCTACAGTATCTTAATTCTATTTGAAAACTACCCCATAATATGATATATATATATATATATATATATATATATTCTTATTTAGATTTATAGTTCTAATCCAAAATGCGAACTATTTATATTTAAAAATTAATTCAGAATAATGTACTTCTATTCTAAATTTTCAGCATTCTAAAGTTTGCTATTTCCGAATAATTCTTTGGATTATTGAATGCATTCGAAAATTTTAATTTAAGAGAGAATGTTGTGAAATAAGCGATCTTTATTATTTAACAAAGGTGATTCATTATATTATATCAAAACACGTAGGAAATTGACCTTTGTTTTTAATCAAAATTTGCATTTTCTCTCCTTACTTTCCTGTTTTTGTTTATCTTCAATGGCTCGAGTTAACCTTGATTTTGGGCAGAGAGCTGCCTGCTTTTATTTTCCTTTATTTTTGATAAAAAAATGCTAAGGATTTACCTTGATTTTCCCTGAAAATTGCCCGCTTTTGGTCCTCTTCAATTTTCATACATTTGGCAAGGGGTTAACCTTGATTTTTGGCTGAAAATTGGCTGTTTTTGTTCCTCTTCAATTTTCATACATTTGGCAAGGGGTTAACCATGATTTTTGGCTGAAACTTGGCTGTTTTTGGTCCTCTTCAATTTTGATAAATTTGGCACGGGGATAACCTTGATTTTTGGCTGAAAATTGGCTGTTCTTGGTCCTCTTCAATTTTGATAAATTTTGCAAGGGGATAACCATGATTTTTGGCTGAAAATTGGCTGTTTTTGGTCCTCTTCAATTTTGATAAATTTGGCAAGAGGTTAACCTTGATTTTTGGCTGAAAATCACCCGTTTTTTGTCCTCTTCAAATTTGATAAATTTGGCAAGGGGTTAACCTTAATTTTTCCCTGAAAATTGGCTGTTTTTAGTCCTCTTCAATTTTGATAAATTTGGCAAGAGGTTAACCTTGATTTTTGGCTGAAAATCGCCCGTTTTTTGTCCTCTCAAATTTTGATAAATTTGACAAGAGGTTAACCTTGAGTTTTCCCTGAAAATTGCCTGTTTTTGGTCCTCTCAAATTTTGATAAATTTGGCAAGGGGATAACCTTGATTTTTGGCTGAAAATGGGCTGTTTTTTGTCCTCTTCAATTTTGATAATTTGGCAAGGGGATAACCTTGATTTTTGGCTGAAAATTGGCTGTTTTTGGTCCTCTCAAATTTTGATAAATTTGGCAAGGGGTTAACCTTGATTTTTGGCTGAAAATTGGCTGTTTTTTGTCCTCTTCAATTTTGATAATTTGGCAAGGGGATAACCTTGATTTTTGGCTGAAAATTGGCTGTTTTTGGTCCTCTTCAATTTTGATAAATTTGGCAAGAGGTTAACCTTGATTTTTCCCTGAAAATTGCCTGTTTTTGGTCCTCTCAAATTTTGATAAATTTGGCAAGGGGATAACCTTGATTTTTGGCTGAAAATGGGCTGTTTTTTGTCCTCTTCAATTTTGATAAATTTGGCAAGGGGTTAACCTTGATTTTTCCCTGAAAATTGCCTGTTTTTGATCCTCTCAAATTTTGATAAATTTGGCAAGGGGATAACCTTGAATTTTGGCTGAAAATTGGCTGTTTTTTGTCCTCTTCAATTTTGATAAATTTGGCAAGAGGTTAACCTTGAGTTTTCCCTGAAAATTGCCTGTTTTTGGTCCTCTCAAATTTTGATAAATTTGGCAAGGGGATAACCTTGATTTTTGGCTGAAAATGGGCTGTTTTTTGTCCTCTCCAATTTTGATAAATTTGGCAAGGGGTTAACCTTGATTTTTCCCTGAAAATTGCCTGTTTTTGGTCCTCTCAAATTTTGATAAATTTGGCAAGGGGTTAACCCTGATTTTTGGCTGAAAATTGGCTGTTTTTTGTCCTCTTCAATTTTGATAAATTTGGCAAGGGGATAACCTTAATTTATCCCTGAAAATTGCCTGTTTTTGGTCCTCTTCAATTTTGATAAATTTGGCAAAGGGTTAACCTTAATTTATCCCTGAAAATTGGCTGTTCTTGGTCCTCTTCAATTTTAATAAATTTGGCAAGAGGTTAACCTTAATTTATCCCTGAAAATTGGCTGTTTTTGGTCCTCTTCAATTTTGATAAATTTGGCAAGGGGTTAACCTTAATTTATCCCTGAAAATTGGCTGTTCTTGGTCCTCTTCAATTTTGATAAATTTGGCTAGGGGATAACCTTGATTTTTGGCTGAAAATTAGCTGTTTTTGGTGCTCTTCAATTTTGATAAATTTGGCAAGGGGTTAACCTTAATTTATCCCTGAAAATTGGCTGTTCTTGGTCCTCTTCAATTTTGATAAATTTGGCAAGGGGATAACCTTGATTTTTGGCTGAAAATTGGCTGTTTTTGGTGCTCTTCAATTTTGATAAATTTGGCAAGAAGTTAACCTTGATTTTTCCCTGAAAATTGGCTGTTCTTGGTCCTCTCCAATTTTGATAAATTTGGTCCTTTTTATTTCTGATACAATTTGCAAGGGGTCAACCTTGATATTTGGCTGAAAATTTCCGGTTCTGGTCCTGTTTAATTGTGATGCAATTTGCAAGGGGTTAACCTTGATTGTCAATGAAAAATGGCCTGATTTTTTTCTTTATCAATTATATTTTCCTCTAGCATGGATTGTCATTTAGTTTCTGGACAAAAATTTTACTTTTTAACTTTCTTATTTTACCAAGAAACACAAAAAACAGCTTTTATTATTAAGCGAAAATCGCTTTGTTCATATTCCTTTAAGAAAGGATCATTTTTCGATAATAATCCATACAATGTTTGTATTAATGTAGAAAATGGAAGCACGTTTGTTCAAAGTAATCAAGGAAGATCGTTAGTTAAATGAAAAGCATTCTGTATTGTATTCAAGGTATTCATGGGCAAAGATAATTAAATAAAATAGAAATGATGAAGCCTTGAAAATTGAATCGACATATCATTTAACGTTGAATAATTTCTTATTTCTTATCTAACTCTGTTTATTATTACATACTATGTATTACCATACAGATACATACTATGTATTATCATATCGTTTATATGTACAATTTATTGTTAGAAGGTACACGGGTGCACTATGTGTACCAAGCCGAGATCAGTTGTCAGCCTTCCACCGGACAAAATATGCCGGCAGGCAAACCTTCCTCACAAAATAATAAAATATAGGCATGGCTTGGGTGTGCCATAGCATTTCTTATTATTTTTCGTGGATTTTACTCCAGCTAGTGACGGTATGACCATAATGTTTTCCTAGCTCTGGTAATCTGATGGAGGCAGTTGAGGGGAGGGGTGTACTGGAAATGACTAACAACATGACTTTGGCAGTTCTGCAAAACAGCTTGGAGATAGCGAAAGGAAATTTCTTCCATACTGCAGATACCTCTGAATATGTATGTGTAGGGGGAGGTGACTGAGGGTTAAATCAAGAATATACCTTAAATAATAAAATACCTGCTTTGCACCGTAAAACCCTGAAACGGCACAAACAGCAGAAGCATTGGTTTATATGCTGAAAATCCAAAACATTCGTCCAAAAAACCTCAGCAAGTGAATGTTTATAGTCCCGGGCACAATTTTCTCATTTTCCTGATTGATATACTAATGCTCCCTAAAATAAACTATATTTATAACAAGTAAAGTCGAGAGCAAAATACCAGGCTGCCTCCCGGTTTCGAAAGGAATGCCGGTGATGTCTGTCAATAATAGATGCGAGGAGGAACGAATAGCGTAGTACACAATGTTTCTGCTTTTTCACGCAGTTTGAAAGATTATAAATAGGATATTTATGACTAAGAATACAGCAGAAAAAGAGCGGGAATTATTATCTATCAGGAGCGTAGGAACGGTTTGAACGTGGGGAGCACATCGAAGAAAGGGAATTGTTCGTATTGCAGCCAAAGTTGGGAACGTTCACCATAAAAATCGGCATTTTCACGATCATAAGGGGCACTTTTCCAATGAATTGGTATACTTTCACGGGGAATTGAGTCACTTTCACGGCTCAATGGGCACATTCGCGATAAAATAGGACATTTTCATAATGAAAACGGGCAACTTTTAGAATAAAAAGAGACACACCGGCTGTTGCTGGAAAAAGTTGGGGGAAGGTGCTCCCTTGGTTCCCCCTGTTCTTACCCCAATGTTATCTACTTAGTGTTGTCATTACATCTATAGATTACAGAAGGATTATGCGTTCACGGTTCGAGATCTGGGGATGCTCAATTCAGATGAAAGGAACTAAGATATGGGTGCTTTCTAAATAGGCAATTAAGCCAAGCACATAAGGGTACCGATTCTAGCACCATTAGTCAATTTACTGTACGTAAAACGTTAATTAATATTACCATATAAATATATAGCTGAGCTTCTTTAATGAAATAAAAAAACGACATATAATTCTCTATGCAATAAATTTTAATCAATTTTTCCTATTTTATCGTAGATTTCGTAGGAACTCTTGGCGCTACAGTTCTCTAAATTTCTTCACTAGCAAGCGGGGCCTTTCCTGCTAGTGGTTTATCCGGGCTAACGGATAGAAGACCTCTTGCTTTATTTACCACCGATGTCCTAAACTTCTCCAGATCTGCGATATCTGGGCTTGTAGGGTTAGAGACAGCCTCTTCTACCGCATACGGCTCCCACTCACAAGGTGATACAAGACTATGTCTCATCTGGACACTAGTTGGGTCCCAGTCCATACTAAAATTGGAATTTCTTCCGATGCTTGCCTGTGGTGAATCCGGTGCGGCTGCTTCCATCTCTTTCACCTTCTGCAGCGCGAAACTCGAAGGGGGTGGCGCTGGCAACGGTGGGACGTATTCATCGATTGGGGAGGAACATGATGAATCTGACAGTGAGAAGGATGGGTCCCACTCGAGACTATGCAGTGATCCAAGTGGAGCTGTCTTATGCGCTGGCGTACTCTCGACGCTCGGTGGCTCAGCTTTCTTCTTTCTGCTTTTACGCTTTGATGTCTTCTCCTTCTTTTTCTTCTCCTTGCCAACAAGAGGCTTCGTGACGTCATCTTTGCTCGCATCATCGTCTTCATGTTCGCCGACGAAAAAGAAAGTAGGACCCCTACTTGGAACTCGATTTGGGTCTTCTTCCAACAAAGCATCCACCTCACCGTCATTTTCTATACTGTCTTGTCGTTTTATTTCTTTTGATCTACGTTTTGATTTGGCTGTTGGTGAAGTCGGTTTGCTGGATGCTTTTGCAGAAGATTCCGCATCCGACAGCGGGATAAACGATGGTATTCTGGACACTCGATTCGGGCCGACCATTTCCGAAGACGAGACTGCCTCGGTTTGAAGCTTTTCTTTTGATAGCTTGGCTTTACCACTGTCTTTCGATTTTATAGAATCCTTAGATTTGGCAGACTCTTTCGATTTCGACATCGTGATGTCTTTTTTCTTAGCGCCTTTGATTAGAGTCTTTGACTCATCGTCACTTTTGCACGGTGATGATGCGGAGCTCCTTCCTGAGCTGGGGCTGCGCTGTTTTCTTCCCATTTTTGACGTGTCAAAACTGGCAGCTCGCTTCTTCTCCAGGGATTTCTTGACCGGCGTGGCAAGTGACGTTTTGCATGGTGAATGGGACAGCTTGGCATGGAGTGGTATCTTTCTGCTCATTGGTGGACATTTCCTAGGAGAGGATAACAATGGCAGGCTTAAACTGTCATCTCTAGCCAATGGCTTCTTCTGCTTTGCGGCTTCGATGGAAATTTCAAAACCTTTGCCTTTTCTCGCGCCAGGGAACAACCGTTCAATGTCACTCAAATCCTCCAACTCTGTCTCCTCAATTGTATCCATGTTGATGATGGGAAAACTGCGTGATATAAGCTTCCGTGTTTGGATTTTAAGACTGCAGCGATTTTCCTTTTTGTAGACGTTAAGAACATATTTCAAGTCGTCAAGCGACAATGATTTTCGGCGATCGCCAAGACTGTACTTATCGCAATTGGAAATCATATCCTGGTGCTGTAGCTCACAGGCGTAGCACATGTTGGAACTGCGACCTTTGCATTGGCACACATGAGGGTCGTTGACACCGCAGGCTTTGTGCTTCGAACAGCAAATGGGACTGTTCCGAATCACGAACAAAACAGGCAAGATGACTGCACCGAACATCAAGGCACAGTTTCTCACCAACGGGGTAAGATGGTACCCGCAGGTATTGAACTGTGGCACTGTCACAATATATGGCAGAGACCAAAATAGAAACGTAAAAAGAACCATGATGAAAATAGGATGCTCCCTCTCAACAACATCTTTCATTTTGATGTACTTTGGTGGTGGCTCCTTTCGCCGTAGAGTCTTATATGGATAGCGCAATACAAGGAGGAAGAGTGTTGCGTGATAGCAGTACTCTGACGAAACGATAATCTTCTCAGCGGTGGTTCTGGGCGTCCAGATTTGACACAGATAGCCCCAATCATCAAACTTTGTCCATGACAAGATACAGACCATGGCAGCAAGGACAGATCCTTCCAGAATGTAGACGATGGCCTTAAAACGGACGTTTTGGGAGTTATATTCATCATCAGGTGGGTTGATGGACCATTGAAATGTAAGGCATAATAACGAGAATATGACAGCACACATTGAGAATAGTTTGACGGCTGTCATTCCTTGGCAAAAGGACTTGCTCCACACTCCGTCGTCCCTTACCAAGTAAATGGCGAGGGCGATGCCATATTCCGCTAGAAGTACATTAAACAGCATCAAACTCATGCCGAAAATCTTTGAAACTGATTGTCCGTCACACGAACACATCTTTCCCAAGATGGTAAAATTGACAACAAGCGCTACAAGGCTAAATACGCCGAGGATAATACTGTAGGTAATACTTTCATGATATTTCACTGGCCTAAGATCCTCGTGCTTAGTAATACTTGCATTTGATTGGTTTCTTTGCGTGTCATTAGCAACCGTTATATTACTTTCACTATAGGTAATGCCATTTGCTATGTCAGTACACGATTTGCACAAGCAGTAACCTCCTTCAGTCAGTATGACATTATGTCCTGATGCGCAAAGGCATGAAACGTTTGTTAGGCCAGTTCTGAAATAGACGCATTGCTCTCCATCAGGTTGATGTACTTCTAACTTTGCAATGGTAGAGTTCCCGAAGGCAGCCTTTGCATCTTTGTCATTAAGATGAGTCCTGTTTAGTGAGAGCAGCTTGATACTGGGAGATTCTGACAGAATTTGTGATACCATTCCTCTGCCAACTGGCACCTTGATGCTCCTGGAACAAGATGGGAAAGCGTTCAATCAATAATGGAGTTTTTTGCATTCAATTTCAACTTTAGTATCTATTCTGTAATCAAAACGCCTAGCATGTTGGTCAAAGATAATGGGCATCTTATTCGACATCCAACCTGTAAAATAAGATAACATTAACTTACAGGCTATGCACATTCAGGCTTTTCAGTTTGACCAGATCTGTAAGATTCTCTATGACGCAACTAGATCCATCTGTTGCACAATCGCAAAAGGCAGGGCAGTCACGAATTGTAAGTGCCAACAATGTTGATGATAACAAGATCACCACAGCTGCAGTTTTCCATTCCATTGTCTGTCAAGAAATCAATTTAAAAACTATTAGTAAATCGAGTAATTATGATGCCTAATGCATAATTGTTATTTTGTATAAAGTTTGGCACTGATTAAAGCATTTACCCGGAACCAAAAAAGGCTCCTATGGCACGAATTGTAAAAAATGCGTAGACAATTATACAATTAGGCATTGGCTGACGCGGAGAAAATATACTAACCAAAAGGGTGTTAAATATATATTTATGACCGAATAGGTAAAGGCGAAATAGCTTACAAAAATAATTCTGTATAATTATTAAAAAATTTTAGGAATGAATTCATTTATATTTTCATCTATGTATAAGTTTTTCACATCACAGCTAAGCTTAATTACTGTGCTCTTCGGTCGGATAAATGAGATTTAATAGTTTATGTGATTGAATTAAAACTAAAATTGACTTGGAAGATAAGTGACCAATTACATTAGATGAAAGAACACGTGACAAGAGCTATTAACCAATCAAAAATTGAGCGGCTTTCCTTGTGGCAATAAGAACGAATTTCCAGGCGAATTGAAAAGAAACCAAAAATATTTGAATTCATGCAAAGTAATTTGTTATGTTAAAGTCTTTAAAAGAATTTGCGTAGTTTTATCAAGAGCTAGGATGAAACCGAGTTGAACCAGAACTGCAGAATTTTTGAATCTTTGGAAGCACATTCATTCTAAAATTTCCGAAAACGATATTCTACGACTATTAAAAGATCTCCTTTCCCCGATCTGATGTTTAAAGAAGAATTTTGAGAAACCCCTTAAAGTTTAGGCCAAAAAATCGTCGACCTTCTATTTCTTATCCTATTATCAACCCGTTTGATTCTGGTAAAGCACAACCATTTAAAAGGCATACACTTAAAATACCTGCTGTAAGGTGAAGGCAGATGTTTTTTATCCTTTCTATTCAAATTCGTCCGTTCTACGTTAAAAGCAGTGTTAATGACGTCCAGAAGTGAACTTGAATTGAACTTAGTTATATCATGACAATGTTGTTCTAATTCATAATGTGTTGCTTAGAGGCACCGTTGCAAGAATAATTGTATTATTCACATTACAGAGGCCATGACGAATGTATAAATTATCTTTGCTGTGTTGCAGAGAATTAAACAACTTCCCATCTCTGAATACAAATTGTTCCAAGACCTTTCCCTAGCTTAGAATCTCCGCTGCGAAGCTGGCAAACAATGCTAAAGACGTCATTTCGGATCGTAGCTGGAGTCCATTTTACATACAACTGTTTGCATGACAAACTTGTTTGTTTTGCAAAACTGTTTATTTATATGGTCAGTCCCTGATCATTGCTACATTTGCTGGGAACTATGATCTAAGTAGCGTCTATCAATTATGCTTATATAAACAAGGAAAAAAATCAATAGGTAATTTTACACTGATAGCCCTCTAACGACTTCGACCTTTCAACGCGTACTTTGACTTATTGCATTTCACCCATGGTCACTTGTTTAGAGGTACTGGGCAGGGCCCAGCCAAAGATAAAAGTTATGTCCAGAGAAGGAAAATTGATGCTAATAACAATACATAAATTCACAATTTATTACTATAAGAGAAAATAAAGAGAATAGATACTCTGCCACAGAAACCATGAAATGTATAACACTTTCTCGGTCACCAAATTTAACAAAGAAATTTTTGAAAATTTCAAAACTAATTTGGACTAAATTTAAACTACAAAAGCCATAGTAGAAAAAACACATTAAAAATCAAGCTAAAAATCTAACGTTATGCCCGTAAAGTTCTTAATATTTTATAGTTTAAGTCATTTTAGATTCATTTGAAATTTTGGATACTTCTAGCGATTTTAGATTTTGATTAACTAATGTTTATATTTTCACTATATCTATATTTCTAAGTGGTTTTATTTTCTTTTGAACACAAATTTTCTAATGTCCGAATTTATTTCTGTGTTTAAATCTGCACTTAAGTTGAATTTTAATTTTCTGTGGTTATACATAACAATTTGAGGTAAATTCGCAATGCATGATACCCATAAATTCGTTACATTGCAATGAAATGCTCAAAAGGTCAGGGCTTAAGGCATCTTTAGCATGAATGAGCCCCCCAAGGTGTGCAAAGTACCTTTATGTCCTGGGCAAAATAGCCTGGGTCTGGAACACAGGATAGGGCAAAAAGGATCCCTGAAGCAGAAGCTCATAAAACGTTCGATTCATATAGTGAGATTTGAATTAAACATTGTCCAAAACTGTTATTTTGGGTTTATAACCACCAGAAAGAGAGAGTCATTATCCGCTGAACATTTTTCTTGGCGCTAAAATGATTGAAAAGTCGCCTCAACGTCGCCAAGAAATGAATTCAAGAGCTCTCGTCTAGATCTAGTATAACTTAAATCAGATTCAAAGCTAATGTCATATACCTGCGGTAGGCCAACGGATCAATACACTTTTAGCTGCTGGGAAAACTGCATAAATTGTACGGACGAAGAGATTTTGTCCTCGATTTCTTCTCTAATTCGAATCCAGACTGTCATTTTGAACTTTATCCAACATAAATTGGCAAGAATTTCTAGTGTAAGCGTAGAACTAAGATACGAGGATCTTCTGAAACACAAGTTGATGTAGTATACCTTCCAAAACGTTTGCCTGTAGTTCAAAATAAGATCAAAACAGACCCAAATTCTCGACGATTTCAATTTCGCTTATAAATAATTGATTGCAAAGCCAGTAGAATTCTGATGAATTAATAATGCTATAGATTGATGCGATCTTTGGAATTAAGACTACGGTGCTCGAAATAAATACAAGGCAAGTTCATTCATTGCCTACAATTGAAAAAGTAATCTAGCCAAAAATGCAAATTAATCTTATAGAAGAGAGTATTTCAATTACAGTTTGATGTTGAATTTTACGACGATTTATTATTGTGGTTGCTCCACATTAACAGCAAGGAATTTAGGTGGCCTTTTCCAATACTTATCGCTAACAAGAAAGAGTGAATTAACCAAGAATGAAGATTCCTAGCCACAATGCCTAATTTGCTCAACTGCGAATTAACAAGCGAGAAAGTCCTGTTCCTCGATCCTTTTATTTCAGCCAACGATGAAACTAAAAGGGTTGCTATCAGAAGGTGAGGAAAGCCTTGAAATCTTCACAGCACAAAAGTTATTTTCATGAACAAAAATAAGCAAAGAAAAAGAGATAAAATAGGAAGCGATAGCCTCAAAAAGTTCATTTCTAAACTCAAAGACGGGAATCTTCTACTAAAAGGGTCAGAAAACTCAACCTACATTAGATATCCTTTTATTTATATATTTTGATGATATTGATGCAATACTCTGAACTATCATTTTGCTTATTCAGACTTAAGCAACGCTTAAGCAAACTTTATTGCTAAAATCTCAGGGGGCGGGGGAGTTGCACCCTTTTTCTGCAAAATTCACGCCCTACCTGCCACTACCGTTATAAAGTGCTGATTCTTAAGGAAAAATGCTGCGCAGCGGCCATTTTTTGATCTTGAAAACACAATAACTTCACAGATAGAATAGCATGAGTTACCCAGAACCTCGGAAGTGACGTCACTGAGAAAATGCTCTCATTACAGATAAAAATTGAATAATTCTAATGCTATAATTGAGGCCTTAGCTTAACGAGATACAGTTAAATAAAACACGAAATGGAATCATTAAGTCTTAACAGGAGCTTAAAGAATGTGCCTTAAGCCGATTACAATAATGAGTTATGTAAAGTGGTCCCGGTAAATAAGAGAGACACCAAAACAATCTGGTAACTAACAGAGTATCATCTTACATTCAATTTCCCCTCTCTGATAAAAGCCTACTTTCTTGAGATTTTTGCCCCAACTCTCTATACTTTCCCCACGCTCCTCTTTGCTCTATGAAATCACACTCTTTTTAATGAGGGCACATCAGGAAATCACCGATTTTTTATTTACCAAAAAGCTGGAGCAACCTGAAAGCATACTTGCCATTCATATTCGATTTTGCTCCCATGTCTCTCCTTCAGTTCAGAAAAATACCAGTAACAAGTCTGCGGTTCATACCTTGTAATGTAGGTTCAACTTAAAGAAGTTGCTTTCAGATTGTTTAGACGCATTTGATAGGAGAATGTAACCCTTTCACCCCGGAAAAGATGATTTTTCAGGGGGTTTAGTAAAAAATATTGTAAATGTTCTGATGGCAGTTTTCTACAATAGTTTACGCTTTCACCCAAGTTGTTTGACTATGCTACCCCCTGAAAAGCGTAGAATTATAGGGTTTTAACAGTTAACTGAAAATAAATCCGGGTGCGAAAGGGTTACGGAAGTGTACTGCTAAACTCGATCCTGACCTCATTTGCAAAACGACGAAGGAGCAAGCATAAAACTTTTCAACCAAGAACCTATACGATTCACAGGCAGCGCATGTACTTCGTAATTTACCGCTGATACTAGTGGTTTGGGGATTTGGCTTATGACGTAAGCAGAGCAATTATGAGTTGTATTATAAATCATGCGGTATTTATTACAAATCATTGTTTACCTTAGCAATTAATCTGTCTACTGTGTATTGCTATAGAAGAAAAAAGCACAATTTGGTGTCGACAACCTCAGCAAAATAGCAATTTCCAACTTCTGTTCAAAGTAAAATTTGTCGTCAATGTAGGTGGCTTAGGACTGAGTGTTTCGATAAGGTGGCAAAAAAAAATTTTGAATTTGTTTTATGCAACGCCAAAAGCGGTCAAAATTCACACATCACAGACATTCGGCCTGCTCAATTGTCATCTTCCATCACAGAAGAATGATTCGCTTTGATACGTTATTAAGAGAAGAAGAAGTGTACTTGCTAAATGAAAACTATGACTTAGAACTGAGCAATAAAATGCAAAACACGCATTTTGAAGAATCACTGTTTCATCAAACATAGTAGAGTACAAAATAAAAGGCTGCCTTCTGGATTCTCGAGAAATACTTGCGACGGTGTATATGAATAACGGAGATAAGGAACAACGAAAAGCGTAGGAATACGAAGCAAATGCAACCATCAAACTATTATATTTTAATATATTTTCATACTTATATTTCGCCACGGTATGCAGGGCTTTTTCAGACTTTCTATCCCGCTGCTTTGCCTTGTTCCTCGTGATATCGAAGCCTTTATCATTAAAGCAAGGCCTGGCGCCTCCAAATATAAGCCTAGATTTCTCCCACTGTATCTAGGTTTGCTTTTCCAAAGAAAATCATGGTTATGATTAATGACCAGCATACACCTCACAATATAATCAAACTAGGCCTATTGGTGAGTATTCAGGCCATTATCAAACCACGGATAACCTAGTTATTAACATTAGAAACCTGTTTAATTATTTGTTGTTTTTTCTCAGTAAGAATCGACGCAACATTGAGCTATTTATTTTGGTTTGTTTTTAAAGCTTCATTTTTCGCAAAACACCAGCGCAATAGCTTTTGTATTTTTGAAAACATCTTCGTCAAACATCTGCTTTCATTTTGATTTCTATGCACTAATCTAGCTTTTTATTCATCCTTGCAGCTGGCTGCATCAAATAGCAGGACTGCTAACATAATGCTTAAAATAGTGAAATGCAAGAGACAAATTTCTGATCAAATATCTACGCAAACACGTTGCTGCAAACTTATTGGCTAACACATTGCTGCAAAGTGATTGGCTAACACATTGCTGCAAACTGATTGGCTAACACATTGCTGTGAACTGATTGGCTAACACATAGGCATTGATATTTATTTTCACTTTGAATGCTTAAGCTTTAAAACTTCAAATGTTCAAACATTTAGGTTAACAGTGGAATCCTGTATACTCGGACCCTCGGTAACTTGGACATTCGCTTAGTCGTACGCATTTCTTGCCTCCCTTGGATTTAACCGTTAAAAGCCTTCTCTATATTTGGTCGTCCCAGTTGTTAATGTTGTCCAAAAATCTAAGCATTCCTTTTCAGTGATGCAAACACCACATTTGAGAGGTGAGAGGAACAAGTGTTTGATGCAGAAGATTATGCAACCTTTGGAAAGCAGGATATAGTTGTTAAGCAACAATGGACTTCACTGTTATGTGAATTTTGTTTTAGAAGTTGTCA
The DNA here is from genome assembly GCA_964019065.1 of Catostylus mosaicus. Classification (NCBI taxonomy): domain Eukaryota; kingdom Metazoa; phylum Cnidaria; class Scyphozoa; order Rhizostomeae; family Catostylidae; genus Catostylus; species Catostylus mosaicus. The sequence continues at coordinate 1,431,723 of OZ025200.1, forward strand.
TAACGCAACGCTGTCATGCAACTGGGTTTGATAAGTGAGATCATGCAAAGTCTTTTTTTTGCCTATTCTCGCTCTGTCTTCCGTCTATTTCGCTGTGTTTCGCTAGCTTCCAGAAACGATCCAGGCTTTATTTCTAAACAATTGGCTTATTAAGATGTCTTATTGTCTTGGTAAAAGTCTAAATATGTCTTATTAAGAAAATCTCACGAATAGAAGGCTAGAAAATGATCTTGACTTTGGTATGTCACATGTTTTGATGTGTTCTTTGTTAATCTCGTGGCGCCGTCAATGATTGCCCGGCCATTAACCAAAACTTTAGATAAGGAATTAACTAGAATCCCAATAATTTTGTTGTAAATATACACAAACTATATTTTAAAGCGATTCTATTATTCTAATATACAATTTTATTCCTCATTTTAAAGAATCTGATGGTTAAGGTTTAGGACTAACGATCTTTTATGGCCTGTTCGAATCTTCACCCTTACCATTTATGTGGATAGCCCTGTTGAGCAAGGTGTTACCTCAAATTGTGTCTCTCTCTACCCAGGGGTATGAACAGGTCCCTAGTTATCAGTCTGTTCCTGCTTCCTGCTACATGGAATTACAAACACAGCGACCAGGGAAAGTGTAAACTATGCATTGTAGCCTCTAGCTAAAGCAGACTTGGAACCACAACTGTCAAATTGTTTGGAAAAGATTCGAATGTTAACAGTGTATTTTGCAAAGGTAAATTATCTTGCATAACCAGCGATCTATTATTACTCGCTCTATATATTAATGAATTGCTTCCGTGATTCTGCGCTCTTAAAATTTTTTATACCCCAGAACATCGTCGTATAACTATAGATCTCTGCATATGCTACCGCTTAACAACTTTTTATCAAATTATAAGATAAAGATGCATTTAATTTATAGCAAAGATGAAACATAGTTATGACGAGTAGTATATTAAATGTCAAAAAGTGACCTATTGTGTGAATAGCAGACAGGGCAGTTTTTAAAAACTTCCCTACTGGGGAACATTTGCTGAGAGGGCCTAAAAGAGTAATAAGGGATAGAAACAGACGCATATATCCTGCAGTAATATACATTATTTTAAATATTGTTCGAGGTTTGAAAACGAAACAAAAATAGAATATTCAATTCAAAACTTGATTTTCAAAAATACGTAGGTTAGTAGGATTTGACAAGGACCAAAATTGGAAGGGAAATTCTATGATGTTGATGCTTACCATTTGGAAAAGCATTGTTCCCCGGTAGGCATGTTGTTAAAAAATGTCCTGATAGCTTAATAATGGTGATAAAGTTTTTAAAAAAAGGAATCTCACTTTTAATTGGCGCTTCCGATCCTTCTTCACCAAATCCTGCTAATTATGTCATTGAATCGAGTTTTTGGGATCTTGCATTCTGACGTCACTTGGCTCATCTTTGGCTAAACGTTGAATAATTGGAACGTATTTCGCATTGAAGTATGAAAAGACTGCAAAAAACCATCAGAAATTTCAATCCATTACTGACATCCATTAAAGAATGAAAAGTAGCCCTCACGGGGGTGATGCTGCCTTATTTACAAAAGCCTGAGTCATGTGCAAAATTAAACTCCTTCACCTGCGAAAACTTTAACAACAAAACTAAACAAAGTTGAACTTTGACTAAACAAAAGTCTCAAAAATCTAAATCAATCGATCAAATTTTGGTTCAGAAACGTCGTGTCCTTTCGTCTTTTTCGAATGATTTCCTCATTACCAAGCAACAAGTCTATAACCTGAACGTGATATTGAAGACTATCAATAAAGGATATTAATTGGATAAAAAGCATAATCATAAAAGTGAAATAAAAAAAAATATATAGAGATTTTTGCATAAAATTTCGACGGATAAATTCTTTAAATTGGTAATAAAAATTTACTTAATTTGAATTTTATGCAAAAAAAAGGTAACTACAACTCTTCCAATTTCTGCAACATTTTACTGGAAGTGTGAGTTCAAAGGATTATTGATGAAAATACTTTCATCTTTCTACAAAATTTTCTTTCCAGAGTAGCATTTGCGGAGTAGAACTCGATGTCAAAATTCGAGTTAAGGGTCGGTTTGTAGAGAATAACAAAGATCCCAGGTGATCAAAGGCAAACGTCGCTCGAAGTTTGTAATGTCTTATGGGCAAAATTTCGTGCCATCGTTTTGATCCTAAATTTGAAGCTTTTTAACTGTATAATCGACGATCAAAACTTCAAATGTGAGGCAAAAACTAAATCTTCTGAACTTATTTTTGCTGCAAAATACATGCATAGTGGCTTCTGGGCTTTGCTTGGGAAACGTGTCACAAACCTTTGTGCTGCTAAGGAATGGCGAATTTCCATGAAGATTTGCGAAGTGCTCTTAAAGACTAAATATTTATTGCATGACCATTTGTACTTAAGGCACCAATGCCCATTTGCAAGAAAAGGTAGGAACATCCAGTAAAATTAAGAACACAACAGGTAGTATTTCCTATTAGCTAACAGAATCTACCGGAAAGGTACATGTCAAAATGTAATTTATTACTTTTAATTTCACACCTCAATGTAGGTAGGTGTAGAAAAATAAAAGCTAAGATATAAGCACGCTAAGAACATCGAAAGTCTTCGATTATTATTTGCATTTCTTCTGCAGCTTAAATTTCTTCTGCATTTTAAAAAAATGTTATTGAGTTTTTGCATCTCGTACGAGCAAGATTTTCTTTGCAAGAGTGGTGCCCCCTGTAGAAGTGAATTTAAACCATGAATAATAGATGAAAGGTGCTACCACTAAGAAATGCTTTGTAAATTAAGACCAACTGATAACAAGAAAACTCAGAGCAGATGCTCCGACTACAGCCGTTCTTTTAATTTAATTCTTTTCTCATCACCGCTTTATGTTCAAAAATTGTGTATTCTAGCCTGATTTCAACAGGTTTAATTTACTAAATACCTGACTTCTGAAATGAAATGCGTGTAAGCATCGCGGACTTCACTGCACGAGCGAATCGCGATACTGCTGAAGTTGTGATTTCTGCACCTCAGTCGAACAACAACACGCTTCGCATTCACAGGCTAAATTTCACAATAAGGCCATCTGCAATGGCTTAATATTGAAGCTTTTTGACCCAATAGGCTACTAATGCCTGGGAACCTGAGAGTTTAGCAGTTAGGGGGTAAACTAATAGAAAAAGGACACCTGATTATTGCCCATATGACACCAGGATCTTTTTAGATTTTGGAGCGAATTTTAGATCAGCATAAACCCCCTTCAAAATCTATGGTTGTTTTACTATATCAATAAGGTGCAACAGAGTTAGAGAGGTCGATCCCTACCAGGATCTAACCGGTCGAATTTACAGAACCTCAAAACAAATGATTAAATTTTACACCATTAAACTGCATTTGTGATCCTGCAAGCAATACAGTCGCAATATTGCAAAATATTAGGTGGTTTTGATGCAAAATAAATGCCTGAAAGTGGCTCAGGTATTAAGGTAACTATGTGCTGTATTAACTTGAATTAGGGAAGAAGAGAAGCATTCATCGATCGCAATTTTCCCATAGAAAATGGGGAGAAAATATGTTAGATTAGTTATGAAATACAAAATCTTTTATGATAGATGTCCGGAACTTTTGCAAGTTCAATTAATTAAGAAATCCTAGACCTCTTGCTTTCAAACTAGAAACAGCCGGAATTTGCATCTAGCCTCGATTAGAATTTACAAAGTACAGTTTCCGATTCACAGGAGCCGCCACGTTGAACAAGATCTCACAAGAACATAGAGACTACCCATCTCTAAATCACATCAATAAGGAAATGAAACAGCTCCTTAGAAGCTGAGATTGGTAGTAGCAATAAACCACGATTCCAGGAAAAGCGACTTTCTAATATTTTCAATTTTGTTTTTGCTGATAGGTAAAATGTGCCTGAATTTTTATCCATATTTACTTATTTTAAATTGTTTTGACCTATACAATGGAATCAGATGAAAATGAAAAGCTTTTATTGATCGAAGACCAAAAAAATAGAATTGATTTCAAGGAAAAGCAGATTACGATTCAACAAAGAGAAGAAAAAATATCAAACATTACCCGAAAGAGGTGCTTAAGAATTGAAGACAAAAAATGCTTAATGAAGAATTTATATGATTTCTTTCAACCTTTTCCCAATCTTGTTAATGCAAAATCGAACACATGCATGTAGTTTTTAGTGTAGCTTGAGCATTACTCTTACTGTAAATTAACTTTATATTACATCATATATTTTTTATCAACACTTGAAATCATGGTTTGCTCAACGAGTACTCTCTCTATGAATTTTAATTTGCCGAAATTAAGGTTTCTGAATGTTTCACTTGAAAATTGTTTGCAACTCAAATTTAGCTGGTTAAAAAGATAAATATCATAGCGGGCAGCTCATCTGTTCTTCTCTTAAACTTTTAGTTTGATATTTAAGTCAGGAATTCCAGGTTTTCAAACTTCAAAGCAGTTTTTCAAAGCTTATTTATGAGGTTCCCTTGGCAATGGATTTCAAGTGCTTAACTCAAAGTGAGCTATTAATTCAGCCCTGGTTTTACACCGTACAAGAAATCTTTCTACTAGTTTGGTGCTTAACGTCAGAAGTTTCTAAAGCTGTCTCTATGAGCGCAGAAAATGCTTAATTTCCATGCCACTCAAGTAAAATATGCTTTATAGTCTGGTGCTTAATAAAGTGATTATCAGAATTGCTTAACTGAAGCTAGAGATGATCTGACTCTTTTCAATGGGTCCTTTATGAAAGTATTTTATGTGCTTAAATCAAAATTAAGCGGTTTGCGAATGCCACGACAAAGAAATAGACTTAAACATGTCCAAAACAAGAGAATATGCGAAGGATGATTATTTGAGGATATTTCGAAAAAGATAGCGTCTTGATATGCTTAAAAATGTCAGCTTTAGCTTGTTCTTGGTCTTGTCCTTAGCTGTGTTATAAAGATGTGATGTTATTGATTGACCTTTGAAAAGCTGTGAAGATCCCAGCTAAATTGATAAATACCTTTGCAATAATTCAAGTTCTGTGCTGAAATGCCTTCGCGCACCAAACTATATAGATGCTTCGATAACGTTGCCTATCTTCCATGCGGAATTTCAACTTGCATTTCAAAGCATTACAACAATTTTCAACTTTAATATCGTTTGACTCTGAAGATGGAATTGAAAATACAATCTCTCTGCAGTACAATGAAGGCACCAGTTTCACTTTATTGTTTGAATATAACATTAAATAGAGAGAAAGGTGCATGTTTATATTAGTTTGCTATGCACAAACAGCAACCAATCGCTAGAAAATCGTAGAATTGTTGCATTTAGCTGTCGGCTTTCTCACATTAGTCTTTCTTATACAATTAGATGCAAGCGCAGGTTGCTGAGATCTGGTGGTTGTTTTCCTCGTAAATAAAAGCTATATCCTCACAGCCTTAAGGTGGTATTGCAACCTCCGCCCCATCCCCCTTCCCCAAATGAGGTTCTGTGCACATTTGGGAGCATTTCCAAGATTTACTTTGTACTTTCTCGTGCTCTTTACAGGCCTCTCTACTCATATATTGCGTTAACAAACCCCCACCATGTCAACGATTCTTAAACACCCCCCCTGAAGCTTTTACAATATGCATTGATCCCTCTTTTGCTATCTTTGATTACGTAATATGCAATCTTTTTGAAAACCCCAAACTTAAAACATTAGGTTTTAAAGGAAAACTTTCCTTTAACTCCCTACCACAGCTATTTCTGCTCTTCTCAGACTTTTATTAAACGACAGAGGGCCTCCTCATCAAATACAGCAGTTTCTGACCCCATACTCCCTATATCTACGGGGTTTTCATTTCTTTTGGCAAGGCTCCCATTAGTCTCGTCGCCAAAATCAAATCCCTGCATAACGAATTGCTTCCATCTCCTAGCATTTTTTAGCCAGAACGAGGTTGACTGGGCCAGTACAACCAGGAAACGGCGAAAACAAAAAAACACTGGTTTGTTACACGTGTAAAGGTTATTTTATAATTTCTAGGCCACTTGGAATTCACGGTTGTGATAATGATGTACGCACTACTGCTTTAATCACTATGTTTCAAATCCTTATTCTTGAATGGTACAAAATAACACGTAACGCCTAGATAACGCCCAAGCTAGGCATAAAACTGTCTATAATACACGGTAACAGAGCTAAGGTAGGCCTGTCCAAAATTATGATAAACTCGAATGGACTGTGAGCAATCAAATGTTGTTGGATCTTTAAATCAACCAGGATTGAGATAGATTGCCTTAAAGGCAAAGATAAGAAGCTTACTTTTATCGTTCTTGCTTAACAGGATCAGAACCATAAAAACTAGTTGACCTGGACTGAAACTCTCGGCTGTCTGATAGGATTGCAAGAACAACAATCCATTATCTAGAAAGTTAAGCTTTTCAAGCGAATTAGGACTTATTCCTGTTTAAATACGCAAGAAAATCTTGGGTTAACATTAGTCTGTTAAACAACGACGAGGAGACAGCTCCAAGTTATGAATTCTAAGTTAGAATGGTCCGTGAAATATCTCGAAGTGGCTTGTCCTTTTTTGCGCATTATTGAAATGAATGCGTCATAATAAAGCCCGAACAATAAGGTGAACAGGAATAATGAACAGTGAAGTGAGCTAAAGGGTGGCATGGGCAAAATAGGTAGCTAGACGTGTGTACGACTAGAGTGAAAAACAAAACGAAGGAGTACGAATCAGTGCTGTGTGGCAAGAAGAGTGGGTTGGGTAGTGAGGAAGAAGGGTGGGTGAATAGAAAGAAGAGTTGCGGAACCGAGTGAGGTATGGTGTGCCCCAGTAGAAACATGAGAAAGTATGAGAAGTATGGTTGAGAAACAAGATGACTGGGTAAAACAATCAATAAAGGTCAGTTACAGATTCGGGCAGTTAAGGTGAGCTTGATTGGTGTGCATTGAAGGGGAGTAGAATGTACAAGGAGTAATGGTGAGTAGGAAGAATGGGAAGGATTGCAGGGGGAGGATTGCTGGCTGCGAACAAGCACTTGGGAATGCAAACATTTAATGCAAGAGTGAACAACAGTAAGGTCAATGGTAAGCCGCACGAGAAAGCAGCTTCTGTTAGTTGGCAGGAATTATGACGGTTGGTTGACACAATAAAAATGATCAGCGCAAAGAGAGCAGAGCTAGGCGTTATGGCATATTTTTGAAGAAGGATATCGTTTCCTGGGTTCATTAGGTAGAGTTTTCTGTCCCGTATGACATTACGGACATTAGCATTTAGATCTATATTTATATGTAAACTTCATATTTACCTATCAATATCTATTATTATATATATGTATGATGTTTCTATACATTTGTATTTACATCTACATTCATATTGGTCTCTAAATATCTATCAACATTAAAATTCATTCACACTTATATTTTTGTATTTGAATTTATCCGTTCATTACTATCTTTATCTATCGATATTTATGATACTCAAATGTTTTATGTATTCATAGCGACCTTACAAAATGATAGTATAATTCCTGTTTATTACAAGATCTAACCAAAGAAGAACCTCTTTATTCGCATCGAATTTGCAAAACACTGCAACCAAATAAACTGCAAAAGTAAAGTGCAGGGAGTGTGAAAATACATTGCAAACCTTCAACTATCACATATATTGGTACTATATCTATAAAAGAAGCCTGGTGCTTATATTTTGATCCGAAAGACGTGTAAAGGCAGCTTCCCATACTTACAGGCTCCTCTGCAACTCTTGATAGTACCCTGATTCTTTAAGCCAAGTCATGTAAAACAGAACGAAAATCAGCCATCCATCATTGCTTGATACTAGATTATATCATTCAACACCTTCACGCCCAGCATGCTAAATAAACGGAAATCGAGGCAAGGAAAATATTATCAATGATCCGCGATTCAAAGAGCGGATGGCCTAAGATAACCACTTGACCAAAACAGGCGACTTTGCATCTATACAACACGGATACTGCTACGATATTCTGGATTTGTCTTCCATGAACCCGTGTCTAACCACATGACTAACCTGGCCTAGACGGTATTCGGCGGCTAAATATCGTTTGCACAAAGAATTAATCAGAAAGTCTAAAGAGGCTCTTGAATTGGTACCGCAATGAAATTCGGCTCTCGATTCATAACGTTTGTAACTCATAGACGGCCAAGTGCTTATATTTACGTAAATCAACACAAAACGTGTTGACCCAGCTTATTGTTAAAGACAACTGTATACTAAGTCCTTGATTAACTCTATGGATAAATTTGGATTCGTTTTGAAAGAAAGTCTTGAGGCATGTTTCTATTTCATTCCCATCAAATAGCAATAACATACTTTTGAGATATGGAACAGTTCCCATGGCAACCAATTACAGAGCGTTCGATATCCGAACCGAATGAACTAACCAAGTGCTAACTGAACCCTTCTCACCCCCGGTGTTTATAGAGTTGTACAATAGCAACTGATGCATTGCAAGGGGGTACTGCTGGAGCAAAAAAGCCTTGCAAATGTTCAACTGTAGACGAATCAGTTGAATAAAAATGTTGAACTGCAGACAAATTAACAGCACAAACTCCTCCCCTGAAAACTAACAAAGTATCTCGCAATAAATCTGTGCAATGATTAAAAGTAGTCTTAATAGCCATTTATGCTGTTGTCTGCTCAGAATGACTAGGCTACCCTGAATAAGGAAGTTACGATGAAAATGAAAATAGGTGCCGCAAAATAACTTGAGATCGATACGATTTGAAACATCGCGCTTGTCATGTGCCGAACAAAATGGATTTATTGCATACATGAAAAGTCCAATACGTAATTGAATATGTACCGCGGATTTTAAAAAGGCTAAAGTGCTGTAATACAGTTTGGCACACAGGCCCTGCCATACTTTGAGATATGAATATCGAACCTGACATGAGGCCAACTTAAACGAGAAATTTATGTTATGTTATGTTATGTTATGATGTTATGTTATGTTATGCTATGTTGTAATATGTTATGTTATATATTATACGTTATGTTATTTGTTGTATGTTTGTTATATGTTATATGTTATATGATATATATTATGTTATGTTTTGCTATGTTATGTTATGTAATGTTACGTTATGTTATGTTGTGTTAGGTTATATTATGTTACGTTATGTTGTGTTACGTTATGTTATAATATGTTATGTTATGTTATGTTTTATTTTATGTCTAAACACTTTTCAAAAACATTAGCGCCTTAAAAATAAATGACAATGTTCAGTTACTTATCATATTAGGCTGTCGTGCATAACAAGTGAATTATGGAATCAGATAAGAGGATAATTCACTTAACAATGAACAACCCATTGAAACAGTAACTAGATTGTTTTGCATTTCACTGTGTTTATCAGTTAAGAAAAACGCCCTATTTATTTCCCATAAATCATGATAAGTAGTGTGCCAGGTCCCTCAGGGGAGAAGAGTTACAAAAGGAGTGTTAGCCTAGTGTTTGTGTATGGTACAGAGAGTACAGAAACTTGGTACGGAGAACGGCATGGTACCTTCGAATGAACGGCTCTCTGTCAAATAATGAGAAATATGGAGAAGTTGCATGGTTTGGAATATCTCAGAATGGATACGAATAATTATCGAAAAAACCGGAAACATATCTACTTAAATTCATGGCTTTTATGAGCATGTCCGTAACAAAAGCGGAGCACTTCAAAATTAGCTAAAAAAAGTTTTGTTCCCTAAATTTACAATCATATTAAAGAAATAGTAAAATAGAAAATGAAATAACATGTAAAACGTCAAAATGAATAGTTTCTGAAAAAATGTCAGAATAAAGCAAAAAGTTAAAAGGAAGCAGAATAAAGTTGATCAAGGAAGGAAGATGAGTACAACATACCTGGAAGAATTTACACTCCTTTCCCTCTGAAAAATGCAAAAAAAACAGCGTGGAGTCAATTCTGCTATAAACAAGCTTCCTTTATGTTCTGCAGACAAATCTAGGGAGCGTGTGGTTAAAAAGTCGCTAGCTTCAATGTAGACCGATTACAGTGCTTCATTAAGAAAATCTTTAAGCTGTACTTGCGTCATGTACGAAGAGTAAACTTGTTTGTTGATATATGCCAAGCCGAACGTACACTTGACATCCTGTCGCCATAGATTACAGATCCATTCAACAATGTATAGATTTCGAAGATTCTAAAACTGGATTAGAAACGACGATTGGATTTCTTATCCAGCACAAAGAGCGTAAAACGATCTCAAGAGGAAAACATTGGAGTGTCTCTGAAAATTGAAAGATTTACTCGATGCTCAGTACCAATGTCTTATGCCATAGAATTAGTTGACCTTGGACATCTAGTCTATGTTGTTATTAGATTAGTATAAAGTTTGACAAATGTCTTTTGACCCGTACAAGGCTTGTTTATAACTCCGAAACAACGGTTAGGAGAGTTATTTCGCTTAGCCAAAATAAGAACTGTTTATATCATATCAGTATCAGTATAACTCATTTATTTTCAGTTGTGTCCTCATCCCTTCCACCCCCGGTGATGCAGAGTTGTAGTATAACAACTAGTGCGCTTAGTAAGATTGCAATTGGTGATGTCGGTGCAAAGAAGCCTTGTAACTGTTGAAATGAAAATGAATCAAGGTATAAATTAGATTTGCTATGCTGATTAGAAATCAAGCATTGAAGCATTATTCAATACTCTGACAACGTAAAGATTTCTTGTGTAGATCAAAGACCCATACGTTCCCTTCAGGGATAAAAAGTTTCTGCGGAGGCTGACAAGTCAATCGGGCAGTCACATCTCTACTAACATGTGAACATCTCTGTGTTTTTACGATTTACGATATATTACATGCGACCCCTTGTATTGTACGAATGACACACAGGTTAGGTATGGCGATAGATCGATATATCCTCTCATCTCGCAAAATATCACCTATACCGTAAAGGGTTACGGTCATGTTTACGGTTATGGATATGCTTAGCGTTGGGCTGCGTTTGTGTATACGGTTACGACTACAGTTACATCTACGGTTAAGGGTTTGTGTAGTATTAAGAATGTTTTGCGATCAAGGTAAGCGTAAGTAAACGATATAATATGGTTGAACAACACGATATTAAAACGACTATACAAACATCACAAGGGGGTCAATGGGAAACAAAACAACCCCATTGTGCATTAAAAATGCATATAAATGCTGATATTTTACCCCAGGTATCACATGTTACCTTGGAAGTAACAAAATACATACAAAACAATCGAATGCTATGTACAATAGATTCTGGATAAGCATTAAATTGGTATGTACGTAGCTGTGGAGGCCGTCTTTTTAGGCATTACAAATGTACATTAAACCTTTAACTCCCAGTGATAATGATCTGATATTCTTGTGTCCATGAAGAACTTAATGGCAAGTAACTTATGTGACGTCACTTTCATTGGGCCAAATCCAGCACTATACGAGAGGGGAGGGGTGGTTAACATTATAAATTTTCGACCATATCATCATAGTCAGGCAGTAACTAATCGTTGTTGCTTATGCAACCCTTGATAATTTCCCCAAAAGCATTTGGGCTTTCTAAAAAAAATTAAGGGGGTAGGGGGTGGTTCACCCCACGCTTGCAGTGGATCTGCAATGGGCTACCTCATTAAGACATTAGTGGCCCAAGAATCAGAGGGGACGTCAAACGTATTTCTGACTGCTGCTGTGAGGAATTATGCTGACAACAACTGAAATATGAATACCACACCCAGCCTAGATCATGGTTCTTTGGGTTGTCGAGGAAGGCCGAACCAGCCAAACAAACTTCTGCCTGGTCTCACGTGATTTGGATCCGAAAATGTGTACCTATTCACGTTAGTTCGTTGCTATTACTAGGAATTTTCATAGTCCATGGTGTGAAGGCTTAAAACAGCCTAGTACTTTTCAAATTGCTAAATCATGCTTCGATATTTTCGCGATATCCCATTAGAAATGAATCGGCCAGGAACAAACCTTTATACCAATCAGCAATATGTTACTGTTAAACTGTCCATAGCCGATTTTCTACTCGAGCTGCTGTTGTTGCTACTGCGCTCGTCAAATTCTTCATCAACGGACATGCGTCCGCTGCTAACGCTCTTTCTTTGCTGTCTGTCCGGCGTTGATGACGTAGAAGATGAGTCTCGTTCCAAGCGTTTGGCCGGTAAGGGCGCCTCTCTTTCAAGTCTCTTTGATTTTGGAGGCACCTCTCGTTCTATTCGTCGGTGCTGATTTAGGCCTTCTCGTTCCACACGCCTTGCCGGTGTTGCAACGGTTCTTTCGTTATGCTGTTGTAACGGTCGTGTAATAACAGGTGTTCCCGTCGCCATTTGGCCGTGCATCCACAAGTGAGCAACTAGGCGGTTTAGAAACGGTGCTATAAGCTGAAAATGGCAATATGCTAGCATTAAAAAATAAACAATGTCACATTGCTTGAACCACAAAAAGAACAAGAGATAATAAACGCCCCCGGCTTGGCTTTATGATTATCAACGTTTTCAGGCGTGACCACCACTACGAGATCAATGTTAAGGTGGTAGATATCTTCATATGCTAATAACTAATTACAACTTTAGCAGCAATACAAACGAACAAGGTACCACAGGGAGCATGTAACTAAATAACAAGCCTGTGGCATTAACAATTAACTTTAAAGCGAATGAACAAGGTTCAAAATGGCGACCGCATCGCATCTATAAATAGCCTATTTTGTATATGACAATAAAACACATGCCGAAAGAACGCTATTTAGCTTGGTTCATCAAATTTTGCGCGTCAGTGTAAATCAGTAGCTCACAGTGCTAAGTTGAGTAATTCGCTCTTGGAAGCTTATAAATTGAATAAGAAAACAAAGTTGTAGAGCATTAAATTGCATTGGCTCCATAAACTCTTGGTTTAAATGTCAGGCATAACAACGTCAATGCAATGTAACAATATTACCTTAATTCCTGCTCTGCCATCCAGAGTCTTTCCATCCGGCAAAAGTGGTCCATCAACATTGGCTATTTTTAAAACAGGAATTCCCCAAATCTCTTCAAAGTGACGCATCTTGTCTCGCATCTCTTCAACTTGCTCTTTTTTGTCAGCAGTAGAAATCATTGAGGAAAGTTTTTGTCGAAAAATTCTACTGAAAATAACATTATTACAAAAACATCATAAAAATAACATCCATGAAATAAGCATCTACGGTTAAACCAGCTTTTATTTTTTCTTATTTGTGTTCATTGAATATTAGCTATACACAAAAGAAGCACGTCAGCAAATCAAAATACATAACATCCATTTGCAATGATCAAAAATAAGAATAAAAACATACTGCCCAAAGAAACCCAATCATTGCTGTTTTTTCAGGAAGTTGTTCTTCCAGAGAGTTGCTCTTCCAGGCAGTTCCTGGGAGCTTTGCAATTTGGACTGAATTGAAAATGATAGCAGCGAGGACGATGGTGAAAGTAGCCCAAGTCACATGCTATTTCAGTCAATGGAAAAGGATGGGCTGGCATATTACCGAGAAAGCTCAACACACTGGCGACGTTTAACATACCAAGTATAAAGACTGGAATATATTTACAGGCTTTAACAAGGACCTTAATGTTCACAGGAATTTTTCCATAGCATATCTACTACTACCAATACAACATAGGACACAAAACACGATTGAAACAAGGAGAAACTAGAACTGATTTTATAACTTTGCGACTTGCAGCTCGACTAGCATGCGAGACACCTTCAAAGTATTCCTAGCCTTACAAGATTAAAAACTGAAATAAAAACAACATCTAAGACATCCAAGTATTGAATCATCCAAAAGAAAAAGAACATCGAGCTTCAAGCAAAACTGAACGATTCTTATAATAGAAGTATACAATCCACAACTGACTTGATGATCTCTCATAGTTATTAGAAAAGGATATCTGGTTCCAACAGCAATCTTTGGAATGCCCTCTTTTATGTCGCTTCTAGCAATCTACAAAGAAGCAATGAATCTATTTTCAAGATTGATTTACAAACCTTTTTTAAGGTCTTGTGTAAGCACTCAATTATAGTCGCTGCATGTGAAAAGCTTTAAACGGAAAAGATGATTGCTTGAAAACCTCAATCAGTGACGATCAATTGATTATTTGTTTTTTCATCTTTTTCTTAATCCAGGTTGGGGTTCTGACAGCTATCAAGCTTATTTGCGCATGGGATGCCAATATCTGTGCACTTAGGAACTCACCTGAGCTGCCTTTTACCGACCTCAACAGGGGGACAGCTTGTTAGCTTAGCGAATGTCCGAAATATCGGAAGTCTTGATTAGGGTCGTCAGATCCAAGGGGGTCAAGACATCCGTATGATGAAGCGAATGTCCGAGTAGGTATCAAAGATGGCCCTAGCAACAAAATCCTTAGAATTTTCAGCCCTCTAGACAAGCCACCATTTTAGGCACTCTTCAAAAAAATACATACCAAGGCTGGTAAGTCATCCCAAGTTGCCCTACAGGAAAAACACATGCGTTAATAGTATCATTGAATACCAAGACAAGTCATCATAACTCATATAACAAATATAATTACATCCTATCAATCTGAGTTGTGAGCTTAGAACTAACAGAATTAATACAAGATACAACAGATGAAATCTAACAGAAAACAACATTACGTTATTTCATAATGAAAATAGAGAAACTGTTTGTTGGGGACAATTTTAAGGATGGTCTCTCTCAGTAGCTAGGCTTATCTAGGAGAGACCAACTCCTATATATTGATCAATGATGATGGTGTTTTGTGCAAAGAACCACAAACAATAAATGGCAAATCAATACTGTGTCTTGGCGAGGTGCAGAACTTCACAAAAGTTATATAAATTATAAACACAATTGGAGTAATTATGTAGTACAGAGCTTTACCAAAGGTATATTTTAGAATTCACCTCCAAATAGGGGAAAAAGCCAGAAAGTGTATGTAGAAGGTTACGGCCTTTGTTACCTATTTGCAAAGCTGAATGCCAGTAATACAGCATCTGCATCTTCTTTGCATGCCTGCCGTAAGAAAGGCACTGTTAAATGGTAGAACTGACAAGGTATTAAGCCTAAAACCAATGCTTTGTTGCAAGTTTTATTGGCTAAGCAACAGTTGAACTTGGAGGGGGGCTTGATGTATTTGCAAGGGATGGATTGGACATTTTTCAAGCAAATAGAAATTTTAGTATGTTTTATAAAGTTTAAAAAAGATTATTGTATGATGGTGGTGCTGCATAGCCTTTTAGGCATTATGTACTTGAATAAGCAATGTTTTGGTCACTCCACAAACACATAAGAGACTTGGTAATTATTATATAAAAGCATATCGGGTGTGATCAAGGGCATGGTGAAACAAATTAATGGTGTTTGATTGTATTTTACTTGCATAAACTTGCAAATATGTGCGCACAGTTAAACTTAGTTAAACTTGGATAATATGATATAAAAAGTAAAACTGTGGATTATTTAATTTTAATAATATAATAAGTAAAAATTTTGATAATATGATATAGAAAGTAAAAACAATTAAAAAAATAACTCCAGTTAAAACAAAAGTAGCAGGTTAGTGCTCTTGCCCCTAAGATGGTCCCTTCAGATATGCTGATCTCTGGCTAACACAAGAAAGACCCTTTTCTTTATTTGAAATTTTACAAACAATGAAGTACCCAAAAATTTTATCAAACTCACAGGCAAAATGTGATTGAACTTGTTCAAGCATTGTTCGCCTGCGTCCCAAAATACCAATTTGAACATTATGATCTTCTGGTCTTTCTGAATCTGAAATAACAAAGGACATAACACTGTCATTGCTTAAAAACATAAGAATTACTTTTGAATGCAGCTTAATTGTTGAGTAATATTTGTTTAGCCTGCAGAATTGGTCACAAGGACTTGAATTCAATTCAATCGAATTCTGAACTGGCTAGAAACAGGAGGGGGGTGCACGCAGGGTATATTTATCAGATATAGTATTATTTTTCTTGGAGTTTTTATGCACAGACAAAGAGTCATCTTTTCTCTCTGAGGTTATTTCTGCAACTTTCTACTGTACTGCACCTGGATACTACATGGCAAATATTATAGAAACTTGAGGCTAAAGACCAACATCAAAAGAATTAAACCAGCTTAATTCTGGCATATAAAAACCTTTTATAAGCTTGGAAAAATCAGTTATGATATATAAATGCATTCTTGCAGAACAAAATAGTTTTAATATAAATTGAATAGACATACCTTGGCAGGCCAGTATAAAATTGACATTTGAATTCCTGGTGTCTCTTTGTATGATTTTGGGACTTCTAGAAAGTGGGGTGTGGAAAATTAGAAGGTTAGAAAAATGTTTGAAGATGGAAGAGAGGCAACAAGATGCAGAATAAGAAGATGCAGTACATACTCTCCACTTTGGGGCTGTCTGCTTGCATTTATATTTGCATACAATATTTCCAAACTCGAAAATCATAAAGTAGATATAAATAAGCCTTTTCATGCATTTTTGTTTGAATAATTACCTCTGCCAATCAATTTAGACACAAGACTAGTTTTTCCAACACCTCCCAATCCAAGAAGACAGATCTTGTAAGAAATATGTTCCACACTTGAGTGCATTAGCAGACTTGGACTTTCCATCAAACCTATGAATAAGGAATGATATGCATATACCAGACTGGAAAGTGTGTACTGCCTAAGAAAGATATTCCGTTTGCAAGCAAACTGCCAAGCACGCAAACATCGAAAAATTTACTTTTTGAGCATGCAGGTATTTACAAAAATTCTATTATTTCAGCGGAGGCACTATGAAATTCAATGAGGAAAAATATCTTCCGTGTGCAAAAAACAAACTTTCCAGTCTTGTGCTCATAAAAATTGAATAAGTGTTAGATGTTACTATATCTGAGAGACAGTCAGCCCTAACCTTAATGTAGAACTGACCCCTCTTTGTTTATTATTAGTCACACTAATGAGAATCATGTGCCAAACACCAAACGTTTTGGTGTGCTACAGATTTGTCCACAGACCCCTTTTCCTTTTTTTACGAACTACATACAGTTGGTTGGCCTACCAACCCAGACGGTGGACACACTCCATTTCCAGTCTGCAGAGCATGGCAGAACTCGACGAAATCTCGCGCGTTCAAGGTAAAAAATGTAGGGGGGGTGCACTTCGATCTGCTGCAAATGTTCTTGTGCGTGCAGTTGCCACACTCTGCAGACTGGCTCACTTCTCAGGCTGCGCGCGCTCACAGAGCACTGTCACTACCAGCATAAACCAGTTTTGTGCGTCGATTTGTGCATCACTGGCTATAAGGCCACACCTGCTTGCGTCAGTTCAGGCCCTTACCGAAAATTCTTCGCCTATGTCTTTGCAAAATGCTGACTAAAACTTCTATCCCTTCAGAAGAGTCAAGCCAGTCCTGCTGCAAAATTGATTCCGGCTTCTCCATTATCTCGTCAGTCGTCATATAGTTGGCAGACCCTCACAATTCTTTACTCCTTTTCCTTACAAAACTAGAGATTCGATCCGCCATACTTGTTTGTTTATAAGACTGAAATCGAGGCTGACTGGAAATGGCATACATTTAAACTTAATTGAGAATTGGTTGAAATTAATCAAAGTTAATATTGAGCTAGAGTGTTGGTTTTAATTTTCGCTATTATATTTGTGTCATTGCTCCAATGGTAGGCATCTTCATATCGTTGAAAAGATATGAATTTCCTTTTTCAGTATTTGAGCAAAAAATGTCCCTAACCATGAAATATTGGTACTAACTACCTTAGTCAATTGATACAGAATGAGACCATGTTCAATGATATATTGCAGCCATGCGAAGATCATTCTTGGATATTTTACCAAGAGCATGCATCAAGCCTCAAAAATTTTTAAATGCGTCAAATCAGAATCGAAGCGTTAAAACATTACCCTACAAATAACTCTAAAACCAGAAAATATGCCTACAAGCCCCACATTTTCGGAACTTAATTAACTATCAAGTTACTTGAGATCTCCGCCCCCCCTCCCCACACACAAAAAATATACCTTACTGCAGAACATTAAGGTAAATGTGAAGGAAAATGGTCCAGAGTTAATAACCAGAGTTTTTGGTTTTAAAATAACGCCGCTTTTTACCCAAATGATATTCAATTTTATGTTCAAATATTTCTTAAATACTTTAAGTTAAGCTGTAGGAACTGGTTAAGCCATGCAAGAAAACAAAAAAGTGATAATTTCTTAGTAAGCAAGGCGACCCCCCCCCCCCCAGAAGTGATGCCACTGCTACAAAATATTAAATTGCATATTTATTTTAAATACATTATAATATATTTATTTATTATACGTTGAAAGTTTGAAGAGTACAAAAATGTCTGTTATTGCTAGACGCATCAATTCTATTACAACAATGTCTCTTGGTCGCAGGATTGATAGCTACGGTGGGGCTCCCCCGCAATGCCTCCATGCGCTCCACTTCGCTTCTTTTTCACCACTAACAACACGACTCCAACGGCAATGGCTGCTACAACCAGTCCGCTACCGATAGCAATCCCAAGAGATCTATGGCGTACCTCCTTCTCCGCCTCAGGCTTCTTCTTTGTCTCCCTTTCATGTGCTTTAACACTTTTATGAAGTTGAATGTTTTTGCCAGCTGGGAAGAAGTTAAATGCGAGGAATCCTAGTTTATTGTACTCTTTGGAGTTTGTCTTGGTAAAAAAGTACGGGAAGTTTGGTCTTGGACAGTTCAATTCAACAGTGGCATCTAGCCTACGATTGTAATAAAGATATAGTGAAAGATATACGGCAGAAGCGTAAAATGATAATGGAATTGATTTTGCTGGGTAGACTAAACTCTACAAGTGGCATTTTTAATGTCCGCGCTAAACTCAGAATGCTCCTTCCGTGCGGCCAGATTGCTGTATTAACCAAAAGGACATGGAACTATAATTATCGACCGTCTTTCTGTACCTACTGAGTATGTTAAGACACGCCAAGGATGTGTGGCCTTTGTGGTTAAGGTGTTGAACAAGCAATCTATAAGTCGCTGGTTCAAATCCTCTCTATAGAATAGCACTTTTGGTCAAGGTTTTAACATAAATTGCTCGTCCATGGAGTATAAATGGGTACCTAGTCCGGAGATATAAGCGCTGTCTGCATCGCAGCTTTTGATTTAAAAGCAGAAGAAATTATTCTTTACCTGGTAGACTTTTCACCAACAGGTTGAAGCATATTATTCCATAGTGCCGCAGCCATTGCAGCTTGGCCTTTTGCTGACAAATGGAAGCAATCAGGTGCGAAAAAAGAATGATCAAAATTACCAGTCTTTGTCTTCGGAAAAACTGTGTTCGACAAAAATGGCTGCAGAACAACAGCAAAGTCACGTGTGTCCCTGAACCTAAAAGTAGAGACAAAGAGCCACTATGAGTCAACCAGTGGCAGTTGTGGGAGTCAGCGAGTGGAAAATCGATCCCCCCTTCCATCAATTACTAGCCTGCATGTGGCTTAAATTTGCTGGAGGATAATACGTTTCCTATTGAACTCTTCTTTCTCCTTATTTGTCTAAAATTAGAGAACCAGGGCCAGCCCCACCCCAAAACACATGGTTATGAAAACTTCACAGAGATGAGGACATAATCCTCTCGTAGAAATTTTTATCATTTTATAAAATATTCAATATATGTTTACTGCTCCCAATACACCAAATCTACTTACTTTGGCGAGTTAACTAAATTCTGTAGCAGAAGTGAGTATTCCCTTGCAGTCTGAGCAACATGAGCCCTCTGTCTAGCACCAGCGGCTACACAAGGACACGTGACTTTTAGGAATGCTTTGCAATACGGGCTGCGCACTTTGTGCAGTTCTGTGACATCATACACTTGAACCAAGTTGACCATGACACGTGGAAGCTTTTCTTGTATCTTTTCTAGCGCATTTGATATCTTTTTCACGAAGTTTTTGGCAGCGTAATCCCGCTCAAAACATGATAGGCATAAGTCCTGTTCTCCGATGAATATTGTCAGCAGCTTCCAGCTGGATTTCATGCGGGATTCGCCACTTTTCTTCATAAACGAGATCAGCTCCTCCACATTCTCAGCCATCCCTTCAGCAGTTGATCCTGAAGGATGGAAAAATCATAAGCGATTTGTCAGGGGGCAGTGAACAGAACAAAATTACATCAAAATTGTCCCAGGCGTTGAAAACTTTCGAAAAAAGCAAAGCAAATCGCCCATTTCCCTAAATCTCTCTCATATCACATCTAGCATAAGCAAGATCGTATATACAACTTGTATTAATTTGCTTATAGGTCATACTGATTGTGGTATCATTTTAAGTTTTCGTGTATACAAAGATAAATTTCTCTTCGTTTGCAAGTTTATATTTTAACAGAGTACGTTGTAAACCAGTAAAAACTGAATGTTTTACTCTGTATAGATGTTATAAAATTTGAAATTTGTGATAACAACTAGGTCACGCGGTATTTTCTCACCAATCACCACTGCCTCTTGCTTGCTATGGTAATAAGCTTATTAATTGCATTCCTATGGGAGTAATGTGGCGTAATTAAAATATCGAAAAGTTTGCGGCAACTTGCAGTTTCTACTCTTTAATCAAATACAAACCTGTTTTTGCAAAATTATTTCCAGAGAAATTCTTCTTTCTGTCGGAAACGCTGGTCATTCTCTTTGAATACCCTTTCACGAGAGGATTGTATTTTTTCAAAATATTGGGTAGTGTCAGAACCTTTTCAAGGCTGGCATCACCACCGATACTCCATGCAATTCCCCGAAAGTCAGCGAATAAGTTGACGAGGCTGCTCGATCTGGCCCCGAAGCCAGATGTAGCCGAGTCTCCAAGCGCAGCGACGATGCTAATATCTTTCGGAGTTAAGCGATGCACGCTTGTTGGTGTGGCATGATTTTTAATGGGTGGACAAGACAATTGCGAGCCAACTGTGTTCTTGAGATGGCTTGGAAAGTTTAGAAATCTTCGAAACCAGACATCATAGTCGTAGTGAAGAAGTCCGTCGAGGACTTTCCTTTTCCAAAACTTGTGGAACTTTTCATCGATGGGTTTTTTCTGGTTTTGAACAGCCGAAGGTAGAAAGCTGCCTTGTGTTGCTGAAGCGATAACAGCATACAGAGACAGACATGAAGCAATCACGGCAAGTTTAATCATGTTTCTGTCCGAATATCTCTCGCAAAGCTGTTGTAACACAAATGAGCATACCTAGGTCATGAAAATAATTCGTCTTCAGTCTTATATGGGCAGGCACAGCTTGACTGTTAAATGCCTCTCGCGAGTAATACAGATTATAGTAATGGATTTTAAGTTGACATGTGCTCGCCGAAGCGTTCAGTAAATCTTTCAACCAGCTAGCCTCCTCCCCCTGGAAGTTTGTTAGATTTTGATACATTTAGCGTAGGGATAATTTAATGACAAAGGCTCTAAAATGGGTAAATTATAGGAAAGGGGCTTAACAATACATTGCTGTAAAGCACAAAGTATAAGCGAAATATCTGTAATTTTTTAAAATATTCTTCTTTGAGTAAATGAGGGAATTTTCACTTTATAAACTTTTATTCTTTTTTCTTTTCTTTCTGTCTCTTTTTCAACTTGACTGAAGGAATATTGCTTGTAAATAAGAAGTAATAAATGAAATAAAAAATATAAATATGTTTATTGCTCCTTGTAAGTTTGAGCACCAATGCCTAACCAATCTCTCGATAAGGGAGCAAATCATATTTACTTGCAAGAATACACCAACATACACAAACTAATCGGAAAAAATTCATTAAGGCCTAATATTGATGATTGGGGTAAAACTTTGCAAATGATTTGGACCATCTTTTCTTCCCCGGGCCGGATCATTTATAGTCGGTGCATAAGGAATGAGTTCTGCTCCTTAGATATCATTTGAGGGTACCTGTCGACAATTTTATTTTTACCTCGTTATACAAAAAAGAAGCAAGCAAGCAAGCAAGCAAGCAAGCAAGCAAGCAAGCAAGCAAGCAAGCAAGCAAGCAAGCAAGCAAGCAAGCAAGCAATTAATACCTGACTCAACTCATTGACAGGGCTCAATTGGAGTATCCCCTAGGGGCAAGACGCGTAGGAGACGCTCAGACCTTCTACAAACCGCCAAGTTTTAGCTCTTGGCGTTATAAACAAGCTAAGAGCTTCCATACATCGTGTCATGCGACCTAGGATTAACTAACATAGAAGATAACGTGAAACGGCAAGAGCCTAGCTGGAATGATGGGACAGGGTGGAAATGTGTAGCGATCGAAAATCACTATTATTTTGCATAAATAACATGACTTTTGGGTCAGATTAGTTTATGGAAATGGCGATATTAGTTAATGAGGCCCCCTATGAATCCCAAGGGTAAATTTCCCCCTGAACCTCCCTCTTGACGGGGCCCTTGGAATATCTAACAGGTAATCTTGGCCTTAAGAAAATTAAAAAAATCGACACCTGCTTAGCAGGATTCTACATATGTCTATGATCTGTGCACGACTTTCCCCCCTTCATAAGAAAAATCAGAAAGATTTACAAGTAAAGTAAAGACAGTTTTGTTTGGTTCGATTTGATCGAAAGAAAGATACATCACAATAGTAATCAATCTGATACTTTAAACTAAGGACTCTGATATTAACAGTAGTAATGTAATACACGTTAGTTGGCTCTTCTTCAGGATACAAATCTTGAACATATTATAAAAATCTACAAAACATGGTACTCCAGTAACTTACCAGTCCCTTATTGTTCTTACTGTACATTGAATGGAAGGAAAGTAACAACAAAGAGCAACCATGCAAACATTCAAAAAATATCCATCCTCATCTTTATGACAAATGCAACATTGATCAATTAATCAGATTCATTGTTCCAATTTCTGCTAATGGTAAAGAACAAGTGGCTGCAACGTGTCTAAAGTGGATGGCTTTCTAGTTTAATCGACGGGAAGGCGCCACACCTTTATGGTGTTTTGAAAAACCTGTCATTCAATAAGGGTTGGGGA
The DNA here is from genome assembly GCA_964019065.1 of Catostylus mosaicus. Classification (NCBI taxonomy): domain Eukaryota; kingdom Metazoa; phylum Cnidaria; class Scyphozoa; order Rhizostomeae; family Catostylidae; genus Catostylus; species Catostylus mosaicus. The sequence continues at coordinate 1,454,772 of OZ025200.1, forward strand.
CCTGAAATGTAAAAAGAAATCCTACAACCGAAGTAACAAACACACACCCGAATGAAGGAAGTTCAGAACCGGAAGTAAAACCTCCGCTCCCCCCCAAAAACCGGAAGTAACACCTAAACTAAAAATTTTCTCCCTATAGTATGAGGCGCACTGCCAGTTAGAATGGGACAAAACAGAGACTTCTAGGCTACAGAACCTTCGCTTATCGCAAGAATCACCGACAGTCAGAGCTAGAGAAAATAATGAGTAATAATACCTTCAACTGCAACTTTATATAAGTTCAAGGTCACTTTCTATTGAATCAAGCATTTCTCATTCAACCTATCGCTTTTGAATCTTTTGACTCTAAACTTGAATTCGTTTGACAGTGACACGGCTGTTCCTGCCACGCCATAATTCTTAACACCTTGTAGGATTAGATTCTAGGAGTAACCTTACACAAGTATTGAATGGGTCACTTACCTTGTTGATTTTGGCTTTGGGTCGGTGGGTTGAACACATAACCAGGACGAGTATGCCTGAAAGAGCTAGCCGTATGATAAATACTTGGAGTCCAACCTTGATGTTGTGGCAGATACGGTGCTGGTGCCACGTATGGCACAGATTCTTCCTGCAGGCATAAAAATAGGAAGGGCCTGTTAACATGAGAAGTACTAGTTCGCTTTATGGGAGATCGGGTACCACAATTTATTCTTTGTAAAATATGTTTACCTGCGAGGTGGGAATTGCCTGGCAAGGAGCGATTGTGCTCCGCAAGGTGAGATCTCATCAGGTGGGATGCAATTTTCCCATGTAAACACAATTTGCCAAAAGCTAAGAACCATATCATATGAGCTCAGTTGACCGTGGCTGGCCCTTTTACCAAGATCTCATCTTCATTGACAAAGCCCTCGAAAACACAACTGGCTATCACATGAGAGCCGGGATGGCCCGGCAAACCAAGATCCTGCTTTTGCCAAGTGAAGCGGGCTTAATTCTCTTAATTTGGCCCCTTCAGCTCTGCAAAGTGGGCTGATGATAACAATAGTGCGCCTGCACCTTTGTCTTCCTTCGATCAAGAGTTTGTTGGGAACATTGCAAGTTACAAAGGAATTCATCCCAATGCTGATTGACTATACCGCATTGAAGCATGCGCAGAACATGCTACTTTCCTGCAACTCTGGTTATTCATGGCATAAAATAAGCAAAAAATCAAACTTGAAATGTGACTTACTGTCAAGTGCAATTTTTAGTTGACAACCCTCCGAAACTTCTGCGTTCCTCCAATCCCTATATTACTCGCAAATTAAGTGCTGCTTTAAAAGTCCTTCTTTGCATGCTCCAATGCGGTACGAATGGGGGGGGGGGCTTACCCATGCAGAAATATTGTCAGACTTGGACTATTTGTATCCCCAACCAGAGTAGGTAAACACTGAACCGTTATTTTTAGATTGCCAAATCGGGCTGAGAAAGCTTCACGTGGTAGCGAACAGATTATAGTCGGGTTAACCGGGCCAGTCCGGTCATATGATAAGGCCCTAACTCTATTGGGTACAAAGAAAAGATTATATACTGTGCAAAAGATCTGCAGATACCAAGTCGTGGTCAATTTTAAACTAAGTTTGAGATCTCTTTCACCAGCTTTTAGATATTAATGAATTTAGCATTGTTGATATTAATTAAAGGACTGCGTTTTCTTCTTTTATTTTGGTGATAAAAGTTTATACAAAAATTGCAAATTGAATCCTAATTCAAGCAAGCGTTTTTCTTTACCAAAGCCTCAGGAAGATTCAGCTAATGTTTGACACATCAACAGAGCATAGGTTCCAAACCTTTGATTGGTTAAGAGAACTCCTCACAATCAATTTCTCATTGCTTAACTAACCAATCAGAAGGTTCAGTGGTCTACATAACTTCCGCTCACAGCTAAATCTAGTCCTATTTTGGACGTAGTTACCACCCTACAGGGAAAAGTATCGATGTAAGTATGTATACATCAACAGAAGCACCTCTATTCTTAATTTCTCATTAATTCTTCTAACCCACTTTAAATATTTCTATCTTCATGGCTCATGAGTTTGGATTATTTAGAATTTTCCCTTTCCCATTTCCTTAGAATTGGAAATACAAAACTAACCTCTTCATTGTCAATTCTTCGTAAAAATTGTTCAGATCTGACCTTCTTCATTCTTACCGGTCCGCTCCTAAAAGTAATTAATAGGACTGTTAGAAAATTTTTCTGGTAGTTCAGTTAACAAGAATCGGGGAGAATGAGAACCCAAAATTTGGCTTTTGTTGCCAAGCTAGAGTAGAGAATGATAATGGGCTTGAAATTGATGCTCAGTTTCTACAGGTTATACAGTGGTTATTCTCCTTAAAAATGTACCATGTTCTGATAAGTCAACACAGTATCAGTTGTGGCACAAAACAATGAATCTCTCCTCAGCAATCTCAGCTATGTTTGACCAAAATGACAGGACCTCTGTTCAAGGGATGCTGCTCTACGCCTCACAGCATCATCATCAATCATTCTGGCAGAAAGCATTGAATCTGTCCTACGGCAATCTCAGCTATGCTGTGCCCCAAACGACAGGACCTCTCTTCAAGGGACGCTCATTCTGGCACAAAACAATGAATCTCTCTTAGGGCAATCTCAGCTATGCTGTGTCCCAAATAAGAGGACCTCTCTTCTAGGGATGCTGCTCTACGCCTCTCAGTGCCATCATCAAAGGTGTTGCCTTAATTTTCATGGCAGCACATACAGTAATTGGTAAATTCATCAGGAAATAAGCTAGCAAAATGATGTGCTGAAAAATAATTGATCAAGGCTAAATTCAAGGCAAAGTTCTTGACTGCAAAAATAAACAAACTCATAAATCAAGTGAGAATCTATGGAAAAAACAAAATAAGCAAACAAGAATATTTCAAAACACCTCCTCATTGTTTCAGGCAAAGCATCTCGATAAGAGATACACTCTAACTGCTCCATAAAATGTGGCCTCACTGAGTAATCCTGGAATTTCAGCAAGAAGTCTCTGCTGTAGGTAATTCTCTCTATAATTAAAAAAGGTCAGCTTCATTACCTTCCACACTTAATATGTAAAAAAGAAAATATAACACTGCTTCACCAAAATCTGGTTGTGCAGTTTAGGCTTGGGACAATGTGGAATCATGTCAATATTGTTATGCATGGCTTACTGAACATGTGCAGTTTTAGCACTCTGACAGGATCCCACAATCAACTCTTAAACTGCAATGTTGTTCAGCAAGCATGGCATGAGTTGCGTCTCAGTTTACATCAAGACTGTTCCCACATTTAGTATATATATATTCCACACATACTTCATGATTGCCAATGCCTTATACTAAAAATAAAAACTTTGTTAAACTTGGTTTAGGCAAAGGCATCAAGCCAAAACAAGAAACAAATCTCCCGTGGTCAGAACTGCAAGCTAAAAAACACAACAGAATTTCATGACGCGCCTTTTTGGCAGAGTGGATTAGATGTGCAGGTGTACAAGGTTCAAGCAACAGATGAATCATTATCTGGTGCATGAAGAGTTGATGATGATGATTACAAAGCAATAGGTAGAGATTTTGCTAGCAACACAAAAATCAGGATATTATTGGCTCAACAACAGGATATATATAACCTAAAGATAAAGAAATGCAAGTCTGAGAAATTTTGAGCAAACTATAGAAAACATAAGGGACCTAGCATTCTTATTAAATGCAACAACTGGTTAAGTTTTAATGATTGCTAACATTTGCTTATCAATAAACAATTGAGATAGAGATGAAGTTCAAAAATTAAAGGAGAATATTGAATATAGAATACTGAATGAAACTGGCTTCTTCTTCTACCAAATGGCATTTAGTAGATTTATATTTTAGTTTACCTTCCATCTATCATCAAAGAGCATTTTATATTGGGTGCCACAAAACAACTTTCAGAATACAATGCCATGTTCCTGCTTTAATGCCGATTCAAAACATTCTATTCTGTCATATCTTTTGTTGTGACAATCAATGGCTAACAACAGTGGCAAACACGTGGCCAAATATTGGGGGGCAAGTCTATTGTTTTGGTACGATGACATCACACATTTCCATTGTTTTAGAACAAAAGACTATTTTCTTCCTCAAGCTGCAGAATTATTTCAAAACACTTTCCAAACAGAACCTTTTCTCCGGGCAACAAATAAAAACTTTATTCTTTCTAAGTTATAATCTTTCAAAAAACTAAAAGTTTTATCAAAAATTACGAAACAACATGTAAAAAAGAAAGCTATTTTTCAAAAATTTAGAAACATTAGCACACCTTCTTTTTGTATTGTAATTGGTCTTCTGGCTATTTCTGTCTCTTCCTTGCTTATTCCTAAGTATTCGCCACTTTGATATGCATCAAATGTGAAATCATGGGGTAAAAATGTACCAGCCCTGGGTGGATCAAGTTCAATGTGCTTAAAAAAGCTAAGAACTAGCTCAAAAATGGCTTCCTCATTTATATGCATTCTTAACTCATTATGAAAGCGAGATCTTAAGTGCAACATCTCTTTTTCTTCAAAAAGCCTTGCTTGCTTCTCTTCTTCTTTCTTAGCATGAATCAACTCATGGAGCAGACACGCTAGCTCAAGGTCAGTCATCGCATCCCAATCACATGCTGATGTTTGATGATTTGACCTTCTACAATGGGATATTGTTTCCTGCAACATCCCTTTGGACAACTCAATGACACCACCATAATACATTTTTGCTTTGTTGAATAGTGAAGAGATTAATCCATGAAGCCTTCCTTCCAAGTTATCCAATTTATCATTAATGTTTCTCTCACTTCTTTCGAGAACGCTCTGCATTTTACATGTCTCCTGATGCATCTGATTAGATTTTGAAGCATGATCATTTTTCAATGATTGTATTGTTTCAACAGTACTTAAGGCCTCTTTTCTTGCAAATCTTATTGCTTTAGCTTTATGCTGTCCATGAGAAATAAGGAAACAGTCCATGCAGATGGCTTTTTTACAGTCTTTGCAGTAAAATTCTAATGGCAATGAATGATCTTTGCATAGAGAACCATCCTCTTGTGGCTCAAGCTTTGTAAAGAAATGCTTCATCTTACATTGTGTAAAGCCAGTCACCTTATCATTCTGTGCAGAGCAAAATTTCCCCATTTGCTCTTTGGAACAATGATTGCAATAAACATCTTTGCATCTGTGGAAAAAATCATTAAAAATGACAGATGGGCTGACTTTATTCCATGTTTGTTTGTTGGTTTTTTTTTGTTTCCTTTTTGTTTGTCTGCTTCCTGTTAACCCAGGCTGGAGATTTGGCAGCGGTTAATTTCCTGAGGTGGGAGGGGGTAGACAAAACATAAACAATTGGCAAAAAAAAGCTGTTAACCAAATTTGTGTAGAGCATATGGGCTTCTGATGGCCAATTAGGTACTGAGAACATAAATGTGATCAGTGCTCTTACCAAAACAAAGATTTTGAGCCTATTCTTTATATAAAAAAGGGAGGCATCACAGCAAAGTGCGCCCAACTCCAGTACAAGTGATGGTAATTGAGAGTAAGCTATCCTCCACTTAAACAAAATTCAGTTAAGAAAAATTGTCCGTAAAATTGACCAGTCTGCAGAACATGGTAGAACTCACTGTGATCTGGCACATGCAAGAAAAACTTTGGCAGGGGCAAGGCGTGCACAACTGATTCTCTCATTGAGTGCACCACACAGATTTCCTCGTGATTCCTGATGTTGATTGTGTTGAGTGTTAGAAGGAAGATCATAGGTAGTATGACCTTGTGACAAGTTCTAAGAGTTGGAAATTCGTAATTTTCCCACATTTACTATAAATTGTTGCACATATTGTTCAGCAACTGTGCATATAAGTTATCAAGTGCGCACAGCAAGCCTCTAGAGACCAGAACTTAACGGAATGATGCTTCTAAAAACTTTCTTAAAAATGTCGTTAATCTTTAATTTCCATGCAATGTATATTCTTTTCTAAATAGTTAGTTTGAATTAGTATTTTATAAGTACTTTTGTAAATACCAGCTTTAAATATGGGTTGAATAAATAAATAAAAAGACTAAATAAATAAATAGATAATATAACTTGCCTGTAACATTGAAGCTTTGCATTCTCCCCACAAGTACAGGACGGCGGCTTGTTGTCCACTACAGCGTCTTCGTAAGTTTGGGCTTCTAAAAGCTGGTTAATGACATGATTTGTGACAATTTCATCAAGCGAATCAAATGGATCACATTGCTTTTTGCACTTAGGGCAAACAAGATTTAGGCCAAGGCGGCCTAGTTGTCTGAGAGGCAGCACTTCTAAAAGGTCTCCTTTGAGAAGTTCAGGCTTTAACATATCCGCTAAGCAGCTTTTGCAGAACGAGTGTCCACAGCTGAGAGTTTTTGGTATCTTAAATGTATCCAGGCAGACAGCACATTCCAGTATTGTAGCTACAGTTGCTTTCAACCCCTGCCTTTTAGACGACGCCATTGTTATCATATCATTTCTCGGAAGTGGAAATCATTTGAGGAAATGCGGAAGAAGCTTGGGTACTAATTTAGGATTCTTGTCTCAGTGAGAGTGCCAAATTTGTCATAAAGTGCCTCATCAGAGCGTAAAGTGGCCCATTTTATCAGGAAAGTTTCCTATTTTATCATGAATGTGCCTCAGGTTGAATTCTCCTGGAGTGCAAATGATGCCCCCTTTTCGCTGTGCGCCCCTAGACGTTTTAGTGGTGACAAACAGCTCATCGTCTTTTTGTAAATAGAATGTTTTATTTCAAGTCTCAGTTAATGAAATCTTGAAAAACGTGTTTGATCAATTGCTTCTCAAATTTGGTCTAGGAAGGGGAATCTGCTGTTTAATGGACTATGAAGCACTCCCCATAAATCCTAACTTTATTACTTCAGTGCATTGTATAATCATTCCCAACCAATTCTAAATTGGTAAAAGTAGAGAAAGATGATTCTCCATTAAGGCAAATAACAGTAGCACACACAGTTGAAAGCCTTTTCAGTATTTTGACGTTTTCTTTTAAATTTATACGAAACTATATGAATTATTTAAAATAGGATTCAACTTTGAAACGATTTAATTCATTCTATCACTACAAGGAATCATAAAAAGTGACAATATACAGTGATAATCTCAAACAATATTTAGGCAAAACAAGCAGCCCTCCCTAATTTTTTGGCAAGCAAGCTTGATCTCGGAGAGGCTATTTTCAGGTAGTCTTAGGGCCTGATTCATAAAGAGAGAGATGGCCCTATCAAGAGCGCTGGCCCTGGCAATCCCGACGAATTGTTTATTGCGATTGCATAGGGAAATCTCTACCTGCGATCGACCCCACATCCCTGCGTGTTCAAAACTTGAGAAATTTCAGCCCTTTTCCAGCCCTTTCCAATCGATGAAATGTCGAAATTAGCCCGTTTCTAGCAATGTCGGTAGGGTCTGTAATCTGACGAGTAGGCGGGATCTCGGCTACCAGGGCTGATCTTGTCAAAATTTAATCGTTTTCTCAAATCACAGTATGATTCTTATGGATACTGAGATCTTGGCAAAAAGTACCTATCTTTGGAAGAAGGCCCATCTTAATCATGTATTCAGACCCTTAGGGTCGGAAAATATACGCTGTAGAACGTTTGCAGATGAAAGAATGCTCAATAAAGTGGGGATGGAATCTAAGCCTTTTCGTCAAAACAGTGGCGGGGCTTGATAGGGAGGGGGCTCATTTCACAGTTCTGCCTCAGAAGGGAGGCTTAATTTACGGCATTCTCCCATATTAATAAAATAGAATAAGATCAATTAATCTAACATATAAATTGAAAAGTAAAAGTAACAACTTAAAAATGTAATTTATAAATGTTTCTTTTTGGTGAATGAGGCTAAGCATTTTCGTTACTTCTTTTATCGATTGCAAACATCGAGCTGAAAAGTGAAATGAATAGAAGATGAAATAGACTTTGATCATTAAAAATAAATGAACGGGACACTCAGCTATGTATGTTTTAAAATTAGCCAGCTGGAAATTAAAATATCATGCTAAAAATCTATCAATAATAATGTAGAAATGAAACTTTTATGCATTTTAGAGGCAAATGGCATTTAAATACTAAGACCAAAAATTTGTCGTTATGGGGTCACATGAAAGGGACTAAGGGCCAATCAAACATCACATGTATAGAATTATATACAAAAATCCTTAATTAGGTAGATAAATTATTGTCGTCAGATATATATATTTAATCTAATTTATTTGTAAATTGTTATTCAGGTAATTTGATTTGAAAAGGGCCAATTTGTAAACAAATACTCTAATTGAATTTGAACCCTGTATAAATATGCCTAAAATATGAAATAAATATAAATGAAATTAGACACCTGGAATTAAGACATAAATGCTCACAATACCTTCTTACAGCATAGAGGACAACTTCCCAACAATTTCTTTAGCGGTCGGTCTCTCATCAATCTTCCCAGACCAGCAGGCTGTCATCAGGGCTTTGTAGTCCTCCGATATGCATTTATCAACAGAGAATGACGGCCTAAGGCTACTTGCACAAACTCGGAAAATAACAGCATGTTGGTTCATTCCGTTGTAAGGAAATTCGCGGGACCAAAGCTGCCAAAGGCATATTCCTAGAGAGTAGACATCCGCCGCAGAAGTAACCGATTTCCCTTTTAACAGTTCCGGAGCTCTGTACGCAAAGGTGCCAGTTAAATATGACCGGGTGGGAGTTGATGGATCTTTGTCGGTATACTGACAACACCCGAAGTCGGTCAGCTTGCAGACACCGTCGCTGGTAACCATTATGTTGGCTGGCTTGAGGTCTAAGTGGACTATTTCGAAGCGAGAAATGTAATCCAGTGCACTTGATATTTCAATACCAAATTTGACGCATCTTGCGAAACTAAGATCTTCCTTTGGGTCGTCGATAATTTGCTGCAAGTTTCGCCCTTCGATGTATTCCAGCACGATAAATCTCTCAGCGGCATCAAACGTCGATGCTGTGATTAAACGCGCGATATTTTCGTGCGCAAACTCGTAAATTTCTGGCAACGTTTCCGATTTGAAACTTTGCGCTGCAGCTTTGGCCTTCGACGTTCTGTTGATTTTTTTTAACGCAACGCGCTGCCCGCGATATTCAGCTTCGTAACAAGTGCCGAAGCCACCGGACCCTAGCGTTCGTAGCAGATTGAAATCGTTGAGCTCAACCCCATTCTGAATTATCAAATTTAATTCTGCAACCATAGTTATTCGTAATTTTCTTTCTCATAACGCAAAAACTTGCTGAGTGCTTCATTGGTAAAGAAGACTAATGCCTGTTTGCACCCTCAGACTTATACCCAAGGGAGCCTTCACAAATGCAAAATCGCAGTTCCCGTGGGAAACATTCAAACTGAAAAGTCAGAAGAGTGTACAAATTGCTTTAGAAAACCGAACCAAATAATTCCACTAGAGAATTGAAAGTAAAGAATAAGAAAGAGAACATTTTAAACTTCGAGGCAGGAGAAATGCTGCTATCGAAATAAAGGGAATAAACAAAGGAAAGGATTTCCCTTAAATATGGGGAGTAACTAGGTCATCTTTAAAAAGAAAGAACATCCTTGCAAATTGGCAAAAACTCACAAAATGTATTTCCACTTGGAGGAGGAGGGGTAAAAGTCAATGGTTGAGGGTGAAAGAAAGGAGGGAGGGGTGAAAAGACGGAGGAAGAGGGTGGGAGGAAAGCGGAGCATGTGAGAGGAAGGGAGGGTTTTTGCTACAGTTGAGCTATACAAGCGCGACTCTCACCCTACAAGTCAGAGGTATACTCAGCAAGTGTAGTCTATATTCTAGCTAAATTCTGCTGGTACGCTTCATTTCCTAAGATAGAAATGACAGAAATATGCTTGCTTCTCCATCTATCTCTTGAAAGTTTGCTGGTTGGATGATTTAACAACAGTTTTAGGATAATTTTAAGCTCAGAAATTCAAGGCAGCAAAATCTTAGTTTCGTCTGCCTACCTCTCCAAACCAGATATCATCAAGGATCGATTTTCAATAAGAAAGACTGCATGATTCGTTTCAGTTAATTTTTTACGAATTTAAATACAGTACCAACAGTATCAACTGCAAAACAAAGATTATGGCTCGGAGAAGTCTTTCTATAAAGACATACGTTTTCTAATTATAAGTCATGTATTTTGGCGTAGCACTAAACTTGGCATAGGCTTTGATGACTTTTTGTATTGCATCTAGGTAATCTTTCTCAGTTGCAACCTAAAACAGAAATAGGTTCTCTCACTGTTTGCCCATAAAAAAAGTAAATTAAATTCAAGGCAAATTAATCCGCATCGACAAATTCTCGGAAGAAGCCCGATGTGCAGGAGTTAGATATCTGTAGCAGACTTACAATGATAATTTCAAATTAAATAACAAAAAGCAAAAACGATTAAATAATTATCAATGAAGATTCCTGTTAAGCACTCTGCTAAAAATAGTGTTCGTTACCCTGGCAGCAGATCTGCCTAAACTAAATGACAGAACGCGACGGTTTAAGTTGTTACTCAAAGTTTCACGCTTGATGCTATCTTCAGGAAACTCTGAGATCCCACAGTCTTTAGAACTCATCAAGCGTGAAACTTGAAGTAACAACTTAAACCATTGCATTCTGCCATTGAGTTTAATATACCTCTGCTTCTACGGCATCAAGCACACTCAAAATTAGAGATACATCTCGACCGTACAATAGATTGAAATAAATCGAATTTGGATCCGTCTCTAGATCAAGTTCGTTCGCTCACCTTTCGTCTTGACCTGATTGCAAACATCCCAGCTTCCGTGCAAACACTTCTAATTTCAGCACCTAAATAAGTTAACAAAATTCAACAGATGACCAAAATTTTGGAAAGATTGCGACATAAAAATTGAGAATATAAACAAACCACGCAAGATGATTGTGCATGCACGGCAAAACAGAAAAACCACACACCCTAAGTTTTTCCTAAATATAACACCAAATTCCCCTTTATCATGTGTCTGTACTCAGCAGACGCATTGTCGTGATGGAGATATTAGGGAAGCTTGCGGATATATAATAGTTTCCTTCAAATCTTCCATCGAAATTGTTTGGTAGCATATTGCTGCAAGGTAGCATATTTTGTAGCGAAGGATGAAATTTTATTTGTTTTGTGTAAAGGTCTCGGTGAAATCATAGTTTTTTGTTTCCTTACATATCGTTTTAGCTGTATTGTACTGATTTTTGTTAGTTTTGTTGCCTTTTAATCAGTATATTGCAACGTTTTAGAACGATAAAAAACAGTGCCGGTAAACAAACAAGGGCCATCTCAATTGATCAGTTATTGCAAAATCTCTAAAACATACCAGTACTGTTTGGACACAATCTTGCTAACAACTCATAACGGATATCTCGTTCCACGCTCATCGATCTTGCATGGATCTTGAAAATGTGTGTTCTGCCCTGTAAATTAAAGGTATTGAAAAGGCATCATTTTATGTAAAACAGGCATAACATCTGACTTTTAGGGTTATATTATTCGATTCATCATTACGAGCCTTGTATAACTGGTCTATACTGGCAAGCCAGTTGTTACTCGAAGAGACAGAAGCACTATGCAAGCCAATTGTTCAAAACATTATATAGTGTCCCAAAAGCCTTTTGGCTTTCGAATATTGATGATAGATTTGACAATCAAAATTCTACATTTCATGATTAATAAAAAGCAATCAAGGATTAGAGAGAATTCAATCTATCTCCAGATCTGGCAACCCCAATTATATCCTTCGATTTACTCAATCCAAATTAATCCGAAACAATCCAGATTTCAAAGAAGTACTAAGATCCCAGCCCATTTCCAAATTTAGCAATCCAAATTCTACTTTCCCAACAAATCCATAACAATGTAGATTTCAAAGACGTACGAAGATTTGAACCCACCTCCAAATCTGGCAATCCGAATTCTACTTTCCTGTCCATTCTTCCAGGTCTCATGAGAGCAGGATCCAAGGTATCTGGTCTTTAAGATACAAAAACATGCAAAATTAAGGTCTGTGGAATTGCTTATAAACCTAAAACTAGCCCGGAAATATATAATTAAATGTTAATATTAGTTTAAGAAATTAGCACGAAAACAACTAATGTGGCACTAAAGATAAAAATAAATTGTTACGATACAATAGCTACTGAAATTAGCTTCAAAGAAACACAATCTTGGACAAGACAATTTGAAACAGCAGTCAAAAATTTTGGCCGCCTCTTCATATAAAATTTTGGTACTTTTTGTTGAGGGCTCTGAAACAGGTTTAAGCACTTTTGCCCTAGATTGCATTTATAATAAAATTAATCGATGAAAAATCCAAAAAAAATCGCTCAATTGAGTACTTGATGAATTTTGGAGTTATGTTAAGAATTAACAAAATCCGTCACATTATAGTCGATTGGCGTATAAAGCATAAAATAATTTTAACGTTATATTTCTATGAGGTTACATTCATAATGGAAAAGATCTGTAATCATAAAGGTTTCACTATGACTAGCACTTACAATTGACAGAAACTACTTACTTTAAAAGAAAAAAGAACTAAAATTACATACAGAAAATACAACTAAACTATATACTAACATAAAACGGAATCGGGAAATTTATAACTCTGGTCTAACCTTTTACCAATTCACATAATTTTATTGATGTTTACAGTAGTGGTTTCAATGAAAGTTGCTTAAAGTGGTCTTAGATAATTGAATTAAAACATCTGTACTGACCTGTTTGTTGCCATTAAAACTTTAATATTCCCACGAGGATCGAAGCCATCTAATTGGTTAATTAATTCTAACATAGTCCTTTGTACTTCGTTGTCTCCTCCGGCTCCATCATCAAATCTTGCACCTGCATCGGAAATCAGAATGCAGTGAATACCGCAAAATCTATGCAGTAATTGCTGTTATATCTAGGCAGTATATGCCGTTAAACCTATGCAGTATATGCCGTAATATCTATGCAGTAAATGCCGTAATATCAATGCAGTATATGCCGTAATACTTAACCTGTAAATACCGCAATATCTATCCGGTAAATGCCGTAATATCTATGTCGTAAATACCGTAATATTTATCCGGTAAATGCCGTAATAACTATACAGTAAATAACGCCATATCTATTCAGTATATGCCGTAATATTTATCCTGTAAATACCGCAATATCTATCCGGGAAATGCCGTAATATCTATGTCGTAAATACCGCAATATTTATCCGGTAAATGCCGTAATAACTATACAGTAAATAACGTCATATCTATGCAGTATATGCCGTTATATTTATCCGGTAAATGCCGCAATATCTATCCGGTAAATGCCGTAATATCTATGTCGTAAATACCGTAATATTTATCCGGTAAATGCCGTAATAACTATACAGTAAATAACGTCATATCTATGCAGTATATGCCGTAATATTTGTCCTGTAAATACCGTAATATCTATGCAGTATATGCCGTAATATCTAGGCAGTAAATGCCGTAATATCTATGCAGTATATGCCGTAATATCTAGGCAGCAAATACCGTAATATAAATGCAGTTAATGGTTAATAGCAACCAATACATGACAAGCTTACCACCAACAGCGTCTATTTCATCGAAGAATATAATGCAGGCTTTCTTTGACCTGGCCATTTCAAACAGTTCTCTAACCATTCTAGCTCCCTGTCAAAATGAATTTGTTTGAATGCTTAAAATTCAATTTGTTTTGGATTGAATTTTAAGCATTTTATATATATTACCTGATATTTTTCCAAGTTACTCAAGATTTCAGAAAAACACACAACGATATGACAATGGCATGGATGGTGACAATGACGTCAGTAAAGATGAAGAAGACAAAAAGAGGAGAATAAGAGAAAGAAGATCATAATGATCATGATGATGAACATACTAGGGTAAATGACTACATACCTCCCCAACATACTTCTGAACAAGTTCTGATCCAATTACACGAATAAAGCATGCATCAGTTCTGTTAGCCACTGCTCTTGCACATAATGTTTTCCCAGTACCTGGTGGTCCAAACAGCAAGATGCCTTTCGGAGGGTCGATTCCAAGGTTAACAAATCTTTCCGGCTAGAATATTACATAAATAAAATGATGATAAAAAGAAGTTTATGAGCTAGAATATTAAATAAATATAATGGTAATCAAATGAAGTTCATGAACCATAAAACAAGATTTGCATCACTGCAGATGATCATAGAGGCGTAAAAGCAGTAAGCTAGCTCTTATAGCAGCATTGACAATGCTTGTAAAAGTATGCTCTGATGTCTCCAGAAATCGAGACAAGTATCACTTTATGCATGAATACAGAATAGAAACTTGTTAAAACTTACATGTAATAGTGGTGTTTCAACAACTTCTCTCAGTTTATCAATCTGCTCTTTGCACCCGCCAACATCGGAATAGGTAACATCTGGCTTTTCTTCAACCTTGGTTTAAAAGGAAGTTACTTGTCAAAGATAGAGATGATTAACCTTTGCAGCTTTGAATTTTGAACAAGATGACAGCTACTTAGCTTGAATGAGCATAAAATCTTCTTTGCATGCCTTAAAAGGATAGGCATGACATAATCGTAGCAAGTAAAGTAGAAAACAAAATAGCAGGCTGCCAACTTGAACAACACAAACAGCAGGGCTTCCTCAGAGTATGGTGTAGAAAACGGCACACTCTAAAGAAACTAGAATGCTATTGAAAAATATTAGCTATATATAGCTATACAATATATACAATATATAGCTATACGATACACTCAATCTACAGACAGTAATGTTTTGCCCTTTGTGGGCTCGTCAGTGCAGCATAGAGTTGCCTGAGACATAACTCTAACCATGTTGTGGAAGCAACATAGCAGTTTAAAGAGTTAAATGTGGGGTCCTGTCAGAGTGCTCAAACTGCACATGTGCAGTGAGCATAGCATAATGCTGTCATATCTGTATACCAAAATAAGTAGTATCAGGTTATATTTCCTGTTTACACTTGCTGATGTGTGCTGTTCCTGTTCTCTGTTATGATCAATTTTATTGCCTTACCTGCATCATAGTCACTGTGGGATCAATCTTTGGTGGAAGCGGGATGTGGATTTGATACTTGTTCCTGTCAACGCCAACTCGCATACCCTCTTCAATGTCAGTGGGAGCAACTTGGTCCCCCAAATCAACAACAAATTTGGCAAATTGCTTCACGTTTATTATGTATTTGGGGTCATCAGAATCAGCGTTGATGATTTTTGTGCATCTGGCTACCTGAAATACAAAGGGAATTTGTCTCAATAACTGGCCTATACTTAGCAATAAAACTATGGAGGATAGGACTGATGTGAGAATCTTCCTGTAGGACTCAGACACAACATGACTTTTAGTATCACAAGAAGTTCATCCAAACCAGCTGTTCTTCCTTTTAAGGTTGGAAAATGGGTATTCACTAAAAACCTTGAGGGCACAGGCCTGAGCGCCCACAGCCAACACCAGCTTGCTAGCTGCCAGAACCCCTGCCTGGATTAGTAAATATATAAATAACCAAACCAACTAACAAACATCATAAAACAGGGGCAAAAGTGCGTTTAATTACTTCTAACCCCTGGGTGCTCAATCAACAAGCCTAAAGGTAATTGAATGGATGATTGGTCAAAATAGGTATCTAATCAGAAAACCACTCCTTGGCTCACATTTTTTTTGCTGATAGGCATTGTACCTACACATTAATTCATACTTTATACTGTCTTTTCTCTTAATAATTTTTCTAAATAAATCCACCTGATGCTTGATACTTATGATTTTCTTCTTCTTGATAATTATTCTGTGGCTTCCTGGTATACCACATAAATACTAATAGATATCAACAAGTTAAAATTAATGTTAAGATAAAAAGAATCACCTGCAATGGCTGATCTGAATGGAGTGTTTGTTTATCTGCAGCCAGATCCCATAATGCAGGAGCAGCTAGACCTGTATCAGATTCTTTTATTCCTGTTATGACAAGCAAAAATACTGCAATGTTTGAAACTTTCCTTGCTGGTTTGAGGCAGTTAACAAGGTGGGAGAAAACTTCAAAAGGTTTTCTTCCTTGACTCAAAACAGCCTTTTTCAACATTTGGTACAAGAATCAAATCTTAGAAAGTACAATTTAGATACAATGATACAACGTAACTTGTTAATTACTACTGGAAAAAATGAAAATCTAAAAGTGAAAAGTAGGAAAATTTAAAAAGGATCGAAACACGAGCCTAGCTAATCAGCACATGGAAACAAAAGGTATATATATGTATAAATTTTTATAAGGTATATATATATATATTTATATTTAAGTTTTTAAGTTTATATATATATATATAACACTTAGGAATTTGAAGACTTTTGGCAACAAACTTGTTACGTATCAGCTCTTATTTAAAAGGATTACATTCTACTTGACGGATTTAGCCAGAATGAGAAAATACTAGCAAGATAGGCCATTTCAAATTGAATCTAACATGATCTTGACTATAATAGCATTTCCTTATTTGGTTACAAATTCAAGTCAATACACAACAATACCTGTCAATTCATCAACTTTTTTTGAAATTGAATTAATATCCTCCTCAGCTTTCTTTATTGATTTTTGATATGATCCAGCTCCCTATAGAAAAGATCGATACTTTGAAAGTCACATTGAAATCCAACAAGAAATGCGTAAATATGACATATCATTTATTTCATTAAAACTAAAACTGATGCAATTACACTCCTGCATCACATATTCTCCAACAGGGTATGCATAAGTAGAGAGGATGGGTGTTAGCGGTATTGAAGGATGGATTTTAAGTATTCCTTGATCAGACTTTTCCTGGATGTAGGTTTACCTTATTTCATAGTATGACACCTACCCTCCTTGTCTGGCTTTTTCATGCCATTCCTGCATATCAATGTTATTCTATTTACATTCTCGTTACCTTACATAAATTTTTCTTCTATCTTTATATAGTTACTAACATCCTAACAAACAGGGTACGTAATGCCAATAACTTGGTTTCCTTCAATATTGATGGATTGATAGACATTGTATATGGTTGAGAAAATAGTTGTAGCCTGTACCACATTTAGCAAAGGAGAAGAAGCACCATGTCCTGGTCTGTAGTGACAACTGTGAAAGTAAATAGCAAATTAGTTTTACAGCAGTCTGTGCAGGACATCAAATCTATTTTAAAACAGCATGATAAATATCTTTACGTGAGTAACCTTTGAAACTTACATAAGTTTTCAAAACAGCGATGTCACCTTCATCAAGAGCTGAAAAACAAAAGCATCCTTAATGAGAAAGTTACCCTCATTCATTAAATGAACATGCACAAACTATTGACATTTAAGTGATGCAATAAGTTAAGATACATTTAATTCGCAATTTTTTGTTAAAGTTGACTGGGTTATGTACAATACAGGATATATGGGCCTGATATCTGCTTTAAAAATGTTAAAAAATAACTGTAAGAATAAACTTAAAATTATTATGATATTTACAAGTATTGGTACCGTAAAAATATCGCTTGAAATACAATAAATTATCATTTGTATTAGATCTTGTTTTGCTGCCAATTTTCAAAAGTTATATCATCCTTTTACGATTGATTCCAGTTAAAATAACTTGTGGGATGAATTTCTAATAATTAGAATTTTCAATGACATTTACTAATAAATTTAAAAGAAATAAATCCGCAAAAAACTTAAAATTAACTGGCTGTGACAAAAAGTTCGTTCAAAATAAAATTTGTTTGTCATTTGCACAGGATTCATTTCACCTTCAATTTTTTCTTCCTTGTCATCTTTCTTAGCAACTTTTCTCTGATCAGTTCCCAAATAATCAGGCATTTTTATAGCTTTTTTATCTTCAAATTTGCTGTTTTCTTTCACAAGGACCCAACGCTGTTTTCCTTTACTACAAAATGGCCGTCTAAGAAGCCAGCTTTGTTACTGCGAAGGACAAAACCTCTTTTACAAACGATTTTTTACTGCGATGGAGAAAACCTCTTATTCGATACCATAGCAACAAATTTGATTTTTGATCATGTTTGTTTATTGTTACCAAGGAGAAATGTACAAAATTCCGTCAAACGCTAGGAAACATCAAAGTACAAAATTCGCCAAGGAGATTTGAGATAACTATGGAGATTAGCAAGTGGAATTTGCCCGGCTGGCGCATTGAACAGAGGTATAATAACCGGGTATTAATTGGGAATTGGAACGAAGAAAGGAGAAAGGTAACAGTGCAAATTCTGTTAGTAGATTTTGGGACGTTGTGGTGTGGAAAGCCACCAGGCGTGATTCAAAGCAAGCCATTTTTTGAATTCCATCGCATAAAATTCATCACCGCTCGCTCGATATGAAAGAAGTGTAATGTTATAAGGAACGAACTTGCTTAGGCCTAGCCAAATTTGACACCATTTCATAACAGCGGCCATGAAGATTGGTTTCTGGTTGCAGATAGAAACACCCGACTTGACTTTCTCTGGACAATTGATCATAACAGCTGCGAGCGACTGTCTAAAATCTGTAATTTTAATCTCTAAAATGGCACAGCTCATGACCCTCTATACCTCACATTCTTAATAGCTAGATTATGCATACATACATATACATATAAAATTTAATGCTGAAAGCGCTACTGCTCTTGTTCATTAATCTAATTAAAATGTTTTATTTCGTTAATTTGGTTAGAGGTGACTCAATAGCTGTGGTAGATTAAGACAGACCCATGATGGTAAACGCAAGAATAGGTCCGAAAATACCTAACTATGGCATGACACATGCCTATATCTTGCATGGAATTCAAAGTCTGTATATTTCGCTATTTTTCTGTTATCTAGTCATCACATTTTTTAACAGCATTATTTACCTGGCCATATGGTGAGTGTTAATATATCCAATACAGTGGCTAGAAACTGTCTTTCTGAATGGCTTTTTAAAAATTTTTTTCCCACTTAGTTTCAGCGTGGAGGTTGGAAGTCAAACAGCACTCACAGGACAGATTTCAAAGAATACAGAAACTTCAACACAGATAATAAAAGTCGCCAATATGCAATACTTAAAAATGATGTGAGCATTCCTAATAAGCTATTTTAGATTTGTAATTGAATTTTTGGAGAAAAGGAAGTTTGAAGTTTACAATTTCTCACCTTTTTTGCCCAGTGCTCCTGGAGGAAACCTTAATTGTAAACAGTAAATTTGTTGTGTTTGCTTGGTGTTCCTGCAACTTTGAAATTTTCCATGTTTTCATTCACATCCATCAGCACAAGGATACCTCAAGAACTTTGCAAGCAGCCTGCAATTTAGCATTCTGCTTTACTGGTTACAGGCTATAGAAGTAGGAATGCCAGGGAACTGCCTTGCATTGTAATTTCACAGGGACAGCCAGTGGCTATGTTGCAATGAATTTTCTTCCTCATTGTACACCAAGGTACACTAAACTGTCCCAAAATTTTTCACTTTTTCACAGATAATACCAACTCAACCCATTGTAACAAAGTTTATGACAAGTTTTTATCACTAAATGCATCTTTTTTTCTTGTTACAGGGCTTGGATAAAAAGTTTATCTTCTCACACAACCAGGCATACAAAAATTATTCTAATAATTTGATATCATGGTATGATCAGCAGTTTAATGGTCGTGAAAGGGAAGAGTCAAATTTACCAAAACTTAGAACTTGGGATGGTAGAACATTAGCATGGGCACCTGAAAGATCAGATCATCCTTTGCAAGGTTAGTAACTTGTTTTCCTATAGAAATATTGGATTTTAGCAATCCTCATATTGTCAGAAATTTGTTATTTTTGCCTGACGATATTTTTTATTGAGGGAAGTATAAATCTGGCTGGTTGCCAGACCATTTTTTCCATCCATTTAAAAATTATTTTTTATTTATTCCAGGGTCTCCAACAAACTTTGGTCTTCTTGACAAGAAAGAAGCCAAATGGAAAAGCTTACCAGTAGATGACAATGTGTACCAAACAACATATGCAGGATCTTTCAAAGAATTGCCAAAAAGCAGTTTTGTAACCAGGCATTTTTCAACACCAAAGTCTCTTTCGAGTCATTTCAGCCCAAATAACAAAGTCAATAAAGATTTGAATTTGAGAAATGTGACAATTTGCACTGCTCAAGAGCATCCACCAAACCAACTCCTATTGTCAACTTGACGGAATGAAAAGTAAGGTTAACATGTGTATTGTATCTAAAATGTAGTTCTCCCACTAATATCAAGGTTCTAAAATTTGAACAAACCTTAAAATTTATAGTTTTGTTTTTGTATTTATGTATTTATAATATAATTTTTTAAATTCATCTTTAATACAAAGCAACAATAGCAAATTGCCAAACAATGTGTAAGTACTTTTTGAAGTAATCAAGTATATAATAATGTAGCATCAATAGCAACTTATATTGAATTTTTTGAACAGGATTGCATCAGACATTTTTTGTTTTTCAAATTTCTTCACAAAAACCTGTTCACAGTTAATTGGGATAACATTTTTGTTGAGCCTTTTGGCACGTCACAACACTCCCCATCAAACTAAAAGTTTGATTGTTTAGACAGAAAAAGTTTTTATCAGAATGCCACTTTTATCAGATCGAGTCTTAAAAAAGATTAGAGTTGAATCAGATGTGTTTTTCAAACCTCACATTTTAACTCTCTTATGTTGTTGTTCATTTGCCAACGTTATTAAGCCATGTGTAGAGAAAGTAACAGAAAAGAAAATTCATAACTCAATAGTCATTGAATAGTTACATTTGTTCCTGGGGGAATCTAACCATTTCAACAAGCACAAAATAATATGCAGTATGCAACCCACATCAATGTGCTCTTTGGAAATTGGCCAATATCGTATCAAAATTTGAAGCTTAAAAGAGATTAAAAAGACCGACATTTGAAGATAAAATTTCATCAGTATACCATCACAGACATGCTAATATAGATCCATTCTTATATTTCCTAGTAATTTTTAAAAATATATTGAATACCTGAGGTTAAAAATCATTAATAACATGACCAATAATAAGCTATTTACAAGCAAAATTATCTAAAAACCTTAGATGAAATTCTTAAAAAATTTTGACATTACCTAATACTATCACTCACTAACTTGAAATTGTTAAACCTTGCTTTTTCTTTGTAACAAATGAATTCTGAAGATCACGTCCTTTAAATAGAAACTTGTGGTTGTAGTTGAGTGGGGTTATCATGGATAGGACACCATCTGTGATATTTGCAGTGATACCCCAAATATGGTGAGGCTTTGAGAGAAACACGGGCATACGCCAACCATTTCTGAACTGTGTGTACCGATCTTGATGTTCTGTTACTAAATCCATAATTGGAACTGCAAATACTTCAGATACCTGATGAGAGAAGTGTTACTGGAGTCACTGAAATATCCCATAATTTCCCCTGATGAATAATACAAAATAAAACTGGATATACTCTATAGAAGCCCTGTATGCCAAAAGCAAAACATTAGCAACAATATACCATACTATCTGGTCGTTTTTGCTTCATATTTCTGCCACTTTGAAGTATTCCTTATCTCCTTTATTCATATACTTTGTCATAAGTATCATATACTTATGGAGAGGCAGCCTGCTATTTTGTTCTCTGCTTGTTGTTACTCTCCTCTCCTCACATGTTACTTTTAAGCAATCAATGTTTTAACAAAATACATTGCTTTTTTAAAAATATCTTTATCTTTTATGAAATGTTTTTGCACTTGCAACCTTAAAGAGAATGAACAAAGCTAAATAGCGTCCATCTATAAATAGAACCTAGAAGGACCAACAGGTGCCATTGTTTTCTTTTACTTAACATTCTTTCAACATGCATCCAATTGCCAAATACAAAGGGCTATTTTTAGAATCTGTGCGATCGCCACTTCAACATTGTTCATTCACTTTGTGCTTTTATAAGTGTGTGCAAGACTGAGAGCTAAGGAGAATTCACCTCGTTATGATTATATTGAATTGATGCCATGTCTACTTCACCAAGGAATGCTATTACAGCTGTAATTGAAACAGTTAGCCTCTGGGAAGAAATGAATAGATAATTTAATCGCTACAAAAAATAGAAATAAATAATCAATTTTATAGCAGCTCAGAGCAAGAAAAAATAATTTGTTACAGAATGTGTTATTGTTGTCAAAAAAAGGCAATCAGAATGTCAAATCAGTTGATGTTTTTCACCTTTTTCTGTTTTCAATATTTGTTAATCAAATATTGGTCCAGTGTAAAAGTACTAAACTATAACTATAACTATTTACCTATAAAATAATAATAAGTCAATTAATTAAATAATTATTCAAGTTTAGGTTTATGTCTTGTGCCATCGATTAGCCAATGATATAATGCTCTTCCTGGCCATCCCTGTAATGTAGGATGGAAGATTTCTGCTTGGCATGATTGAAGGTATTTTCCTGTGTTGTAAACTTTTATATTGAATAGAATTCTTTCACCTTGAATATGTTGGTTGGGTACAATTAATTGCAGGAAGGCACACAAATAACTAACTTGAAAAACAAAGATGCACAACATGTCATTTAATAGGCTGTTTGCCAGATCCAAAGAATCATTTAATGTTAGTTGGTGCTTATCGCAAAAACATCTATTGATGGGCAGGGCAAAACATTGAAATACATCATCTGAAAATAATTTCTTTTTCATTGTTTTGAACTGTTCCACAATTTCTCTGATAATGAACTTACTCTACTTGTGAATGGTCCAAGAGAAGTGAAGACTTCTATCGTGTTTCTATTGACTGATATTTCTTCCTGTGTTTCTCTCAAAGCAGCCTCTATAACTGATTTATCGCTGGAATCCTTCTTTCCTCCTGGGAAGCTGCATAAATAGATTATAATACTTCAAAATTTTTCTCTACCAGTTTTCAATCATTATGCGTGGCTGCATTCATCGTTTTCTACTTTAGCAACAATGAAACCTAAGCCATCAACTTCCTAATAAAGGGCAGCAAGTGACATCACTGGCTTGATTTGCATTTCTCTACAGATTGAAAAATGACAAAATACCAACCTTATTTCACCTCCATGGCTATTCAGGTTCCTGGCTCTGACGGTAAAAAGCAGTGATGGCCTTTTGTTAACAATGCATATGGGGACCAAAACCCCTGCCTCTTTTTCTATAGATTTCACAGCGTTTGAGATAACTTGCAAAGTTGGCGTCTTTTTCCGCTCAACGCATTGTTTTGTGAATGCTTCTTTGGCCTCAGTTTTTAAAAACCTTTGTATCTCTTCGTCTATTGAGGCAGCAATACTGTAATTTTTTTTAACGGATCTAAGGAGGGCAAGGAATTTTATCCTATGCATTGTCATACTGTGTCTAAACATATTTATCGCAGCTATGTGCTAGAGATTGGTTGAATTCCAGATTGATGGGTGAAAACTAGAAATGAAAAGAAGAAGATGTGTAAATGTAAATTCATGTGACCATAAAGATTTGCTTTAAAGAAATTAAGCAATTAAACCATTAAAAATTAAAGGTTTTGCTATATTCGAGCTCAATTTAACTAAATTTCTTCTTAAACGAACTTTAATTCTGTGTAGCAATATAGAATATTTCCAAAGTATCAGAGAACTTTACATCTTGGCCCAGAGTTCATTCCAGGTAGTCTGCACCAGAGATCTCTAGCGTGGATTTTGACAAATTGGCTACATGTTTGATCTAGCCTTTATTGTTGCATGCACAGATTAACTTCAAGTGCGGCACGAAATACTGCAGGCCATATTTCGTTCCTTCATATTTTTTATTTCTCATGGGCCTAAACAAACATTTGAAACTGTTGCTGGTGTGACACGCAGAAAAGCTTTATTTTATCATAAAGCCTACACTCAAAAAGGATACCTTGCTCAACAAGATGTTAAAAATAATCAAATTTCAGCGTTGGTTATTGATTTATAAAAAAGTAGCCTATCGATTGATCGATCTATCCTTGGCCGCCATTTTAATTCAGCTGTGCACCTTGATGCCCTGTTGAGGCCCCAGTAGAATGCTAACGTCAGCATATTCGATTTGCAAAAAAAATACAAAAAATTAAAAATAAATAGAAGGTAATTAACTAAGTAATTAACTAATGTTAATAAAGTTCATAGAAACTTTGAGGAGATAGAAAAGCACAAAAATGTATCAAGCAGCAGACACATTTGATATCAGGTGATTTATTCCATTTAGTGCATTGTTCTAGCATAAGAAAAAGGAATGCTTCGGAAAAGTTCGGCCTATGATTTCTTATTTAACAAAAATTTGCTCTGCATTCCTGCCGATTTGCCTTGTTCCGTACATTTCATTTCTCAATTGACATTGTGTCTACATTTTTTGTGAATTATTTTGAAAAATAAATGCAGCTGTCTTTAATTTTAGGACGGTTACAGAGAAGAAGAAAAAACGATGGGATTTTGTTGTCCATCGACAAGTGAGGCGCTTGACTACCGTAAGACTTTTGAGGATTGAAGCAGAATTTTCTGCATAAAAATAATTCTGATCCTGCATTCAACTATTTGCAAACAATTCTATCAATGTTTACCCATCGTTTGAATTGTCAGATACATTCCTACCCTGGGACTACTAAAGCTTCGAAGTAGGTAGTGCGTGGCAAGAGGAAAATGCAAGAGAGTGGTAGAAGAAGCGAGTTAAAACATTCACATTCCCCAACATTATCACTTCTGTCCCCTTCCATGCTTGCTTTCATCCTTATTCACAGATGCACATGGTGAGAGGCAACGCTTCCATATGTTGATTGGTCTAGAGCGCTGCTCACGTCTATTTTCTCATAGCTTAAACAACCAATCAGGAGCCGCAGAAGTAGACACCACTGCCGTTCACAGCGTAATTTAGGCCCATTTCCCCCAGTTTAACTTCCCTGTACCAAAAGACCTGTAAATAGTGTTGAAAAATAACTTTTTAATACGAAATCTATAATCAATAAAGCACAAAACTGCGGGGCATTTAATGGTAGGATATTCTGGCAACTGAAATAATTTTGCTTTCAGATAGTTCAAACCAGCTTTGGCACATTGTTTGAAGTCAAACAGAACCAATGAGACCAAATAACTTTAAATTTGTGACTTTCCGAAACACAATTGACCACAAAAGGCCATAATGCGATAACCGTAGCTGTGGGGCACCTTTCCCTACCAAAATGGGTTTATTTGCAAATTTTGTTGCGGCCAAAAGTTGATTTTTTGCAGTGCAAATTGGCCATAACTCTCCCCACTGAAGGATTTTGCATTTTTCTAATGCAATGGCAGAAACCATCGAATGATGCATTATTCTAATACACTTGTGAATGCTTTCTAGATGCCGATATTCAATGCATTTGTGATGCTTATCATCCTTATAAACTCCTTGGTCGTTGGCCTAGAGACCATTGAAGATTTAAAGAAAAACAATGCCGATGTCTTCTTCACCTTGAACACGATCTTCCTTGTTATTTACACCATTGAATTCTTCCTGAAGATTTACGCAGAACCAAAAGGATACTGGAAGAGCAGCTATAACATCTTCGATTTCACCGTCTTGGCATTGTCTTACGTGCAAGTTTTGTTGGATAATTTGAGGGTGCTGGAAGTAGACGAAGGCTCTTTAAAGATTCTCAGGTTGCTCCGAGGTTGTATTCGGCATATTTCTTTTATTACAGCGCTTAATTGTGGGTTGTATACCCGGCAGAATCACTGAATTTGCCTTAATGTGGCAATGATCGTCCGGAAAATCTAAGAGTAAGGGCAATGAAGAGCCGGTCTCGATAACGCAAAGGCCTACGAACCCATGAGCCTAGAGATTCATGGTTCGATACCACAGAAAGAAGTTTTTCTGCACAAAACTGTTCAACCAACCAAGCTGTCCATTCTTTCTAGGTCGGCACAGGCCTTTGTGCTCAAGGCCAACATTAGCTAACACGAATCTGCAAGAACCCTAGACTAGGTTAATAAATGAAAATTGCTTGCTTGCCTGCTTGCTTGCTTTATGATGCTTGCTTGCTTTCCTCTTGCTTTCTTGCAATTATCCATATTATTTTGGATCAGATATACAAGAATACACCATAAAACCTCTTGAAAAGAAAACATTTAAAGATTGCCCAATTTCATTGCAGTTGCCCGAACATTACGAACCATCTCATTTGTGGAAGGACTGCAAGTTCTGGTCCATGCATTGATCGTCACAATTCGCAAATCGGTTGTCAATGTTGTAGTATTACTTGTTCTACTGATGATCTTCTTTGGTGTTGTTGGCTACTATATATTTGGCTATGACGAAACAGGCGACAAAGAGAGATGGGGTAGTTTGAGCGCGGCAATGCTCACACTTTTCACGTTTGTTACTGTGAGTAGTCCATTCTTTAATTGCATTTCTTTGCAGGAAGCATTATAAGAGGAGGGGGGGCAGGTTTTGAGGGGCACCCTGGTTTTGAAAGGCACCCAACAGGTTTTGAGGGGTTTTAAGGTTTTTCTGAAAAGTGCCAGAGACTGCTTTGGAGAGCCTAGGCTGGGGGTGAATGAGTGAGAGACTCGTTAATGTAATTGCTTTTTCTCATTTCATGTAGCAACTGAGTATGTGAAGGTACGTTTTAGTTCTACGGTTGGCAAAAAAGGGTAACACTTTAAGCTTCAAAGGGGCACTCTACCCTAATTTTTCAAAAGTGGTTCCTACGTCTATGTTTGAAAAACAGACTACTTTTAATGATCTTGGGGATACAAGCCCGAGGCGAGAGCAAATTTCATGGGGGGGGGGGGCTAAATTCCAAAATTACGCTGGAACCATGACTATGAGATAGTATGTAATCATAAAGACTTTTGCTTGTTGTATGAAGCGTTTATTTCAATTGCTAGGCTGATGGTTGGACGCAAATTCAAAAGAAACTAGATGCAAAGTTCTCATATAGTCAATGGTTTACCGTGATATTCATCTTCCTTGGACACTTCATCTTCACAAATTTGTTCATAGGCATAATCATAATGGCAAGTATTCTAATATTTACGCTATCTGTACTAAGACGTTTTAGAACTTTACTGAAAGGTTGAAAGCAATTGCAGCTGCATAAAATAACTTTCTTTTTCTGTATTCCACAATTTGGTCTGGTTTTTGAATTTACACAAGTCTCCATCAGTCAGCCAAACACCCATCCGGAAAGACTTTAAGTCCCATTCGCAAAGTCCTTCTACAAAAGATTTCTAAATCCATAGGTTTATGTAGACTACTGAATTTGTCTAGAAAAGTTTACAGCGTTTGATATGAGATTTAGTATCTACATAGACCTAAAAATAAAGATCTTTTTTGTGGTAGTCTTGGTCAAATGGCTTCATTATTCTGCTTAACATATACGAGTCATCAGAGATTTGAGCGATTTTACTTACAATATTATTTTTGCAGTAAATGTATGTTATAATATTGATAAACTTTGTTGCAGAACATTCACGACTCAACAGAGAGGTATAATGCAAAACGGAAACAAGAAAAAGAAGCAATATTACAGGTAATACTTGGCTTTCTCCTCTGAAGGAGCTATGCATGCTTTAACTTGAAAATACAGACCGTGAAAGTGTCATTACCCTTTCTGTGGTAATAGGACAAATTGATTTTAAGAAACTCTAAAAGACTCCAAGAGACATGATCGCTATAAAGATCAAGCTATTCTTTCTCCTGTTGATTAATTTTGCGACATGCCAAACAGCATCGACGGTTTTGGAAATAATTTATTTTATGCAATTGTGAAATAATGAATTTTTAGAAGAACAACATTTAGAATGGCTCATTTCTCAATCTATTTGCAAAAAAGAACATTGTGACCCGCCAAAAAGTATCTGCATTTGACAAAAAAGTAAAAGTATATGGAGTAAACTTTAAATTTTCTTCATTTCAGCTTAAAAAAGATTACCTTTACAAGCGACAAAGAGAAGACGTGAAGAACATGCTGGAAAAACAGGTATTTTTAACATCATTAAGTGAAACATTAAATCATGAATATTGGTTGGTTAACAATTAATAACATCAGGTAGATTTTTGAGTCTCTGACCTACGAAGAATAAGCAAGTTTAAAAATATTGTATCGGCTATGTTCTAGCCACTTATTTTCAAAAATACGTAATTTTTTGCGAGCCTTAATACCATTTGATAATTTTGCATTTAAGCCTAAAGCTAATTTTAAATTAATCTTAATCGTCCAGTAGGCAAATTTGCTTTGAAATGTGACAATGCTATTCGTGATATAGATGCAAAAAGTTATAAAGTCTATTACCTTAATAAAGCAAAGATATTGCATTTGTTTTATTTGGTTAAAAGTGAAAATGTTGTTCCTTAAATAAGGTGATAGAAATCTTTTTGATTGTCTTGAAGTATTCTGAAACAACTTTTAATTTCCAACACATTTGAGTCTCAATACTTTATAAAAATTATATTTTTATTAAATTTGCATCTTTGAAAGACTATTTCACTTTGAAATTGATTTTTTAGAAAAACAGCAAGTACGCAAATTTCGCAGAAATGACACAAAACTTTAGGAAAACGCTCAGCAACGACGATTACGTCATCATGACCGATTTGTCATGCAGTTTGACGTGGCTTGAAACGTACATTGATTCATTGGATCATCTAGATATCTATTCCCACAGGTACGTGACTAATCCTTTGAGATTATCTTTAATTGTTTTATAAGCAGGACATGAGAGTGGCATATTCTCATTGGAGTTATTACAATGCAATGTGAGAAACATTTATTCATCTATTTCATTAATTTTTAATTTTTAATACATGTTCGTTCTTCAGATCAAATGGTCTGTTTTCCAGCAATCATATTAAGGCTTATGTTCATAAGTGCAAAAAATTAACTGAAATATAACTTAGAAAAAGAAACAAAGATTTTGAATTAGTCATTCAATATGCATTATTCAAGAACGATGAATAGAGGTGATCAGTGGAATTCAGGAATCAACAACAAACCCTTAGCGTGTATACTCATTAGTGAGTTAGTAGCTAAGTATTCTACAGATACAAATACAGATACGATTTCAGCTTTGTCCTTAAAATATGGGAAATTTAGTTGCTCGAAATACACCGCAGTTGATGAAATTCAGGATGGGTACGACGAACACTGAGATAGTATCATAAACAGTGACACAATTGAACGTTGAAATTCCTGGCAGGCTCAATATCAAAATGTCAACAAGAAAGTTCACTATCTAAGTTACAGTTTACAGTACAGATTGTCCATTTGCATTACCTCCCAATAAGCTAATCCGCACTTGGAGATTTTATTTATTTATATTATTTAATTATTTATTTATATATATATTTATTCTTAGATAGTATACTTTTTTATCCCTTGTAAAATCTTTACGGCATAAATAGTCAAATCAATAAACCAACTAAAGTCACGAAATGGGTATTTTATTAGATAAAGTGCGTAAGATGCTACTTTAAAAAATAAGTGGATTGAATGAATCAAAAAACATCCGGATTGCTACGGAGCTCTCGCTGGATCGCAATACACATATTTTATAAATTTCAAAATTTATTATTTGACTTCAGATGTCAACAATCTCATTACAATATGGCAAATGTGATTGCCGAGCTCCTGGAGAAGAAACTAAAGCAAAGGAATCCCTTGAGACTGTTTCAGAAGAAGTTCAAATCTTCATAAACAATGAATTTTAAGTTTATTCTTTCATCGGTCTGGTTAAAGTCGATCATATGCATAGTCTAAAGTTGTTATAATTATAATTATTAAAATTGGTTATATTTTGCAAATTTAAAACTGCTACTAAGAGCTAACTAATGCCAGGAAAACCTCGCCTGAAGACTGAGCCCTGATTAAATGAGGAGAACCGGCCCTTCCACCCGAGAGAGATACTTTTGGTCAATATCTTGGTATTAATGAAAGTTATGTAGATTTAACAATACGACCAGCTGCTGACAAGGCCAGTCCTGGTAACCGAGATCCCGCCTACTCAGAATGGGTAGGTTTTAAAAAAGGGCTGAGCTTTCCCGGATCATTATTGCGTAACTTTCAATCTTCGAACAACTAAAAGCATTTGAAATGACCAAAAATCCTTGACAAACATTTTTGTACAATCTGCAGACACAAGAATTTCCATCCCATATACGTTCATTATGAAGTTTTTTGTTCTGAAAAGCTGTCCATATCAATCTGATATTGAATTTGACGGTCGAATTTTTCATTGACGTCTACCTAATTCAGAGCAGTGTTTGTATTAGAGATGGCAGCACGAACGTGCCATGCCAACAATACCTAGTTTCATCTATATGGTGACTATTTAACTGGAAAATCAATCTCGTCAGTTGAACCTCTGCAATACCATCTTGACATGTTACGTAATCTGTGATAAATCTCCTAAAGCTTGCATGCTTATATTCGCTGCGGTTGTAGAGGCATTTTGTGGATCAATTCTCACTGCCGACTTTTTGTTGCAAAAGACTTCCCAGGCAGCCTTACGAAATGATTTCATTCGTGCATAGTACACCACCGGATTAACCAAACTGTTCAAAAGAACGAGAAAATGTGTCCAGAGTTTGCTTTGACGAGATGCACGTTTACTTAAACCTTTTAACATATTTTCGTGTTCCAAAATGGTGCGAATTATAAATGGCAAATAGCATGTAAATAACACAACTGTTATTATCGCAACTATTATAGCATTGTTTCGCTCATTTGCCTTTCTTGCCTCTGTTCTGTGAGGACTTTGATCACCAGAACATACTGATCTAGACTGTGCTTGTCTGTTAAGCCTTCTTAGTACAAGGTAAATCCTAAAGTTGCAATATGCAGTGATGACAAGAGAGCAGGCCATGCAGGCAATAAATATGTAACGAGAAACTGCTGGGCTAGCGCTATTAATCGCCCAAAGAAGACCAAAGATGCAGATGGTAGATATCAAGCAAGCGCAAGCTAGTATTAGATGTGATTTGCGTGTCACTCTGGCATGATAGAAGAACGGAAAACATATTGCAACGTAGCGATCAAGAGTGCTGCAGACAATGCATAAGAAGGAAAGTAGAACACAGAACCATGTGGTGACGTGCTTTATATCGAAAATCGTCTCGACAACGCCAGAACGTTCTCCTGAAATTGTGTAGGCAAACTCTGTTAGCCATAAAGGCTGGACTATCAACCCTATCAGCAGGTCACTGAGCGATAACGCACCAAGTAAGATGTTTGAAGGCGTTTGCAGGCATTTCTTCTTTGCTAAAGTGATGATAAAGGCTCCATTTCCAATGATAGTCAGTACAGTAAGAATCGAGTCAATCGCTAAAAAGACCCCTTCATTTACAGTATCAACATCTCTGTTCACTGTTCTGTTTAGTAGATTTGATTTGTTGATCAATTTCATGTCTTGAAAATAACTTTGCCTTGTTTCACTCGCCGTATCGAAAGTGTCTTTTATCGTTAAGAGCAGTTTACGATTGCATGAGCCTTCTTGATGTAAAAGTTGATTTGAAATGCATGAATCGCTGTTTCATATCATATTAATCTTTATAAATAATTAATCGTTGTGAAACCGTATATCGCCGGTTACCACTTAGATCTTCTAATAGCAAGGCACCGAAGCAACAGATTAGTCTCTGCTGCACGGAAATTAAATTGTCATCAATATTTATTATGTTGACAAACAATAAACAATAGAGGTAGATGAAAGAAAGTATAAATGTGAGATATTCCGCAAAAACTAATCAGAATGCAGCTTGCAAGGAAAAAAGAGACACAGTTGAAACCTTGAGTCAACAATTTGAGGTCTTCCAGACTCAAAATACGCGGTGTCAATTGTGTTTATCTCATTAAGATCGACTATCTTTTTACCGCACATCCGAAGTAGAAGAAATACAGTAGAAAATAAGCTTTAATCATTTATTATTTATAAAGAGTGGCAAGTACAACAAAAATAAACGGGTTTTATTATTGTAAAGTACCATAATTATTTACCTTCGAATTTGATCGATATCTTGACAAATTATAAATAATTCATTTCCTTTCATCCTTCTGTCATTAGCCGATCTTTGATTCTCTATGGAGCGTCGCATGAAAATAATAATATCTGTATCTTACGCGTTTGTTCCGCGTTTTTTACGCGATTCTGAACTCAGATAGTTGTTCGCTTCAGATTGCAACATTCTCTCGCGAGGCTGAGCAAAATACGTCCTTAGCAGCTTTGCGAAATGTCTTCATCCTCGCGTAGTAAACAATCGGATTTATAAGGCTGTTTAATAGAACAAAAAACTCAGCCCAGTATCGGCAAAGGCTCCCGGCAGTCTCTGATTTCTTAAAAATACCAAGGACATCAAGAATTGCCTCTGTTATAATCACTGGAGCATAGCAGATAAAGAATAAAAAAGTTATTATGGCAATTATCATAGTCTTGCTGCGGTCGTGGCTGTTTACGGAGTTTCTCTGAGGAAGTGAAGAATTTCTTAGCCCAGTTGAAACAGCACGTATTTCCCTATGCTGTCGTTTAATCACTCTAAATATCCTAAAGTTGCAGAACCCAGTAATCATAAGCGACGACCCCATCAAAACAGTAAACATGTAATCCGGAATATACGTGTCGGCTTTGTGAATTACAAATTGACCAAGGCAGTAAAGTGCGATGCTTGCAATAAGCAAAAATGCGGCCAAAATGGCATGAGTTTCGCAGCTTACTTTGGCGTGGTACCAGATAGGGTAGCAAACAGCAGCATATCGATCCAAGCTGACTGTCGTAATGAAAATAGCAGAGAAGAATATGAAGGCCCAAATAGCAGTATAGTTGAGATTTTCGAACACGCTAGACTGTTTTTCTGAGACCACACAAGCCAGTTCTCCAATCCATATTGTTTGTGCCACGACTCCCACTAACAAATCGCTGATTGACAAGGCTCCAAGAAGAATATTTGACGGTGTGTGAAGATTTCGTGTTTTGAACAAAGTAATTAAAAATACTCCATTACCAAAAATTGTCATGATTGCAATGATTGGGTCAATAGCTATCAATATCATGGCATTTGTTTTGATGATGTCGCTGTCAATTGATTTGTTCGATGTACTTGGAATGCTCGTCGAAGCATTTGCAATGGTATTTTTCATGTCGCGAGTCAAGGTTAACCACGATCTGTTCTTCGCACAAACCTGCCTTCGCTCTTAAGTCTTCTCCTGCTGCAAAAATCAATGCAGTGTTTGATGACAATAGAACTCGATGTTATGCCGTCAATGCGATATAATACCAGCATATGTAACTGGTAATCTTCATTTTTAAACACAATGAGAATAATCTAAAGAGCACTCAATGTGCGCGACTTTGATAGCAATCATTGAAAATTTGATAATTACTCGAGCAGGTGTGTGTACACATGCACTCAGTTCGGACACCTAAAAACATTTTACGTAAATACATTTTCGATGCTTACTTCGTTGCTCTAGGAACGTGTCACAATACCGTTCTTAGATTCTGATGCCGACAATAATCATTGTTTAATCATTAAACAAAAAGTATCGACTAGTTATCTATTACTCAGAGGTTTTTTTGCTTTTAGATATATGCTGCAATGCTCTTTTGAAAATAAAATTTCAGCAGGATTAATAACATGTCAATTTTTAACCGGGAATTCATAACTTACAAGTAAAGTGAAGAATTGATTGGTTGGTGAACATCGCGTGATCCAGCATGCTTAAAATCATGGTTGTATTAACGTCAAACAGCAAATACACAAAACTGAACTGTGTTGCTGCTTTTCATATCAGCGGTAATTTGCAGAGTATATGCGCTGCGAGGGAATTATAGAATTCCCACATTTTCATAACATATACCACGCCCATTTGTCAAATTGAAACATCATTATGACGTCACTTGAAAGAATATGACAATGATCAGGATTGAAAGCTGCCTATAAGGCAGGGATTGGCGCCAGGATTTTACGCCAGGACAGAATAGAGGGTATATTACTGAGGAATAGAACACAATTTTACGCTGATAATTCCCCAACTCGAATAACATTTTTCCCGGACAGAAGGGCTACAACCTCCCTAAGCCCCTCCCTAAGCCCCTCCCTGGCGCCACCCCTGCAAGATAGGGGAGAAAATGCGAGCTATTGATATGTAAGTAGAGAGCAGATTAGCTTTGATTGAATGAACCGATGGCATAACACTTGGCTTTCATTTTTTGGCATTTTTCTAAGACTTCACTCGCTATTTAACGAGAATCATTTTGCATGCACTTAATTAGTGAATATAGTATCGACCCTAGCCTGGAACTTTTTCCTGGAAAGTGCCAAATGGAACAATGCAGTTTCTCACTCAACGTACGGTTAAACTCCCCTACAGGACAAAGAGAATATTGATAAAGTATTCACGCAAATGTAAATGCAGAAATACTAAGGTTTGATTCACAATTGTACTGATTGGATTGATATTCAAATGTATATCATATATCACATATCACATAATTATATATTACACAGTGAAATAGTCAATCATTTACTTTGGTGCTCAAGGTTGAAGCAAATTCCATGGAGATGGTCTGCTTTATGCAAAGTTACATAACCAACTGTAGATTTAATAGATATATGTACAGATACACGGCGTTTTTCCAGCTACTCTAAAAGATGGAATATTCAGTCTGTGTCGACATCGCCCAGATTTCTGCAGAATATTTCCTTGACTGCTGAACGGAAAGATCTCAGTCTTACATAATAGACTATCGGGTTCATCATACTGTTGAAAAGCACAAAGAAATTAGTCCAGTCATTACTTATTTTGATGACATCCCTGTTCACAATGACATCGAGCAGGTCGAGTGATGTTTGAATGATAAATGGCATGTAACAAAGGAAAAACACAATTACTATAGCTGACATAGTAACCGCTGTTCTCCTTTCCTGCATTCTCATTACAATTGGTCGCCTACGTTCTTCAGTATCTGATGAGGATGCAAAAGAACTAATTGTTTTTCGGCTTCTCCTAATGGCTTTGAACACCTTAAAGTTGCAAGCAGCAGTAATAAAAATTGACATTGCTGCCAAAGTAAGTACCATCCAAATTAAAATGCTGTCAACTTTGTTTCCCAGTGTAAGCCCAATGCCAACTGCAAACAAAATTGTATAAGCAATTACTGCAAGTAGTACAATGATAGCATGGGTCTTGCATGTAGCATTTGCATGATACCAGTATGGATGACATATAGCCACATATCGATCTATGCTTATCAGAGAGATGAATGTAAATGACAATAGGACCAGGAACCATGTAAATGTATACGTTACAATTAAGAGTGGTATCACTCTGTTTCTCGCAAGTCTATATGAAACGTCTGCTAGCCACAAAGGTTGTGCCAAGACTCCAACTAGCATGTCTCCTACGGATAGTGCAGCCAGCAAGATGTTCGAAGGAATGTGCATTGCTCTTCTCCTCATCATCGTTACAATGAAAAGGACGTTTCCAATAACAGTAAAAAGTGTAACGATTGAATCCAATGCAAGAAATGTTGTCAGGTGCACCTTGTTTATATCTGAAAGGCGTCCTGGTCTTTGAGCAGTCGAATTATTTTGAAATGACATGGCAAAACTTCTTGAAGACTTTGAGAAAAGAATCATCCACTTTAAAATGAATTCAGGCACACTTCAGCACTGAATATGTACGTTGAAATGTCAAGTAAACTAGACGATGAAAAATGATGATATGTCTAAGCTGAGTAGTGCTTTGTTTCAACAAGTGATCATTATTCAAAGCGCAGCTGCTTCCAAAGTAATTCTGAATTTGTGAAGGTGCTACCGTATCTTTTTCAAAGTAGTTCTGAATATGTGAGGGTGCTATCGTACCTACAATGAAAGAGAAATCTGAATTTCATAGCTCCTGCAGCCTTCTTTTATAGCATCTGATTCGTTAAAAATATCTGTGACAATAAAGGCTCTTTCGGTTCGAAAAACATAAACAGAAAATGTATATTATTTGAGTGGATAAAATCAAATTTCAATTGATTGCAAATCTTATTTGGTGCTGTATTTATAACGGATTCTATTAAAATTACATTTAATTTTACTTAGGAAGCATTTATTTGCTAAGTTTGGAATATTTGCTGAGCATATGTATTTTTATTAACAACAGACTTATATTTTGATTTAATCGGGTAAGCCCAAATGATAAAAAAGTAAGTTAAAATGATAAAGCCAGAGGAAGCGGTGATTTGAAAAGGCCTAAGAACAGTCACGTTAGTGTCAACATTAATTTAGAATTTGAAATTATATTTAAAAAAGGATATCAATTTTGGCATATACTGTTGAAATGGAATAATGAAGAATCATGAAATAGTGTGCATCAAAAAGAAGCGGCAAAAGACTACTGAGTAATTGATTTGAAATAAGAGACGAAAGTTTTTGAAAACTGACTTTTTTGGAAAATGGATTAAGTGCTTGCTAGCGGCTGATTAGCTGGAGCAATAGCAGGATCAGGACTTTCGGGAAGGGAGGGGGGGTTACCAGGGAGTCCAGTGCCTTAAGTGGCCCACAAATTTAAGGTATGTATTATAAAAGGTAGTCCCTGCCTTCAACTCTGGGGGGTCACTATCTGCCAGAACACGGAGGACCGGCCCAACCCGGCCAAATCCGGCCCAGCCCGGACCGTCACTCGACAGCCCTGTCAAGAATCATCAACTTACGGCTTTCTTCAGGATCCAACAAAAAAAGATGGTGTATAAATTATCATATTGGACTTCTAAAAAGCGATTAACCAAGAAACTTGAGTTTACTGCTTTTTATCTCGACTTAATTCCTTTCATTTCTACTTTATTCACTCTCACTTCTTAGGTACCATTCCTATCATGAGCGTATTTGCAGCATGCATCATGCAATTTGTTGCCATCATATAATCTTCTGCCATAAATGCTAACATCATTTGTCTCTGCCTACATCTCGCTTTCTAGCCTGCGTCACAGAGGGTGAAATCTCAGCCTGGAATCTTTTTCCTTGAAAGTGCCAAATGGAACAATGCAGTTTCTCATTTAACGTATGGTTTAACCTCCCCTACAGGGCAAACAGTTCGAAAAAAATCTTTAGAAAGAAGCCAATCAAAGTCAAATGCAGAAATATTAAGGTTTGATTCAAAATTTTAGTAATTTGATCATCTTTATATTCAAAAGTATATCACATATTACCTATTACATATTACATAATTATATATTACACAGTTAAAAAGTCAATCATTTACTTTGGTGCTCAAGATTGAAGCAAATGCCACGGAGATGGTCTGCTATATACGAAGTTACTTAACCAACCGTATATTTTATAGATAAATGTACAGATATACAGCGCTTTTTCCAGCTACTGTAAAAGATGGAATATTCAGTCAGTGTCGACATCGCCCAGATTTCTGCAGAATATTTCCTTGACTGCTGAACGGAAAGATCTCAGTCTTACATAATAGACTATCGGGTTCATCATACTGTTGAAAAGCACAAAGAAATTAGTCCAGTCATTACTTATTGCCTTAACATCCCTGTTCACAATGACCTTAAGCAGCTCGAGAGATGTTTGAATAATAAATGGCATGTAACAAAGGAAAAACACAATTACTATAGCTGACATAGTAACTGCTGTTCTCCTCTCCTGCAGTCTCATTAAAATTGGTCGCCTGCTTTCTTCAGTGTTTGATGAGGATGCAAAAGATCTAATTCTATTTTGACTTCTCTTGATGGCTTTGAACACCTTAAAGTTGCAAACAGCAGTAATACAAATTGAAATTGCTGCCAAAGTGAGTACCATCCAAATGGTTATGCTCGTTTCTATCTTTCTGACTAGAAGCACAATGCAAACTGCATACAGAATTAGATTTGCAATTACTGCCAGCAGTACAATGATAGCATGAGTTTTGCATGTAGCTTTTGCATGATACCAGTATGGATTACATATAGCCACATATCGATCTATGCTTATCAGAGAGATAAATGTAAACGATATTGGGACAAGAAACCATGTAAATGTATACGTTGCAATAAACAGTGGTTTAACTCTGTTACGCAAAAGTCTACATGAAACGTCTGCTAGCCACAAAGGTTGTGCCAAGACTCCAACTAGCATGTCTCCTACGGATAGTGCAGCCAGCAAGATGTTTGATGGAATGTGCATTGCTCTTCTTCTCGTCATCGTTACAATGAAAAGGACGTTTCCAATGACAGTAAAAAGTGTAACGATTGAATCCAATGCAAGAAATGTTGTCAGGTGCACCTTGTTTACATCTGGAAATAGTCCGGTTCCTTGAACAGTCGAATTGTTTTGAAATGACATGGCAAAACTGCTTGAAGGTCTTGAGAATAGAATCATCTACATAAAACGAATTCAAGCACACTTCAGCACTGAAAATCTACGTTGAAATGTCAAGTAAACTAGACGATGAAATATGATGATATGTCTAAGCCGAGTAGTGCTTTGTTTCAACAAGTGATCATTATTCAAAGCGCAGCTGCTTCCAAAGTAATTCTGAATTTGTGAAGGTGCTACCGTATCTTTTTCAAAGTAGTTCTGAATATGTGAGGGTGCTATCGTACCTACAATGAAAGAGAAATCTGAATTTCATAGCTCCTGCAGCCTTCTTTTATAGCATCTGATTCGTTAAAAATATCTGTGACAATAAAGGCTCTTTCGGTTCGAAAAACATAAACAGAAAATGTATATTATTTGAATGGATAAAATCAAATTTCAATTGATTGCAAATCTTATTTGGTGCTGTATTTATAACGGATTCTATTAAAATTACATTTAATTTTACTTAGGAAGCATTTATTTGCTAAGTTTGGAATATTTGCTGAGCATATGTATTTTTATTAACAACAGACTTATATTTTGATTTAATCGGGTAAGCCCAAATGATAAAAAAGTAAGTTAAAATGATAAAGCCAGAGGAAGCGGTGATTTGAAAAGGCCTAAGAACAGTCACGTTAGTGTCAACATTAATTTAGAATTTGAAATTATATTTAAAAAAGGATATCAATTTTGGCATATACTGTTGAAATGGAATAATGAAGAATCATGAAATAGTGTGCATCAAAAAGAAGCGGCAAAAGATGACTGAGTAATTGATTTGAAATAAGAGACGAAAGTTTTTGAAAACTGACTTTTTTGGAAAATGGATTAAGTGCTTGCTAGCGGCTGATTAGCTGGAGCAAAAGCAGGATCAGGACTTTCGAGAAGGGAGGGGGGGTTACCAGGAAGTCCAGTGCCTTAAGTGGCCCACAAATTTAAGGTATGTATTATAAAAGGTAGTCCCTGCCTTCAACTCTGGGGGGTCACTATCTGCCAGAACACGGAGGACCGGCCCAACCCGGCCAAATCCGGCCCAGCCCGGACCGTCACTCGACAGCCCTGTCAAGAATCATCAACTTACGGCTTTCTTCAGGATCCGACAAAACAAGATGGTGTATAAATTATCATATTGGACTTCTAAAAAGCGATTAACCAAGAAACTTGAGTTTACTGCTTTTTATCTCGACTTAATTCCTTTCATTTCTACTTTATTCACTCTCACTTCTTAGGTACCATTCCTATCATGAGCGTATTTGCAGCATGCATCATGCAATTTGTTGCCATCATATAATCTTCTGCCATAAATGCTAACATCATTTGTCTCTGCCTACATCTCGCTTTCTAGCCTGCGTCACAGAGGGTGAAATCTCAGCCTGGAATCTTTTTCCTTGAAAGTGCCAAATGGAACAATGCAGTTTCTCATTTAACGTATGGTTTAACCTCCCCTACAGGGCAAACAGTTCGAAAAAAATCTTTAGAAAGAAGCCAATCAAAGTCAAATGCAGAAATATTAAGGTTTGATTCAAAATTTTAGTAATTTGATCATCTTTATATTCAAAAGTATATCACATATTACCTATTACATATTACATAATTATATATTACACAGTTAAAAAGTCAATCATTTACTTTGGTGCTCAAGATTGAAGCAAATGCCACGGAGATGGTCTGCTATATACGAAGTTACTTAACCAACCGTATGTTTTATAGATAAATGTACAGATATACAGCGCTTTTTCCAGCTACTCTAAAAGATGGAATATTCAGTCAGTGTCGACATCGCCCAGATTTCTGCAGAATATTTCCTTGACTGCTGAACGGAAAGATCTCAGTCTTACATAATAGACTATCGGGTTCATCATACTGTTGAAAAGCACAAAGAAATTAGTCCAGTCATTACTTATTGCCTTAACATCCCTGTTCACAATGACCTTAAGCAGCTCGAGAGATGTTTGAATAATAAATGGCATGTAACAAAGGAAAAACACAATTACTATAGCTGACATAGTAACTGCTGTTCTCCTCTCCTGCAGTCTCATTAAAATTGGTCGCCTGCTTTCTTCAGTGTTTGATGAGGATGCAAAAGATCTAATTCTATTTTGACTTCTCTTGATGGCTTTGAACACCTTAAAGTTGCAAACAGCAGTAATACAAATTGAAATTGCTGCCAAAGTGAGTACCATCCAAATGGTTATGCTCGTTTCTATCTTTCTGACTAGAAGCACAATGCAAACTGCATACAGAATTAGATTTGCAATTACTGCCAGCAGTACAATGATAGCATGAGTTTTGCATGTAGCTTTTGCATGATACCAGTATGGATTACATATAGCCACATATCGATCTATGCTTATCAGAGAGATAAATGTAAACGATATTGGGACAAGAAACCATGTAAATGTATACGTTGCAATAAACAGTGGTTTAACTCTGTTACGCAAAAGTCTATATGAAACTTCTGCTAACCACAAAGGTTGTGCCAAGACTCCAACTAGCATGTCTCCTACGGATAGTGCAGCCAGCAAGATGTTCGAAGGAATGTGCATTGCTCTTCTTCTCGTCATCGTTACAATGAAAAGGACGTTTCCAATGACAGTAAAAAGTGTAACGATTGAATCCAATGCAAGAAATGTTGTCAGGTGCACCTTGTTTACATCTGAAAGGAGTCCTGGTCTTTGAGCAGTCGAATTATTTTGAAATGACATGGCAAAACTTCTTGAAGACTTTGAGAAAAGAATCATCCACTTTAAAATGAATTCAGGCACACTTCAGCACTGAATATGTACGTTGAAATGTCAAGTAAACTAGACGATGAAATATGATGATATGTCTAAGCTGAGTAGTGCTTTGTTTCAACAAGTGATCATTATTCAAAGCGCAGCTGCTTCCAAAGTAATTCTGAATTTGTGAAGGTGCTACCGTATCTTTTTCAAAGTAGTTCTGAATATGTGAGGGTGCTATCGTACCTACAATGAAAGAGAAATATGAATTTCATAGCTCCTGCAGCCTTCTTTTATAGCATCTGATTCGTTAAAAATATCTGTGACAATAAAGGCTCTTTCGGTTCGAAAAACATAAACAGAAAATGTATATTATTTGAATGGATAAAATCAAATTTCAAATGATTGCAAATCTTATTTGGTGCTGTATTCTTAACGGATTCTATTAAAATTACATTTAATTTTACTTAGAAATAAATAATTTGCTAAGTTTGAAATATTTGCTGAAAATATGCATTTTGTGTAACAAAAGACTTATATTTTGATTTAACCAGGTAGGCCCGAATGATAAAAAAGTAAGTTAAACTGATACAGCCAGAGGAAGCGGTGATTTGAAAAGGCCTAAGAAAAGTCAAGTTAGTGTCAACAATAATTCAGAATTTGGAATTATATTTAAAAAAGGATAAAAATTTTGACATATACTGTTGAAATGGAATAATGAAGAATCATGAAATAGTGTGCATCAAAAAGAAGCGGCAAAAGATGGCTGAGTAATTGATTTGAAATAAGAGACGAAAGTTTTTGAAAACTGACTTTTTTGGAAAATGGATTCAGTGCTTGTTAGCGGCTGATTAGCTAGAGCAAAAGCAGAATCAGGACTTTCGAGAAGGGGGGTTAACCAGGAAGTCCAGTGCCTTAAGTGGCCCACAAATTATAAGGTATGTATTGAAAAGGTTGTCCCTGCCTTCAACTCTTGGGGGTCCATATCCGCCAGAACCCCGAGGATCGGCCCAACCCAGCCCGTTCCAGCCCGGCCCGTCACTCGACAGCCCTCAAGAATCATCAACTTACTGCTTTCTTCAGGATGCGACAAAACGTGATGGTGTATAAATTATCGTATTGGACTTCTAAAAAGCGATTAACCAAGAAACTTGAGTTTACTGCTTTTTATCTCGACTTAATTCCTTTCATTTCTACTTTATTCACTCTCTTCTTAGGTAGCATGCCTTTCATGGATGTAGATTGTCTTTGTCTTCCACTCTCTTCGATCTTGGCAGCATGTAGAATGCAATTTGTTGCCATCATTTAATCCTCTGCCATGGATGGTAACAACATTTGTCTCTGCCTACATCTTGCTCTCTAGCCTTGAATCTTTCCTTTCATTACGATTTGTTCCAAGTCTTCTTCCCATACCACCTATGATTTTTCTTCGCCT
Source organism: Catostylus mosaicus (assembly GCA_964019065.1). NCBI lineage: Eukaryota > Metazoa > Cnidaria > Scyphozoa > Rhizostomeae > Catostylidae > Catostylus > Catostylus mosaicus. The sequence continues at coordinate 1,497,262 of OZ025200.1, forward strand.
TTCTCTGATGTTTGTCCTCATGGTTCTTTGGGTCTCTCCTATTTTCGTTTCTTCGTTCAAACTAACAATTAAAATTAACGTACAAAATACATGATGTAGAAAGCTACAATACAAATGTAGAAAGTTATTTATCCACTTAATAACAATAATTTCTAATGTAGTGTAGTTGTACCATAGCTTGGCAGGTCATTTTCTTGCTGATAATTTACCCCTTGCCTTTTTATAATGAAAAAACGTACAAAAACCGTTGGAGAGGCAAATTCCTCATATCGAAATATGGCAATTGCAAGGAATAGCTGCAGCAAGCAAGCAGAGGGGAACAACTTCTTCTTCTACCAGAAGTAAAAAGCTGATTCGTTGGTTATGCAATTGCTTTACCCTTATTTTCACAGCCTTGGCCCACTTACCTGTCCCCGCCTATGGCTATGACGTATTCATGTTTTTATTCAAGAGTATATATCTTAATCAAAAAATTTAATATAAAACACACAACAGCTGCTTTCATGATCGCGAGCCTTTTGTTTCCAAATGCATTATTCTTGTGAATTGGATAACTTAAGAGTTGCAATGAGCTTTGCTAGAGAAAATTCGCTTTTCAAATAACGCGCTAATCTGCGCTTTTGTCTATTCTCTTAATTTGAATGAAAAAGATATTATTTCCCCAGGTGGCTGTACATTGTTAGCTATACTTTTAATAATGAGGAAACATGTCAAGCGTTTTATTTTGAACCGTTCTATCACTGAAGTGAACGAAAAGCACAAGCCGTGGCTACTCAGAAAAGCAGTTTCTACTGTATGTTTACCTGGTTTTATTTCAGGATAGTGGCCTCAAGCATCGGAAGCATTTTGATAAATATTTTCGAAACATATCTCATTATTTTGTTCAACAAAGTATGTTTTGGTAAGCACCAGCAATTTTTGGTTTCGAATCAACTAAATATACGAAAGGGAAGTTTATCAAACATTTTCGAGGTGATATCAATATTGGATAATTTGTGCGTTAGTTTTGGAAGTTTGGAGAATCCTTTGAGAGAAGAAGTTCCCTTCGACGCATAGCAATGCATGATCTATCGCGTGGATCATTGTTTCACTTGCTCTAACTGAAGGATTGAAAACATTTTGCATCGAGTGATAGCTTCTGTTGACTTTGATAGCACAAATCATTCTGTAAGAGTCGTGGACAACATGAACAAGCCAGAAACTATCTGCACCCATTCTCAAACAATTTCCATAAATGTGAGAATAGTTCTGATCATTGATTGTATTGTTGCAGCATTGACAATCTTCACCAACATCATCTTCATCATTGCGTTTTTAAAGAAGAAATCATTACGCACACCGTCTAACATACTTCTTGGAGGCTTGTCTCTCACTGACTTTTTGTTAGGTTTAATTGTCCAACCAATCTGGATGTCTAAATTAGGACTCTGTTTATCAAACATTGAATTCAAGTTCACAAATGATTTGGCAATGGTAACCTCGCATTATTTTGTGCGAGTGTCATTTCAGCATGTTGTTTTGGTCACTGCTGATCGATATGCCGCGATTTGCCATCCGTTTGCATATCTCGAGAAAGCAACTTGCCGAAGAAGTTTAATGGCTTCATTACTGATTTTTATAATCAATATTGCATTTGTTTTGGTCACATTTTATTTCCCGATTGTAAATGTTCTCATTTTCTTTTGTAATGTTGCCTTGTACTCTCTCTCGGCATTGCTCAATTTGAAAATCTGGAATGTAATCAAAAAGCAGAGAAAAGAATTGACCAATCAAGTTGTCCCAAGAGGATTCGATGATGGTCACTTTCGAAGGAAGAAAGAACATGACAAAACTGTATTGACTTTCATTGTTATGGCAGCTTTCTTTACTTGCTACTTCCCGATGCTGATCCAGAAATGCTTAGCTCATTGGGGATTTTTAACGTCAACAACTCATCTATTCTTGAGCACTCTTTGGGTAGAATTCTTCGTTCTTGTTAATAGCTTGGTGAACCCAATAGTTTTCTTTGCAAGAATGAAACTATTCCGTGATGCTGTTTTGCAAATGTTTTGCAGTGACAGGGCAACAGTGCACCGAAATGTGGCGCAGCTAGAGCAAAAGACTGGATCGAATACAACAGCGTCAATTCAATGCGCTCAAAGGCATCATATTGCAAACCATGTGGACGAAGAACAAAATGATCTATAGCTTTGAATATTAATGAAATGAACAAGCATTTAGATTATCATTCCGTTAAGAGGCGCGCGTTTCATTAAGCAGGTCTCTCTAAACATCACGCTTTATTTTCGTAACAACTCTTTTAATTAATTACTTTTGCCTATCTTGTCCGTTTGGTGAAAGGCAAATCCTTTTCCCTTGGGTCGAAGACTTCAATAAAATTTTTGAATCACGTAAGCTTTGAACTTCTTCCTAGAAGCAAACGCTACGTAATTGCTCTCACCTATCTTCATTAAGAGGTTAATACATTCAACAGAATGACTTCTGTTTTCCTCTTGCAGCCCTTGGTCGAGAGATGATATCCGACATCTCTATGCAAAGTTTAGAAATGAGCAATGACCGTTTTCAAGCAGGGCTGTCGGAGCCATTGCGGGCTCCAGGGTATTTCATTGCACCGGGCCCAAGTGAGCAATCAAATTCTTCATTGAATGAAACTTTTGCGGGCCCCCTCGGCCCCGGGCCGCGGACCTCTAACCCCGCCTAACCCCCCCCCTCCTCGATGGTTCTGTCGAGAAGCTAGAATGGAACTATCCGTAGAACGCCATTGAAAACGTCCAAACGATAGGATTACGCAGCGTGGACAGTAGATGTTGGGATGGAAACCTTTCACTCAACGTGCGGTTATATTAGCTAATCAATTACCAGATAGGCTAGAAGTTGAGATAATTACGTTAATGTAAACACTCTCTAAACTACACATTAAAAAACGTGTTTTAAAAAGTCGAAATTCTTTGAGTTGAATTCCCGTTGCTTTTCATTTGATTAAGAATTCTATTGCCTTGGTTTGTAAACACTTAAGTTTAATAAAAAAGTCTTCTTGTAATAATATGGGTATTTATTTGACGTTTTTCTCAAATTGTGGTCTTGGCATGCGATCGTTACACGAAACAACAGCATCAGTTGTTGGAAATATCGTTTCATTTTGCATTTGGTAGGAGCAGCGAAAGAGAACGAAAGCAAGCCAACGTGATTTTCATATTGGTGACTGTTTTTCTGATTTGCTATCTTCCAACTGTTGTAAAGTTTGCTTTATTGTGGAGCAAGATCCATTTTTCAAATGATTCACAACGATTGATTTTCAACATGTGGGTCGATTTTCTATTACTATACTGTTTTAGACTACGGTCTATACGAGGCGCCATGATCGAAACATTGTCACACATGAAGAGCCTATTTTTCTGGACTTAATGTTTTTATGTACGAATTAATCATAGACTTTGGTTTACATCCAACAAATGTTTTGTCGCCGTTCATAAAAAGTCTTGAAATAAAAAAGGTTTATCAGAGTTTATCGAATTGGAAACCGGGGCACAATTCTAAGCCAAGAAATGTATGATAACAGATCAATGTATTTTTATCATCCTGTCTTGAATAACTGATATCATCAAGCGATAATTGCTGTGCTCCTCTCCAATTTTGTGTTTTTCCTTATCTCCGTCATCTATAAACATCTTCACAAATTGCTTTAGAATCCGGTAGTTTGCCTAGTAATCATTCTATACACTACTTGTTGCATGAAATGTATTTCTCTGTTCCTATCTCGTATAGACGTATGTGACGAAGGAGAATAACCTTAAGCAACATCAGCTCCATGGCAGATGGCGACGTTGAGATATATTCTAACTGCTATTAATTAATCATCGAATGCTAAGCAAGCGAAAATCAAGTTCGAATGTAGTCAAAGTTTAGTCGCTGGTTAGATTCTATAAGAGCATAAACTATGTAGGCTGTTAAGTGCTTCAAGTAAATGGCAAAAAGACCAAAACAAGCAATTATAGTATTATCCACCCACATCTATCAATGAATTTGGCCTGCCGTTTAAGATTAAACTTCAATAAGGGCCGCTAAGTAAGGCTTTTCATGAGAAAGAGAGAAAAATACTGAATATAAAGAATTGTTAAACTTATATATTATGGACTTCATGGAATTATTTATGTTAATGACAGCTGCATTTGTCTATAGTTGGTAATTCTTTGCCACCAGCTGCCGCTTTTCTTGGTAAATTACAGTATTAGAGTATTGAAAGCAATTTATACGTAATTGAACATCTGCATTTCAAATGTGTAATTAGTTGCTGTTGATTTGTGAAATTATTATTATTTCAACTCCAATTCCTTTTTAAAGACGCCGGGAGTAGTAAATCTTGTCAATCACTCTGCACAACTGGTTGCAAATAAAGGAAGCGGTGGATGTCGTAGAGGCAATACACAACTTTTCTGTTGGATGTGATATCTCGCATTATCTGGATTCTCAAGGATCATCTCCAATATCTTTAAAGAAGACATCTTTCGTTTGAGTGTTTGGATCTTCATGCATATGATGGCAAAATGGGCTTTGTGCTTGTTGACCAGCTTCGCGGAAAATTGATTATGTGCTGTTGGTCAATGTCCAATATTGCGAACATTTTCAAGGTGATTTCGATTCTTGCTTTTTTCAGCGTTAATTTTGGAAGTTTAGAGGGTCTTTTCAGAGCAAAAGTGTCATTCGACACATAGCAATGGATGATTTATCGCATGAACCACTGTTTCACACACAATTGATAACAGTGTATATCGTCAAGTGATTGTCTGCAGGCATTCTTAGCTAAATTCATGGTATAAATCTCAGTGACAATATGAACAAGTCGGAAACTATCTGCATCAATTCTCAAACAATTGCCATAAATGTGAGAATAGTTCTGATCATTGATTGTATTGTTGCAGCACTGACAATCTTCGCCAACTTCATCTTCATCATTGCGTTTTTAAAGAAGAAATCATTACGCACACCGTCTAACATACTTCTTGGAGGCTTGTCTCTCACTGACTTTTTGTTAGGTTTAATTGTCCAACCAATCTGGATGTCTAAATTAGGACTCTGTTTATCAAACATTGAATTCAAGTTCATAAATGAATTGGCAATGGTAGCCTCGTATTATTTTGTGAGAGTGTCATTTCAGCATGTTATTTTGGTCACTGCTGATCGATATGCCGCGATTTGCCATCCGTTTGCATATCTCGAGAAAGCAACTTGCCGAAGAAGTTTAATGGCTTCGTTACTGATATTCATAATCAATATTACAATTCCCTTCGTTGCTTTTTATTTCCCGATTGCAAATGTTCTCATTTTCTTCTTAAATGTTATCTTGTTCTTTCTTTCGGCATTGCTCAATGTAAAAATATGGTTTGTAATCAGAAAACAGAGAAAAAAATTGACCAATCAAGTTGTCCCCAGAGGATTCGACGATGGTCACTTTCGAAGGAAGAAAGAACATGACAAAACTGTATTGACTTTCATTGTTATGGCAGCTTTCTATACTTGCTACTTACCGATGCTGATCCAGAAATGCTTAGCTTATTGGGGATTTTTGACGTCAGCAACTCATCTATTCTTGAGCACTCCTTGGGTAGAATTCTTCGTTCTTGTTAATAGCTTGGTGAACCCAATAGTTTTCTTTGCAAGAATGAAACTATTCCGTGATGCTGTTTTGCAAATGTTTTGTAGTGGCAGGGCAACCAATGTTTCTATTTTCATATAAAATAGAAAATTGATAGATGAACAAAAAGCCAAGTTTGAAATTAGTTTGTCGATTGCTTCGCAGGCTCCTTTCTCGTTCAGAGTGCTCACATGCAAAGGAAACAATAAAGTAGCTACTAATGTTTTTCTTATTGCAGCTATGAAAACTGACCAATCCCAACCGCTATTGTATTCATCTTGATTGCCACGATCGGCCTTTTGATTAATGCCACATATATTTGGCCTAAGTTCTTTGTTATCATGTGCCGCTGCTTGCCAATTCATCACAGAATTCGGCTCAGAGCTTTGTAAAATTCAACACCTTGTAAGCGTTTCATCCACCTTTTGAAAGAAGTTTGAATGGAATTCGAACTATGTGTTGCTTCTTTCCATTAAGAAAGTCAATTGCGAGCGGTGCAAGGGCTAGGACACGATCGGCAGATGTAAAAAAAGGGAAAACTTTTGCATAAAAGGGTCATTTACATCTTCCCCGTCAATTTCTCAAAGTGAATGCGTGCAAGTGTAAAATTCAGCATTAGCAGGAAAAGACTGGCAACATCGAGCTCTAACTCCATGAAACAACTGTCAAATGAAATCACAGAGCCGTTTCAGATAATCAGAACATAGTTTTATATTGCAGTGAAGGATGACGGAAAAAGATATGTTACAACCAAATGCCAATCTGAAAAATTACGTAGACGAAGTAGCAACTTCCATGCTAGTTTTTTGAGGCCTATTTTTTGCAAATTCAGTACCAAGCTCTAGATAACAAATCTAACCAATGTGAAAGATCTTGGTCGAATCGTGTAAGGCCTAAAGAGAATCAAATATTGACCTTTGATCGAAGGACAAGATAGAAAAGGGCCTAAGTATGAACTCTTCCGCTCCTTGGTTTTATGCCGAGAACGTTTTGACAAGCATCAAAGTATTCTTGGGGTTAAATCTGATTTTAACCGTCCTGATAATAGCCGCAAATGGTATGTTCTTGGTAACACTGATAAGGAAAAAATCTCTACAGACACCAACAAATATTCTGCTTGGAGCATTATCAATAAGTGACTTGTTGGTTTGGTTTGTATTGGAACCGTTATGGATCTGGGAATATTCTAAGAGAATCGAACATGAATTTAGCAATAGACTACTGGCACTAAGAATATTCTTTATGTACGTGGTGATTGGACTATCCTTCCTGTATATGGCTGTAATAAGCCTCGAATGGTACATTGCAATTTGCCATCCATTTAAGTACGTTAAATTTGTAACTGCAAGACGCACCGCAATCGCCTTTGCTTTGACACTTCTGTTCTTGGGAATTCTCAATGCTGCTTCGATCATGACTGTATTAACATGGAGGGCAATTTTCTTGTTTATTAGCTCCGGTGCTATTAATGCCTTTAATCTGTTTGTGATAATCGCATGCAACTTTAAAGTTTTATGAGTAATCAGAAGACACAAGAAACAGATAGGAACAAGAATGGAGACTTTTAGACAAAATCAGAACACGTTCAACAGTGCAAGGGAACGAAAACAAGCGAATGTCATTTCAATTCTAGTTGCTGTTCTCCTCATCTGCTATCTTCCAAGTATTTTCAATTCCATGTCGATAGTATTTCGCGTTCATTTTTTGGATGATTCTCACAGGTTGATATTTAACATGTGGATAGACTTTCTTTTACTCTCGAACAGTCTTGCAAACCCGCTACTATGATGCCTTAGACTAAAGTCAATACGGCTAGCCATGTATGAAACATTGACACAAATAAAGAACGTGCTATGCAGAGTTTGAATGTAAATAGTTTTCAGTTAAGCATAGAAGTTAGTGTGGCCTCTGTGGTGTAGTGTTTTAGGTTAAGGGTTAGCAAAATAAATGTCACCCGTTCGAATGCTTACTGTTTACAGTAATGGGGATAGCCCCCCTTGTTGTTAACATGAAACTGTAACTCAGTGCAGATCAATTGTACTTTGTCCTTAGTTATAAGCGTCACCTGTGGTGTGCACCCAGCTTTATGCGATTACGCATTGCGATTGGTGATGTGAAAAGTCAGTAGAGTAACCTCTGGCTTATAACAGACTTTAAATCATAACGCTCAAATTTTGAAATTTTTTACTTGACGTGCTGTGGCATCGTTCATGGAAAATGTTTAAAACAGCATTTCTATGGCAGTTACCGCATTGAAAGCAGCTAGCATGCTTCAATCAAGGATTTTTTCTCCTCACAGTAGCATGGATTCCCATTTGATCACGCACTACAGATATTAGTCAAAATTTAACGATAATTAATCCAAAGGTTCTAGGAAATTTTTAGCGATAAATTCATAATAATATTTATTTTATTAAGTATTATTTTCATTTGTGGCTCCGAAGCGTAAGGAGTCAATATTTTAGTTATTAAATAGATTTTCACTCTTCCTCTCGTTGCACTCTAAGGTTGCAACTCATTGCTTTAGAAGAGAATAAATGTACAATTCAAGTATTTAAGGTCTTTTTTCATACGTTTTTTCCTTTTCGTAACACCCTTTTCTTGTCTGTTTGGCAAACAATCCTCTATAGCGAAGAGCGAATCCTTTTCTGCTAGGTCCTCACAGTTCAAAACAATTGTCGATTGACTTAAACTTGAAACTTCCTTCTAAAAGCAAACGTACGCATTGGTTTTCAGTTTCCTCCATCAAGAGGTAAAAGCGATCGTAGAGGCTGCTTATATAAGAATTAGTTCTGTTTTCCCCTTGCAGTCCATGGGTGCAACAATGATATCCAAACTATTTTTGTAAAGTTTAGTAATAGAAGCATTGTGTTTACGTCAGAAATTGAATATCATCGGCATTTGAGATAATGCTCAAAGCTCACCAGCCTTTGTGAATTTTCCGTCTAGAAGTATTGATCCAGACAGTGGGTTTGAACTATCCGTTGTACGCAAGCGCAAACGTTATAACGATGGGATCACGCAGCGCGCGGTTTCTAAAAGTTGGGATGCATACTATACATTCAACATGCGGTTATATTAACTAGTTAATCACAAGATAGGCTGGAAGTTTAGATAATTATGTTAGTGTAAACACTCTCTGAGCTACACATTAAAACCGTGTTTTAAAAAGTCGTAATTCTTTGCAGTGAGTTGCCGCTGCTTTCCATTTAATTAAGAAATCTATTGCCTTGGTTTGTAAACACTAAAGTCTAATAAGTAAGTCATCCTTTTGTAATATAGGCATTTAGTTGACGTTTTGTTTTAAATTTCACTCATGCCTTACTGCCGTTGCAAAAGTCAATGTGTCGTTAGGTTACCTTGAGATTTCGTTTCATTCGCATTTGGGGAAAGGCTATGGAATAGTAAACAGAGGTGACTATAGCTTGCGTGCATGTTTTATGGTAAGAACACATTTTAAGACTAATGGTCTCATTGTTAGCAATTCATACTTACGTGATGTATTTGCATAAGTTTGAGGAGCATGAGTTCTTACGTAGGCCATCGTGTATTGTCATCTAATACAGTTCTTTCTGCTTGGCATTCTATAGTGGTATATATTTACTGCAGTTTAAAATGTGCATCTATCAAGCAAAAAGAACTAAGTGACGAAATCAACGAAAGTATAATGCTTAATAATTTCTCAGTTCTTAATGTTATTTTCAATAATTCCACCATCATTTCCTCCATCAAGAGCTTGAATTTAGTAACTAAGCATCAAATTTTACGACGAAGTTAACAGCTAGAGATTCATATAAATGTGATATGCGATGGATAGAGTTTTTACTTGTAATGATATCAGCACATCTATTTTAATTAGCCATGTAAAATCCTGCTATTACCTTGTCTAGGAATGATATATTGTATGCTGTACAGTATCGAACCATGGAAGCTATTTACCATATAAACTCTTCAGCTCCTTGGTTTTATGCAGAGAGCGTCTTAACCAATACAAAGATCTACTTAGGATTCGGTACGGTTTTGGCAGTACTAACAGTTATCTCCAATGGAATCTTCTTGATAACACTACTACGAAAAGAATCGTTACAGACACCACCCAATATTTTATTAGGAGCATTATGCATAAGCGATCTACTGGTTGGGTTAGTGTTGGAACCTTTATGGCTTGCTGACTTTTTCAAAAGGATTGAGCATCAATTTAGCATGAGCATATTTGCATCTAAGCTACTCATTATGTACGTTGTCATTGGACTATCATTTCACTTCATGGCTTTGATAAGCTTAGACAGATATTTTGCCATTTGTCATCCGTTCTTGTACGTTCAACATGCAACTAAGAGAAAAGCTATAGCTTCCTGTGGCCTAACTCTACTATTTTTGGTTGTAGTCTACACAATTTCGATCATATTAGTCACTATGCAACAGCCAATCTGGTTGCTCATTAGTTCACTTGTCATTTCTGTTTTTGACTGGTCTGTGATGATCTTTTGCCATTGGGAAATTGTCAAAGTTATCAGAAGACAAAAGAGACAAATAACAACAAGAAATGAGAGAGGAGCTACACAACATGCTTGCTGTAGGAACAGCGAAAGAGAACGAAAGCAAGCCAACGCGATTTTCATATTGGTGGCTGTTTTTCTGATTTGCTATCTTCCAACTGTTGTAAAGTTTGTTTTATCGTTGAATAGAGTCCATTTTTCAAATGATTCTCAACGATTGGTTTTCAACATGTGGGTCGATTTTCTTTTGTTCTTGAACAGTCTTGCAAATCCATTACTATACTGTTTTAGACTACGATCTATACGAGGCGCCATGATCGAAACATTATCACACATGAAGAGCCTAGTTTGCAGAAATTAAAGATTTTATCTACCAATTAATCATACGCGATGATGTACATCCAAGAAATGCTTTGACATCGTTTTTAGACAAACTTAACAGCAACAGCTTTACCAGAGATCGTTGCATTGGAAATCAAAGTTCAATACTAGGCCAAGAAATATGCATTTACAAATTAACCTAAACTTAATAACAGAACACGGCGGTTTAAATTGTTACTTAAAGTTTCACGTTTGATGCGAACTTAAGATAACTCTTTAATGTGTTTCTATCATCTTATCCTAAATAACTTTTATCATCTGGGTAAATTTGCTGTGTACTTTGCTTTGCTCTATACCTCAGTTATTTATATAAACCGTCTTAAGCAGTCCATTAGAGTAGGTAAGGTTGCCTACAACTTATTCAATACGCCTCTAGCTACAAGAAATGTATCTCTCTGTTCATTTTTCAAATGAAAATATGCCATGAAGAAGAAGAAGAATTTAAAGAAACATTGGATTCATTGCAGATGGCGGCGTCAAGATATATTCTACCTGCTATTGGTTAACCATCGATTGTGTAAAGCAATGTTAAGCAAACGAATATCAGGTTCGAATATAGTCAAGGTTTAGTCGCTGATAGATTCTTAAAGAACATAAATGATATCGGTTTTTAAGTGCTTGAAATAAATTGCAAGAAGACAAAAATATAGAGATTATAGTATTTATCCATTTACTGCTTTCATTGAATTTATCTGCTGTTAAACTTCACCGGCTGCCGTTAAGTTAGGCTCTTCATAAGAAAAGTGAGATAAAATCTGTCTAAAAAATTGTTAAACTTCAATATTATAGACTTTGTGCAATTCTCAATGTTGTTGATAGCTGCATTTCTTCCTTATTGGTATTTTTTTGCCATCTGTTTCCGCTGTTTGCCTGCTGATTACACTATTAGTGTTTTGAACGTCAATTGTTTACTCAAAAAACATCTGCATGCAAAGAGTTTAATACTTGAAGTTGAATTATAAAGTTATCATTATGTCAACAGCAAGTCCTTTTTATAGACGCCCATAGTTGTAAATCTTGCCAAAGACTCTACACAATTTGCAGCGAATAGAGAAGCCGCTGGATGATGCAGAAGCAGAACAGATGCTTTCTGTTAAGTTTAATTTCTCTCATTATCTGAATCTCAATGATCATCTTTGATATAGTTCAAGAAGAGATCTTTCGTTTAAATATAGGCGATCCTTCCAGAATATGATAGTTTAATGAATCTTGTGCAGTTTGGCCAGCTTGTTAGAGATTTCTGATGTGCTGTCAATCAGAAGGCGGACTATGAAGTGACTATGACAATTGCTGTTATCTGATTATCCGCAAGTTTATTGCTCAAATTGAAAAGAAGGCCGCGTCGTGTGGACTTGCTTGTAATCAAAGCTCTTTAGAATCGACTTCTGAATCAAATCATTCGTCCTAGACTGCCTGATAGATAACATGGATTTATTCTTCAGGAAAATCGCAGCAGCCTCTCGGCCTCTCTCAGACTGCCTGATAGATAACATGGATTTATTCTTCAGGGAAATCGCAGCAGCCTCTCGGCCTCTCTCAGAAAGCGTTCTAACTAGTTCCAAAATACTCATAGGGCTTGATGCAATTTTGGCAGCACTAACTGTACTCGCAAATGGAACTTTCTTAATAACACTGGTCAGGAAACATTCCCTGCACACATCATCAAATATTTTGCTAGGAGCTTTATGTGTAAGCGATTTGCTAGTCGGGTTGGTTTTACAACCGACCTGGATGGCTGATTTGTTTATGAGGATCAATCGTCAATTTAGCTTTCACCTAGTTCAACTGAAAGTAATTCTAATGCTGTTCTTGGTTGGGCTATCTTTTGATTACATAGCGCTGATTAGCTTTGAAAGATACTCCGCAATTTGCCACCGTTCAAGTATGTTGAATATGCAACTTAAAGGCAAGCGATCACAACTTCTGGCCTAGTATTGTTATATTGTGTTGTTGCCTCTATTATATCATTTGTCGCCCTTTGGAGTGATAAGCCAATGGTCCTATATCTTTTTACAACCTGTATAGTAGTCTTTGGCTTGCTTGTGATCTTCTTATGTAACTGGAGAATCATCAAGGTTGTAAACAGGCACAAGAGACAGATAACAACAGTCAGAATTGATGCAAACTCACAAAATAACAGCATGTTTAACAATGAGTGGGAAAGAAAGCAAACAAACGTTACAATAATTCTTGTTTCTGTCTTTCTCATCTGCTATCTTCCAGCCTTGGTAAAATACCAGTTTATTGCTTTTGACATTTTGCCGATGGACAATTCAAATATTTTGATCTTGCTCATGTGGCTTGATTTTTTGCTATTTGTTAACAGTCTTGCAAACCCAATTCTGTACTACTTTCGTCTACAATCGATAAGAAAAGCAATGTACGAAACGTTGGCTCATATCAAAGCAGTTCTGTGCAGAAACGGCAACCATGATTAGTGAGCTCAAAGTTTTTCCAACATTTTGGTGATGGCAAGACGAAAGTCTGCCAAAAATATTATTTTCCTGTTTTAGATAGGACAGGATTCAAAATCTAACGCATTGTCTTTGTAAATATCTGGTGACAAATTACCATAAAGCGAAGACATTGTTATTGAATTTAATAAGTGGATAACACAGCCCCTAGAAGTATGCCTTTGTCTCCCAGAGTTGGCGCTTGTGGCCAAACGATGATGTACTGAAAATTCCAGAATAGCTGGAGTGCCTAGAATTTCGGGCAAAGCTGCCAAAAATTAGTTGAATTTGATCGCAGAGCCTCTATCAAGTCATATATTTACTTTCATAGAACAATGCCACTCAATAAGACTAGGTGCTCTAATGTTGGGCCCTTTTGAGGTACCCAACGATCATCGTTTGTACTTGTAAATAACCTATTCTTATGCACATCACGTGAAACAGGCTTACCTATTGCATTCTAGTTCAATGGATCGGGTAACGGTTTTCAATACAATCTTTAAACAAACATTCTCTAACATTTTTTTTAGTTTTAATCACGATATTCATTTGGCAAAAATAAAAACTTAAAAATAAGGCTGATTTATTTAGTTAATAAGGTAGATTAACAGATGTAAATTTACTTTGGCATTTACCTGGAAGGTTTGTCTTTTTCTATTTGGCTGCCGACGGAGTTTTCATAAGGAATTTAAGGGGCAATCTGCCCCATAGCGTCATCCTTGTTGTCATTTAATTTTATTGAATGATTGTCACGTATATGAGCAATAACATGAACATCAAAAACTTTAGAAACACGCTGCTCAGCATTGTTGAACCCACTCGTGTAGGATCCAGACAACAGACTCTTAAACTTAAAAGCCTATGCCTAATGAAGTAATTATAAATAGACCCCTGTAAAATTCGTTTAGTGCTAAGAGGAGATTTATAAAAGTATTACTCTCTGCCATATGCTTGTGAAATGACATTTTTCCGTAATGACTGAGTGATCTAAGGAGTTGATGCAAATGCAAAAATAATGCTGAAATCTTTAGTTTATTTATGCAACGAAACAGAAAATACTTTGATAAGAAAGTGAAATGTTCTTACACAGTTATTATACACCAATTAGAGACGCAAGAGCATAATTTGATGGAGGAACAATTTAAGATTGGGCGTGGTCACATTTTGGGCGTGGTCCCTCAAATTTTTTTGTGTTCTTTTGAAGTCGATAGAAAAGGTAAAGACATGCCTAAGATTTGCGATTGGGGTAGTGACCAGTAGAACATAAGTACAAGGGTCAGATAGCACCTTGTATATTTTGTAAAAAGTCCATGGGCTACAGCCACCCCCCCCCCCCTGACTCCATCGTGCCTGCCTGAACAATGTGATAATTAAAACACTAGGCTCCAAAGAGAGCGAATTTATTCTTGCACTCTCTCGCTAGCCTTTACCTTCCTTGAACTGCTTTTTCATGGCTGAATACTGTTTGAGTTTGACGTGAGCTTCCTTCAAACGCTGTACAAAAGCGCAATTAGGCATTTACCGTGCTTATCTAATTTGCTAGCAAATACTGCTTCTTTTTCAAACTCAATTCTTTGAAATTCCTTGCCGATGTTAGCCCATATATTACCAATTTTATTGTAATTATGTAGACCCAACGTATGACAAAACAGCCCATTGCTTGTTGAAGGATTATTTTAAGGAAATATTGCTTCCAGTCAGCCTAGATCATATAATTTGCTCCTGGAGATTTTCATTTTCACAACTCTATAATATGCTAGCAGGTAACTCAATGGAATGATTTAATGTCAGTCGCAATATTTACGAACCCTATGGAGATATCTTGAACACAGGCGTTGCAGAACTCTTTATGTTTTTATGGATATTATAGAAGTAGTAAATCTGTTAATAAATCGCTTCTATTGCATTCTGGAGTTTGCTCGAAGAGCACCATGGAAAACCTGCTAGATATCAACACTTCAACGCCTTGGTTTTATGGAGAAGATGTCCTAACAAGCGCAAAGATATTCTTAGGATTCGATACAATTTTAACAGCACTGACAATAACAGCAAATGGTATATTCTTAGTAACTTTGATAAGGAAGGCTTCATTACACACCCCACCAAACATTCTACTTGGAGCACTTTGTATCAGTGATCTATTGATTGGTCTAGTGCTTCAACCATTATGGATTGCTCACTTTTTCCAGAAGATCGAACGAAGTCACAGTTTTCGTCTTTTTTCCATCAAAACATTCCTCATGTTTGTTTTCATTGGACTTTCTTTCAAATACATGGCCTTGATAAGCTTTGAAAGATACATTGCTATTTGTCACCCGTTCAAATACATTCAACATGCAACGAAGAGGCTTGCTATTACAGTGCCTGGCCTGGTATTATTTTTCTGGGCCGTTATTACTGCCGTTACGTTCTTTATTGAAATGGATGAGATGCTTGAGATGCTGTACATTATTTCAACTGCCTTTTCTACCTCTTGCCTAATAACCATTATCTTTTGCAATTGGAGAATCTTCAAAGTCATAAAAAGACAAAAAAGACAAATAACAGCATTGAGAAACCAGGCACGCACACAAAATCATGACTTAATTAATAGTGAAAGAGAACGAAAACAAACTAATGTCATTGCCATTTTGGTAGCTGTGTTTCTCATCTGCTATTTGCCAACTTTTGTCAAGTATCACTTGATGTCCATTGCGGGGCAGGTGAAAGATGATTCCCTGCGTTTGATTTTCAACATGTGGACCGACTTTTTGTTGTTTTCCAACAGCCTTGCAAATCCCCTCCTTTACTGTTTTAGACTTAAATCGATAAGGAGAGCCATGATTGAGACATTTGTTGACTTGAAAAGGTTGATTCTAAGAGTTTAAATGAGAATTTCATAACCGACAATAATTATCAGAATTATTGGGTTGGGAAAGAAGTAATCCACTATGCCTAATTCGAAAAAATGGAACATGTTGAAATTACAGAATTTTTGAATTAAAAACGTTTAAGGTATACAGATTCTGATATTAATTTGTTTGTTTAACAAGAAACCAGAAAAGTTCCATTTAATTAACGAAATTTCTAACTACATTTCAAAACAGACTTTCCCATTATCATTCTTGAGGTGAAAGTTAGGAATCAAGAGAGCAAAAGAACTTTCAAAATAATATAGAAATAAATTTTGCTTTATCATAATTGTGCACTGATTACAAATATCAATTCTTTCAAGTTATAGCAATGGTTTATCGATAAAATATACCAATATTTTACCCAGGTGCATACGGATTCTTTAGAATAATCACTCATGTGTTAAATTAACGGTAGATTAAAATATGGAATAAATTGTTTTCCTTCGACAAGATGAAGCCATTTTCGTTTGATGCCTGAGGCGATAGCGATAGGCATGAAACATCAATTCTTTAACAGAACTTTCTATTGAAAGAAGTTTTCAAGTAACACAGAGACGAAAATTCCCAAGGGTGCTGTGTTTTATTGTTTATCGATCATTCTGATGTAGATTTCATGAAATGTTGTTTTTTATTTACAATGGTCTAGCTGCTATTTTATGAATATGGCAGGAGGGCATTCGTGCAGGTTTATTACAGACGCTTGCAACGATGGAAATTAGTAAACAAGCCAGTCTACTTACTGTCTGGAGGATTTGGAGGCGCTTGGGCCTATGCCTTGAAAGTTTCTCAAATTTCCACACTATCATGGTAGCTGAGTTGATTTAAGGTGCTTGGTGAGAAAGTTGCGAATTTGGTTTCATCTGCAGGTTTGTTTCACAACGCTATCAATTAGACAAATTTAGGAAAACATTTCGTTCACACGGTCACTAGGTGGAGGTAGGTTCACAGAAAACAATAGAAACTCCTATGACACACCCAAGCAATGTCTATTTTCTTTTGTCTTGCGAGAAAGGTTTGCTTTTGGGTATGGTCTTACAGCTGGAGGAAGGTTCAAAACTTTACTTGAATCTGTAATTAGATAACATTGCTCAAGACAATCTTGAAGTAAATCTGCAATTCCCTGTAAGGAGAAGAATTGAGTTCAAATTTCAAGCAATCTTCTATTGTTATTTAAGGTATGATGCATATATTTTATCGATTAGGTGTTATGTTCTAAGTTGATACATTTAATAGGGACCGGTCATGCGCAATTATGGGTAGAGGGCTAAAAAATGTATCTTTTTATTAAAAAGTAGTTCTATAGTTCTATTAGATAGCCAAAAAGGTATCCCCCCCCCCTATTAGCTAGTTGTATTAGTTCATTCTCAGATAAATAAACAAACAAGTTCTGAAGAAAGTGTGAAAACGTCCATTATCAACGCTCAAAAAGCTGCATTTGAACACTTTTGGCAAGCATAACACATCTAATGCTGGCCTTGCAATTTGTTTAAGATCAACCAAATTAAACTAGTTCATAATTTTCAAAATTTTGAATTTAAAAGCTAGATAGGTAACTGTTACCTGCATTAGGATGATAGTTTTTCTAATCAGTGATTCTTTGTCAAACGCTCTCCGCCGTTTGCTTTTTGAGTCAATATTAAAATTTCGATTTATAAAAGTCTTTGCGAGACAGCTTTCTAATCCTTAAATTGGTGCTTCTATGAAATTATTGTTTGTTATTTGCGTAATAATTCGAAATGTCTTAATTAAAGAAACGTTTGCGTTATAAAACAGTTTTTATGAAGCGATTTCTGTTGACTTGTTAAAGGCTTGTGGAAATCAAAGTGTGAAGATCATTGCTTTGAAGTTTTTAAACTGAAAACACATATATGTAAAGACAGGTACGGAAATACTAATTTTGAAAGCCGCTGGGACTTGATGATGAATGAAGCACGTTTTAGTCAAGTGCATGAGAACTTCTAGCTATTTCAAAAACATTTGATTTATTTCACAAGTGCTTTTTGCAACATACAAAGCAGAACAAGCAATTTGCTCAGCACGTGTTATGACCGCATCAACAACTTATGGCCTACATCAGCTAAAAAGTGCTTCACTTTTATGCCTAAATTGTTTACTATCTTTGGACGCCTTCTGCGCGGTTAAATTCGAAAATATATTGCCTGAGTTAATTGTACGTTGATTTCATCAGGACTTCATCGGAAGTTCATCAGATTTCATCGCAAAGTTTTTCAAATGCAAGATATTTTCATAAGAGACTCTCGTATGAAAGATAATCAAATTTCATTAATATTTTTTCCCTCCTATTCAAATAGCCAGTGTATTTATTCATTTGAAAAATATATACTGCGAATTTTTGAAAATAAAACATGGAAAGGCTGATTCATGTGTTCCATTCAGCTACTTCGAATACTGCAGAGAGCGTTTCAACAAATATAAAAATTTTTCTGGGTTTAAACATAATATTAACTGTTCTTATAATTACCACGAACGGGATTTTCCTGATAACTTTGATAAGAAAAACCTCACTGCATACGCCACCAAATATTCTGCTTGGAGCATTATCAATAAGTGATTTGATGGTTGGTTTAGTATTGGTACCATTATTCATTGCCGATTTTTGCAAAAGATTTCAACAGGATTACAGCTTTCTACTGCACGTACAAAGAGTAGTCTTCGAGTTGTTTTTAATTGGACTATCATACCAGTTTATGGCTTTGATAACGTTTGAAAGATATCTAGCAATTTGCCACCCATTTAAATACTTTAAACATGCATCAAATTGGCTCGCTATTAAAACAAGTGGCTTTTTATCGCTGTTTTTCGCCTTTGCCAGCGCAGTTTCGTTCACAGCAGCTTGGAAAGGGAATTTGATGGTATTATATATTATCGCAACTGTTCTCATGATAATTGGTTTGATTGTGATTCTGGTGTGCAACTGGAGAATTTTGAAAGTTATCCGGAGACACCGGCGGCAGATAACATCAAGGAATGAAGTACAAGCACGCAATCATAATTTTCTGAACAGAGCAAGAGAACGGAAAAGAAACGACGCAATTGTCACTCTCGTACTTGTTTTCTTCATTTGCTATATTCCCACTTTGATCAGATATCAGTTGGTGGCCTTCGGTTTAGAATTAACAGGAGATACAACGAAATTTATAATATACACATGGATTGATTTCCTGTTGCTTTTAAACAGTCTTGCAAACCCAGTTCTGTATTGTTTTCGATTACAAGCAATACGCAAGGCAGTGACTGAGACACTGGTTGAATTAAAGAACGTATTGTGCATTGTGTAAATTACGAATTTATGTTTAGAGATAGACTAAATAAGAGAACTCGACGGTTTATGTTGTTACCTCAAGTTTCACGCTTAATGTGATCTTCAGACAACCATTTCACATGTTAAGATGCATATATATATATATACATAAGTATTCAAGAAAAAAACTTCACTTCTAAACGTTTCGACTTTCATCTTCGAAGAATTTAATATTTAAAAAAATTTTCTGTGGTTGCGCTAATGAATGTTTTATAAATATATATGGCGCAATTGGATGCTCTGTGATGTAATGGTTACGGGCTAGCGATCTGAAAGTGGTAGGTTCGAATCTTGTGGCCGGTTCAAATCCTCGCCATTACCATTTATGGGAATAGCACCCTTTGTCGAGGTGTTAGCACAAAAACTATGCCAATGATCTGTAGTTATGAGCAGCATCTGTGACTGCATCCTGCTATTTGAGATTACGTATAGCGACCGTGGGAGGAGCGTAAAGTCGGTAGAGACTATAAATTCTGGCTAATAAAAGACTATAAACCACCACGTTCTCGAATTGAAAAGTGCTGATGCGTGAAGTTTTTGAAGCAAAGAAAAACAAAAGTTCTAGCTCTTAAGAAGATTATATCAAGTGCTTACATTTCTAGGTGTGCAGCTTTGGAGCTACGGAGACACAAATTGGAGATTGCCGGGCATGCTCGCGTAGATCCAGCTCATAGCCTTTTAATAACCAAGGACCAATCTGATTTAAAGAATCTACTGCAGATTTATTTGTTATTTGATGTGCTATATCAGCCTGTTCATAAATCTTCTCATGCCGTTCTTATGAATGCCTAATTGCCGCTGTTGATAAATATTTGTGAATAAGCAAGGAAAATTGACAAAAAATTGAGGAAAACTGTAAAACAATGAATCTGCTGAAAATCTCTTAGGAATACAGAAATTACTTTTATTAAATCGGCAAAGGGCAAAAGACATGCGTTGAAATTATTATCAAAGAAAGTGCATCGACCTTGCAAAGTTGGACTTGTTTGCAATAGAGTTCTATGCGAATTGCGTCTTGGTTGCTCTGCCTGTATAGTTTTGGCGAGAACTTTCCTGTACGGTTATGGAACTATAATACTTAAAATAATTGAAAGTCCTATCCACTAGAATTAGATATATTTGGCAAGCACGACTTGAATATATAAATGACAATATCAGAAAGTATTTGTTTGGAGAACAACGGGAAAATCCCACTAAATTGTGAATCACAGCATCAAAAATTGAGCAATTGTGTCAAAACACGAGATCACGAGAACAGAACTTACGGATCCAATCTGGGCAGCTTTATACAAGAACTTAATTAAGAGATGAAAGAATGGCCACAAATCAATCAATCTCTTTATCAAGTACTCTTTCAGTTAATATCAAGATCTATGCATCCTTGGTATCAATCTTGGCGCTGGCTTCTGTTGTAATGAACAGCTTGTTCTTGCTTGTACTTATCAAGAAACGCTCCTTACGCAGTCCTTCGAACACTTTGCTGGGTCTTTTGAGTTTCACGGACCTCATGACAGGCTTAACAGGAATGCCTCTGAGTATTGTTAGCGTATTTGAGTGGAATAATCGTAACTACAGGCAAATTCTAATCAATTTGGCTACGGGATTCAATTGGATGTTTATTGGCCTCTCATATTTGTTGATAATAATGATAAGTTTTGATAGATACTTTGCTATATGCCATCCTTTCAGGTACTTGCGACTAGCTTCATGTAGACTATTCTTGGGCATATCCGGCTGTAGTTGCTTGCTCTACATACCATTTGGTTTAACAGCTGTGTTGCTTTCTTCTAGTGAAGCTATTAGCATCTACATCCTCTTTTTCGATGTGTCCATTAGTGTTATGGTACTAGGATTAGTATTCGCAAACCTCAAGGTCTTTTTAGTGATGAAAAAGCAACGGAATCTGATTTCATGTGCTATTCCACGGAGTATTTCTCAGCTTCCAAGTCGTGAGAGAGAAAAGGCAAGAACGTACGTGATATTTTTGTTGACTGCCGTGTTTTTAGGCTGCCTGTCACCATTTGTTGTGGTCGTGAATGTACATCAAGTGATTGCAGCGCATAGTCGTACTGATTTTAGAATATCCACGCTATTTCTGTGGTCTGTTTTCCTTTCATATCTCAACACTGTTTTCAATCCTTTGATTTATTACTTCAGAATTACTTACTTTCGTGACGCAATTATGGAAGTTATTTATCAATCTTGGCATAATATTGTCATCGTGCCGTTACATCATTCACGATGAAATTGAAATTGCTAATCTCCTGTGACATTCAGCATCGGTGTCAGCCTCCGCAAGGCGAGAGCGAAATGATGATAATGTTCTAGCCACGCTTTTCAGATACTGGGAAACGCCTTTTGAACACAATGCTACTTTATTAGAAAAGATTGAAAAGGTCCATTATTTTTGCGATTTCTTTGGAAGACAGTTTGTGACTAGCAAACGAGACTAAATTAGGGCCTATTCTTTCCCTAAATTGTTGACGAATGTAAATTATTTATTTTCAGAAAGGTGAGGTGGAAGGGTAATCACCACTCCACGCGCCCTCGCGGCTCCGCCTCTGGTGACATTACGTCGACGGCAAAATTTCAAATTTAAACTGATGTGTATGAGATTAGACTTTATTGTAAATCTACTGATATATTGATGTGAATGTACTTGTAATATATTCTGAGTCAACTCCCTTATATTCTAATATCTAATCAATTTCAACCTTGATTCGTTTTATTTTTTGCAATTTTTGCTGTTCTGTTTTTTGTTTATTTTTCGACTTCCATCGCAAGACTCTATTGGAATAGCCTATTGCTACAGATATTCGTTGCTTTACCAAATTCATGATTTACTGCGCGAAACTTAGTTCTACTGTGAAGGAGGTTAACAGAGTCATCTGGTCGGAAGCACATGCTTTCTCCTTATTTTGTATTGGCTAAAACTCTCCTCGGGCATTATTTTCAGTTGTAGTTTAAAACCTCTCATGAGCTTGAATTTGAGGAAGTAGTTGTATCAATTAAGGAATGTTTTAAATAGTGGTTTTTACCTTTTAGAACATGTGTCTCTGTACCTCATACTGTGTCCTACCCAAGATACAACAGTTTCAAGTACATTGGTTCCTCATAGCTTTGCTTAAATCAAACCAACTTGAGTTTTCCAATGAAATCCGATTACTTTGCGAGACTTAATTTATTGTCATTATCTTCATACTACAGTTGCTTAGTTTAGAAGACATCCACCTTTAGAATGAGAATTTAGAATAATGTTGCAAGCAATCAATCATTAATATCAATAGTGCTGTTATCAAATTTTTAAAACGTGGTCATCTAGGCCACTAACTAACATCCACCTCAGATGAACAAGTCTGTTTTCAAAGGGCAACATATATAAATGTAAAGTCCTTCAAATAAAAGGTTTTGATGATAGCAACAAACAGTTTATAGATAGACAACGTGTCCATACATACAAACTTAACATGTGCCTTTACTTATACTTTGTTAGAAAGTACCATATCGTAAGCCATCTTAGGAGATCTTTTTGTACACTTGTTGAAGCTTTTGGATTTTAATTAACTAGCTGTTGTTTTCTCTAAGTAATTTTTATCTACTCAATTCTTTTAGAATGCTAATTTGCCGATGTTTATTAATATTTGGTTCTTAGCAATATAGCTTAAGCTTTTTATATGATTGGTTATGAGACAACAGAGAATTTTCAAATTTCCAGTAAACTTTTGTCAACAGTGAATCATTGTCGGCACATCAAACTGTCTTTCTTAATTACATATCATACTTATAGCTTCATTTTTGCTTCCTTATAACAAAACATTACTGTTTTTCATATCACTACCTTTGACTTTTCAACTGTGCACGATTTCAATCTATTCCATGAACTCTGCAAATTGCTTTTGACTCCAATTTCCGATTTTCATGAATATTTTTTCGAATGAGCAACTAATGTCAAATATTTAATAAAGATGATTAATAAATACGTGAAGAGTCTTTGGGATCTATTGGTTAACCTTCAATAATGAAATAGGCTCTTGGAATCATTTTTGACAGCTCATGGAGAAGAACGCAATCTAAATCAAATGCAAATCTCTGGTGGCAAGTAATACAGAAAGAACTTTCTTGATTACCCTTGGGAAGAGAAAAGTACATCGCATTTTAACTTGGAAATTTGCGCATTCAGGAAATTCAAAAGGCAGCTGCTATCCAGGTTACTCAAGCAAAAATAATAAAGAAGATAAAATTCTAAGAGGGATTTCAAGTCGGGAAGAACTTGTTCCAAGCAATTCAAAACAAAAATCAATGGATTAACAAATCCTTGAGTCATTTGCGAATGTTCAACTTCCTTCATCAAAGATTTCGATTACTTTAATGACCATTTACGCTATGTGTCCTATTGCGTTTCAAAATTGTTTCAGCAACAACTGTTTTCTAAAAGTCGATCTTGAACGAGGTTCAGAAATTATAGAATTCATGTTTCTATTGATCAACGAGGCAGAGTGGTTCAGCCAATAAACATTGACAACGCAAATTACAAGTTCTTGCTTGGCTTCATAAATATCGTGCCCATAATCTTTAAGAACCACAATGCCTGGTAACGAATCATCTACATATTATGTATCATACAGCCTCCCAACCAATCTCAAGATCTATTTGGTCTGTCTATCCGTCGTAGCAGTTGCTTCTATTGTAATGAACGGCCTCTTTCTGTATGCATTGCTAAGAAGGCGATCACTACGTTGTCCTTCTAACACTCTACTTGGAGTTCTCGCCACTCTTGATTTGCTAACTGGTTTGATTGCAATGCCCTTATGCATAACTGGTATAACACAAATCTATTGCTTTCAGTCTCGTTGGCTAGTGTTGCAAATAGGATCACTGGTCTCTTTCATATTAATTGGCCTCTCAGAACTGTTTGTTGCATTGATAAGTCTCGATCGATATGCTGCTATATGTCATCCTTTCAGATACCTGCAATGGGCATCAAGCAGGCTCTTTTTATGCATAGCTGGCTGCGTTTGTGTGCTATATACCGCATTCACATTCACTATGTTCTTCGTTAGTACCAAAGATATTTCAGCGATTCATATCATTACCTTGAATGCTCTTGCGGCAATTATTTTTGGAGTTTTGATATTTTCAAACATTAAAATCTTCATGGTCATCAAAAAGCAAAGACGAAGCATCATTTGTGTCGTTGCGCAGAACAGCGATCAACTTCAACAACGTGAAAGAGATAAAAAACAAAGTTATGTGATGGTTTTTTTAGTAATAACTTTCACTATTTCTGTCTTGCCCTATTTTATTGTCGAAAATCTGCTTCGCGATCCTAAAATTATAGCCATGATTGGTAGCTATAACAAATTCATCTCACTTCACTATTGGCCACAATTTCCAATATTTCTCAACAGCGCCATAAATCCGTTGATATATTACTACAGGATATCTTACTTTCGCAATGCAGTCAAAGAATTGATACCTTGCCTATGAGGTATTCAAGGTTACCAGCATCCATAATGAGCAGTGCAGATTTGCGCAGTATATTTATGCTGACTATCGAAAGACAGAAAAGGCAAACTAAGTTTACCACTTTAGAGACGATATTCAGCAAATAAGACTAATCCATGGATTCACATGTTGATCAGAGGAGAGGTGACTTTCTCTTCAGGAACTTCGACTTCACTCAATGCTCTTTCAGTGAGTGCTATTTGCATTGGAGACACTTATTTCATGTTCCAGATAACGTGATGCGATGAGGGTCAATAATCGAGTAGGGGAAATTGACTGTTCGGTATAATTAAACAACAGCCTTTGATGTAAAATAGCTAGCCTGGATCTAAGCATTCACTAGCAGATCAAATTAATAAAGCAGAGAAAAGAAACCAACCTTGCTAATACGTTATAATTTATAGATTCAACGTGCATTTTGTTTTGCTGCAAAGTACTGAAGACGTCAAGGTATCTACAATCGAGACTCTCCCTTTCGACGTAATCAATTCTAGTTTTTTATTGCATTTGATTCATTCGAATTTCATCATTATGCATGTACTTTGAAAACTTTAGGACGTTATAAACACAGATCAGCGGCCCAAATTCTTGAAGGAAGAAGGGAATATTTCTAGCGTCCTCTAACCGTATTTACAATTAATCAATCAAACGAGAATCGGCAATACCACTTTTTTTGGTGAAATACTTCCAAACCTAGCGCAATGGGAAACTAAACTACATCCGCTTCAAACTACAGATTACTAAAACTAGACGCATGATTGGCAGCTATACCAAAATCACGTCATTTTGCTTGTGGTTATGATTTCCAATAGTTTTCATCAACAGCTTTATAAATCCATTAATATATTACTTCAGGTTCTCTTACTTTCTTAATGCTGTCAGGGAATATATGTTTTGCCTATCGATCGACAGTATTGTGAACTGAAGCTTAGCTATCAAGGATGATATTCAGCCGATAAGACCATTTCAGGGATTCGTGGCATGTAAGATGCAATCGATGCAGCCAATCTTCATTATCAGGAACTGGATTAATAAAGTGAATATCTATTAAATTTAGAGAATTTTGATGTGCAAGGTGTCTATAGCGTTTAATATAATATATACACTCCAACTTAAGATGTTCTTTTCATTAGCACAAATCTTGAGGATCGTTTCATTTACGTTCGAACTAAGTGCAAATCAAAATTTCTTTTATATAACGGGCTATTAGAATTTATTTTAATGATTATTCTCAACCAACCAATTATGATAACAATGATGATTATATGTTTATTTACAGTAGGCTAGTATGAAATAGCTATATACATAAAACTATATACATAAATATTTAGAATAAAAAATTAAAAATGAATAATTACATGATAGAAACAGTTAGTTAATTAATTAGAGAAATGAAATTGAAGATCGATACTTTTTAAAATTTTTATTAAAATTTTGATTCTAAAGTTTTTTTAATGCTTGCACATCAAAACAATTTTTTTCATTATTTACTAGACAAGGAATCCAACCTGAGCTACGTAGCATCTACATAATTTACTAAAACATTCTTCCCCTTTCTAATTTTTATCCGAGGTTTAAACTTATCCAAGATTTCTGACAAATACAGACTCCACCTAAATTATGATCGAAAATATAGATTTATCACGTGGCTTGGGCAACAGCTGCTAACCAAAACAAGAGAAAAAGAAAAACAGCATTTCTAACTTTATAAAAATCATTTAGTGACGCAACATGCAACGATAGCGACGCAACATGCAACGATGGAGAAGGTGATTGATAAATGCGCAATTCCTATTGCTACCATTGAGATTCTTATCGTTATAGCAAACTCGGCTGTGTCGATTTACATTTTCATAAATAGGAAAAAGAACGGTAGACAGTTTTTTCTATATGGCTGTTTTTTTGTGTTTAATTTGCTGTCACGTTCACTCCTTTTACTGCCAAAATTTTCAAAGATGGCGGGCAAGACAACCAATCAACGGATTACAATTTTCCATGCTCTCGAGCAATGCATAGTGATTTCCAGCACTTGTGCCTTCAATTTGGCCATAGCATACTACAGACTATGTATGGTTACGCAACCATTCAAGTATTTCGATCCACTATCAACGCGAAAGTTAAGCAGAAAGCTCCTTCTCGCTGTTATCATTGTATGCCTTGCCTTTACCATTATTATCGTAGTCCCCTTAGCCATGACAATGATACCTAGCGTCGTTGAGTGGGCAATCACATTAGCGATACTCAGCACCTACGTGTCCTTGTGTGTCATTTACTTTAAGCTGGTTAAAGAATACAAAGACAGGAACAATAACATGAACCACGTTTTCGAAGCTGGAGGCAATAGAGAAATCATCAGAGACAGAAAACATCGAGAGCGTTACCTAACAAGTATTTTCATTGGCATGACAACAAGCTTTATTATCCTTAATCTGCCATATATGGTCAGTTTGCTAACGTTTCGAGGGAGGCCAACTCCGTCTTGTGACTCAATCAAAGGTAAGGTGTCAATATTTGCAATTTCTTGCATTAGAATAAACACGCTGTTTGACCCGATTTGGTTCATTATTTCTTTCTGGTGCAAGCAGAGGAGGCAAGCATCGCGAGTTTTGCCCCAAGATAACGGCGCTGTTATGCATGGGAACCCTAACAATGCAATTGCAGTGGTTCAGATAGACTAGAAAATTCAAGTGTCTGCAATCTGCTTTCATGAGAGATTGCTATGAGGAACTCAACTGTTGTACAAAGCTAAAAAACTTTGGAACAAAATCTTAACTAATTTGCATACTATGTGAGCCGTCAATTGTTATATTATCAAACTCTTAAATTACTTTATGAAACTGTGACCTACGTTTTATCTAGTCTTAATGGTTGTTTCTATATTTCAGTGTATAAATAGGGAAAAGATAAATATTATGAAACTAAGTAATGTGCTATTGATTGCAAATAGTTGTATACCGGGCCGAAGCCAATGGGGCGGAGCGCCCCCCACCCCCCTGTAATGGTCGAAGTCAGTCTTCGACTCGTGAATGCAAGAGGTTTTGAGAAATAAGGGGAACGTAATATGACGTAATACGTGAAGGTTTCCTGCTACATCCCCTCAAGAACCACAAACTGTCATTTCGTCGGAAATTTGACCTGATTTAAACAATAGATTAAACAAGGAATGTATTGTCGAATTTGCAGCCAATTGTCGGGAATTTTGTCGGAAATTGTTGGAAATTTTTTCTCTTTTGCCCTCCTTGGTCGGAGATGGCTGAATTTGATCTGGTTGTACACTGTTGTATTGGAATGGTAATTGCGCATATAAAGGTTAAGATAAACTAGTATATCCTAGTATATTGAAAATTCAGTAAATCCGGAAATAACGTACTTCAAATGACCAGCTGATTTACTACGTTATATCCAAAGTACGTTAAAGCCGGCGTAAACAGATATTGACCAGAATTATAGAGGTATAGAATGATATATGCCTATCAGCCGCTTCTGTAGCTTTTCGAGAAATACTTGAGATTAAGACTCGAATTAGCTTCGTCTTAAAAAATGGTAATTTCAAAAATTAAAAACGACGTTGATATAAGTATATTTTAATGATTACTCCGTGGAGTAAAAAGAGTCTCTTGTAGGCCTGAAGTGCTAATGCATGACCGACAATATTAGCAGATCTACCGAAAGTAAAGACTATAACAAAGGTTGTTTTTCTCGTTTAAGTGCATATATTTTTAGATGGGGATTGGTTGTATGAAAAAGTCTGCAATTCTGCGCCAGATTATCATGAATATTTCAAAGCCGCTTTCAAAATTTACTATTTCAGTTTGCAACATCTGTCAAATTTCATCTTGTTTCTCAAACTGCATGACGTCTGTCCCACGTACAAGAAACGCTTTTCTATAGAAAATGAAGAAAAACATGTTGATCATTTTGCGACTTATATGAATATTTAAAAACTAAAGTTAACCTCTCACTGGTTTTTGCTGGCTGCATCTGCCAATTCAGATATGCTTTCCCACTCTTAAAATCTTGTAATTGCACATCACCTATCTCATCGTTTTATATTTGGATAGAAAATTCATGGTCCCACACTGGTCACCATCTCAATAAACTGCGGCCATGCAAATTACTTAACATTCAATCATATCGAGGTTAACTACACGATACAGTTTATGGATAGAGAATTTCCTTGGTTTTTCATCACATATTTCTTATAAACTGAAATCGTCTATTATGTTTTTGTTTTTCAAAGTATATAATCTTTCATCGCACCAGTATAGCATAGAAATCGCCCTTTAGATCGATTGGAAAATTCATCAAACACCCAACAATGTTGCACAAATGCTTGACTGAATCAAGAAAAACTACCAACGGTCTCTGCAAGAACACAGTCAATGCTAAGAAATTTGGTATTGTCCGAATCAATTATGTTTTTTCACGATGTCATCTTTCTCAAGGCAAAAATGAGACTTTTCTGCCCATCATTTTGTAATGACTAAGTCAACCCATCTGCTTCTTCTCCATCAGGTTCCCTGAATTAATTAATCCAAAGATCCTGCTTATAAGAAACTGTAACATGGCTTGATATATATTCTCTTGAAAAAATCATCAACATTTATATCAATTCATATTAAATGCCCTTGTTTCTTTATTGAATCCATAAACCAGGCTGGAGTTCTGACAGCTATCAAGCTAGTGCGGGTATGGCGCTCAGGCCTGGGCCCTCAAGAATTCCCCTGAGTTCCCATTTATTGCCCTCGTGCAGTCTTAACAATTCATTACATTTTTAAACTATGGTGCTGCTCATTGGTCAATCTTTATCAAGGCGGTGAAGAATTGTTCATGTTTAAAAACTAAGACTGGCCTGCTTCAGAAGATGTCACAAATCTTTGCAGCGAACTCAACAACCTCTGTTTCATTTTATTTCGATTTTGAATTTGTTAACCTCGAATTGACTCATCATTGGAGCGGCCACTCATCATGGCTGGAGACAGCCAACTGGCAGCACCAATAAAACTAAATACCAATGATATTGCCTGTTGATTCAATGTCTCTTGACTTGCCTACCAACTGCCATTTTGAATTAAAGTTTGCCAATATATAAATACATACTTATAAGTATTTGTGGCAAGCAACTGTCGTCCAGTGGTCTCTGTTCTGTAGTGGTTAGGATTGAGGACCAGCGTTCTAAAGTCACTAGTTTGGATCCCCAATCTTTACTATTTATGAGGATAGCACCCTTGAGCGATATGTTAAGGCAAGCTGTACCTCCCTCCACTCAGAAGTATAATAGGGTAACCCGTCCGTCAGTTTTATGCGTTGCGTGTAGCTACACTATGCTATATGCGATAAAGGACTGCGATTAGAGGAAAGCGAAAAGTCGAAACTCCTTAGGGTAATAGCAGATTTTTTTTTCAAGTGGCCTACTCGAGTGGAAAGAAATTGTTAAATGAACCTTAAAAGGACAAGACCCTTCATCACTCACATTCCTTATTGCAGAAGTCTGATTTTTCGATAGCATAAGTGGCCAACCGAATCACAGAAGGGTTACGTCATGGGTCACTGCAAAGGAGCACGTGCCTTTTGGTCGATGAAAAATTCCGCAAAAAATCATGGGAAGGTTATGTCACATGTCACTGTGAAGGATCACGTGACCTTCGGCTGTGCTTCAAAAAAGTTGGCCTAAAAAATTGGCAGAAATTTTTTTGACAAAAAATCCAGATTATAAACAACAACTTTCTTTCTAGACGCTAAGGCTTGGATAATGTTTGTTCATATGGTAGCGGGCTGCGGTATATTGCCAATATTCAAGACTATGTTAATTAAAATAATAAAAGGAATAAATTTCTTTGTCCCACTAATTGCCGCCATTGATTTAAATTTACCAATGAACATTAACACTTGAAATACTAGTTTAATAACGTGCTTGTGATGAAGATGTTTTCTAGACCATTGGTTATAAACAAAGCCTTTGAAATACCAATTTATAATACCAAAGTTGAGAGCGCAGGTGATTCGCAGTAATTGCTATGTAAAGATATGCTAAAAATTCTTCTGATTACATTTATATGAATAATCTTTTACGGAACAAATATTTAAAGTCATTTTATAATTTCTCATAAGCAAAGCATAAGAAACTAAATCATAAGGTCCGGATGAAGAAATTGCAGATGAAATGACGGAGTTATAATGCAAGGATGAAGTGTCATTAACGCCTCTTGATAGATGACATAGTTTGAAATACGGAGCTTATAATCATGATTAGAAGTAACTTACTTCTCAAGCATTTAAGTTTCATTGCAGAGGCAAGTTTGTAGTTTTATTACATATACAAGTTGGCAGTTGCATTTTTGGATATATTGAATATATTTTGCGATCAATTCACATTGATCCGTGATCTTTTATTTTGGATATGCGGCGGTGAACACATGAAATCCTGCAAGTGAATGTCAACAGTTACATGTGAATCGCAGAAGGAATCCTTTTAACACACCAAGCTTGTTCTCCAACTATCAACTGATTCAGATCAAGTTCAGATCTAACTATGTCTGCCAACAACAGCGTTGCACTTCATTTGAAGTTTTACATAGCTCTGCAGTCGATCGTTGCAATAGTCTGCATTGTGACCAACGGTCTCTTTGTGATTGCGTTAATAAAGAAACGATCCTTACACAGTCCTTCAAACACTTTATTAGGTATTCTCAGCACAATAGATTTTCTTACTGGCTTGATCGCAATGCCGATGTGGATTGCACGAGCAACAAACACATTTTGTATAAATTGCAGACCGTTTGAGTTACAGTGGGGCACAATTTTTACCTGGATCTTTTGTTCTTTGTCTTTTCAGTTCATTACGTTGATAAGTCTCGATAGATATGCTGCTATTTGCCATCCTTACAGATACCTGCAAGTGGCTTCTAGCAGTCTATTCTTACGCATTTCTGGTTGCGCGTGTGTATTACTTATAGCGGTCAGCGCGCCCATACTATTTACCAATAGACATGAAGGAAACGCTATTTATGTGCTATGTTCCAATGTACTAGCATGTGCCATTGTAGGAATCTTAAGCTTTTCCAACATAAGAATTTTCATGGTTATCAAGAGGCAGCGAAACGAGGTTGTATCCGTCAATGATGAGAACAGAACACAGATTCAACGACGCGAAAAAGAGAGGAAGAGAAGCTATCTCGTATTGGCGATAATTGCAGTTTCTTGTGTGTGTATGTTACCTTATATGATCACTCTAAATCTGATTCAGAGTGCAAATTTTCGAGCGAATATTGGAAGTTATGCTGATATCGCATCGATAGAAGCTTGGGTCATTTTTCTTGTATTTATGAATAGTGCTATGAACCCTGTTATCTATTATTTCAGAGTTTCATACTTTCGCGACGCAGTGAGGGAAATGATAGCTTGCACTTGATATGATTTTATCAGTTGACATTATTGTGAGATTTCCTTGTTATGTTAGCTGTTAAATGTATATCACAAGTAAAATATGAAATTATATTAGAATATGAAATATGATATAAATAGATACGTAGTACTCTTTTGTAGCTGTTTTAACTATAAAAAGGCATGAAATAGAAAGGGAAAGTATATAAGCATTGCCAGTGAAATATATTTATAGGCAATGAAACGGAATAGTGATTAAACTGCTGCCACAATTAAGCTGGTTTGATTCTATAACTAAGAATAAACAAATGCTTAACTCATATGTCCAATCGGTTTTTCACAACTAATTGCGGCAATTTTATTTCTAAACAGCTTTTTGATAATGTCAACTATTGCACCTAACACAACAGAAATTCTCTTTGATGTCAACTTCCGATTATAGTCAATATTGATCGATTTCAAATACAGTTTAAAACGAGATTTCTATTAGACAAAAAATGATTTATTGATTTCTAATTAAAGTCTGATTTTCAATTAGACAGGCTTTTCAGATCGATCTTGTCAAGGATCAGCTTTAAGGAGTGGCATCCCTCGTTAAACATTCTGCTTTAAGGCAAATAGAATCTCTTGAGTTTCTCAACAATGCAGTTTCTTAAATCGTATGTCGATTTGAGAGCTAAATTAGCAAGCAAATATGAAATTGATGAATCCAGCTTTGCGTCGTGGAATAGAAAAATTAATTCCATGTTTATACTAAGGATTAAATTCATTCATAAAACAGGCGACTGATCATCGACTTGCATAGCAAACGTAAGTGCATGGCAGTTGCAATCATAGAAGGCTGTTTATGAATCCAAGAGTGATCTTCCAAGAGTACGTCTGCTTTGGTAAGACACATTCTTTCCCTCTCACGTTAAGAATTCCTCAGCAATAAGTCTTTTTTGTTGTCCAATGATCACTCCACTTTCGGATAATCAATAGAATCACCATTTTTGGCTGAGAATAGGCAGATTATGTCAGACCATGTGAAATCAATTCCACGCGGTGAACAGTCGATAAATTTCAGATGCAAGTCAAAGAAAAATGGAAGCTACGAACACTGGCAAATCATTTCATTCCCTACCTTCAAATGCTGCACTTATCAATATCAAAATATACATCCCTGTTCTCTCAATTGTCGCAGTGGTTTCCGTTGTCACAAATGGACTATTTTTGTTTGTGCTGATAAAGAAGAGATCCTTACACTGCCCTTCAACTACTTTGCTTGGATTATTGTGTAGCGTTGACTTGTTGACTGGTTTAATAGCATTACCTCTCTGCATAGCTGGTGAATCTAAGAGGAATTGCTTTGATTGCAAACCATCTGTGTTGCAGTTGGCATCGGCATTCTCTTGGACTTTTCTTGGTCTCTCGTATCAGATAATTACATTGATCAGTCTTGACAGGTATGCTGCCATATGCCACCCTTTCAGATACTTGCAAGCTGTTTCGAGTAGACTCTTCCTTCAAATTACAGGATGCGTCTTTATGTTTTATACAACATTTATATTAACTTTTTGCTTTGTTGATAACAAGGATATCAAGAGCATCTTTAGAATTATTACAAACATATATGCTACAGTCTTACTAGGGATTTTAATAGTCTCAAACTTCAAAGTCTTCAAGGTTATTAAAAGGCAAAGGAAAGACGTTGTTTGCGTCAATGCAGGGAACAGAGATCAGCTTCAACAACGTGTCAGGGAAAGGAAACGAAGTTATGTCATGGCTCTATTAGTAATCACATTTATGGGTTGTATCTTTCCTTACTTGGTCGCTTCGAACTTACTCAAGAGTGCAAAACTACGAGAATACATCGGCAGCTATTCTGATTTGCTAGCAATAGAGTTCTGGACTGAATTACCTTCATTTTTAAACAGTGTTATTAACCCTATGATTTATTACTTTAGAATAACTAACTTTCGCTCAGCAATTAGGGAAATCTTGCGTTGCAGTTAAGCTCATTTGCATTGCTTCCTGTCTCCATTTCTCAAATCTACTCATGGCAAAAGTTCATATAATTTCATGCTTCTCTTCATGTGCATGACTTGTTGGCTGAAAATAACTTTAACTGAATATTATATTGTTGACTGTCCGAGACCAGCACATTGCTATCAAAGGACATCTCCCTTATCAGTGCTCGCATCAAATTCATCTCAGAAGTATTTATTCACGATAGAAGGAGAGCTTATTTGTTGATAAAACAGCCTCCTTGCTTGCCTGATGTCCAGAAATCGTGGTCAAGAAGTAATTGTCGCAAAAATTGTTTTTGAAAAGCGCTCTAGATATTTGACTGTTGCACGGAAGTGCCGTTTGTAAGTAATTTGTGATTTAATAATTCATAATTGACTGTAAAATCTGTTTTTTATTATATGCACTGAATCGTACGCTGTTAAAATTCTTTCTCCAAGTAACCTTGTTCTAAAACTGATTACTCTTATCCAATAAATACCAGTTTTCCCCCGGGAAATTTCTCATCGTTAGTCATTATAAGATGTGCAAATGAAATTTGGCGGCGGCAGCGACACCTAAAGGAACTGGTTCATTTCTATTGTGAAAAATGCAAATTATGATTGCTCTAAATTGCCCGCCTATGCCAACATAAAATTGAAAATTACCAGCCTCAGATTTCAGTCTCAGCGTTTGGGCAGCGTAGATTGTGATGGTTTGCAAAGTGCAAGCGTAGATTGGTGAAATATTCAAGAACAGTCTGAACGATGCTTGTTAATCAGGCTAAAAAATCTTGTTGTATGTGTGTTTAGCATTTTGACAGCATAATTAAGGAGACAGCTTATTTCAATAGCCTCAGGTATGGCGAATCTAATGCTGCTTCTAAAGGAATCAAAAGGTTTTCGAGTTGAAGGATATTTGAAATTGTGAATTTGATTTTATCATGAGGAATGCATCATGTGAAAAAGAGAGCAATGAGTAGATTAAATGAAGAATTAAAAAGTTAAAGACATTGAACGACAGTGAAGAGTGCGGAAGAAATTTACGCAGATAGTGCAATTTAAAGCCGTTTTCTATGTGTTTTTATCTCCATTGACTTCCGCCGAATAACTCTTTAGCTTATACCTGGAGATATGCTTTTGTTCCATCTATTTCAACAGCTGCTTCCATCACACAGTGCAGGCCAATTATTTCTTTATCAAAAATAATATTCTCTCCAACATTTGAAAGCTACAAGAGAAGGGCCTTTTATTAGTGGTCGCGGCTGGTGATCATATGTCTGGAACTTGTTGCTCAAAGTAGTTGAATCCCGTTCTTTATCATTTTCTGATACGCGTCAAAGACTGACAAAAACAAATCTTTGCAACGAATCATCTGCACATTAGACAGCAAATAGTCCGTCAGAAAGTTTCTGCGATGGACAAAATAGACACTTAAAATGCCTGGTAAAACGTCATTTACATATTCTTCAGCAAACAGTCTAAGATAGATTTTACAAATCTCCCGTTTTGATCGTCCTTATGATCCAGCTCAAAGAAGACAATAATGATGCCTGGTAATGAATCATCTACATATCCTACAACAAATAGTCTGCCAATCCCTACCAAAATATTTATAGCTGCCTTATCGAGCGTATCAGTTGCCTCAGCCTTGATGAACGGTCTGTTTTTGTTTGTTTTGCTGAAGAAAAGACCCTTGCACAGCCCTTCGAATACTTTGCTTGGAGTATTGAGTACAATTGATTTGCTAACTGCATTAACAGCGATACCCTTAACGGCAATTGGTGCTGCGGAGGGACAGTGCCAGAGCTGCAGTGCAGCAGCATCGTTTTATGGGTCAGCATTTTCTTGGATTTTCCTTGGTCTCTCATACCAGTTCATTTCACTGATAAGCCTTGATAGGTACGCTGCTATATGCCATCCGTTCAAATATTTGCAAATGGCATCAAGTGGGCTATTCTTAAAAGTCTCTGGATGTATTAGTTTGCTGTACACAATGCTTGTCATATTGTGTCATCTTATCAGCGCAAAGGTTTGTAAAATAATGAAATCTGTTACCCAAGATATGGTTGGTGGCATAGTGTTAGCAGTACTAATACTCTCAAACTTGAAGATCTATATGGCTATAAAGAGACAAAGAAAAGCAGTCATGTGCACCACCGCACAGAGCGCGTCTCAACATCAACAACATGAAAGGGAGAAAAGGAGAAGTTATGTTGTTGTGTTGTTGGTATTGGTATTCATAGTGTGTTGTTTACCGTATTACGTCACATCTCAACTCCTCAGGGATGCTGATACTCTTCGCCACATCAGCAAATATCTTGATGCTGTGGCCCTAGAGCAGTGGACCTTGTTTATATTGTTTCTAAATGGCATTATTAATCCTGTTGTGTATTATTTTAGATTAAAATGCTTTCGCTCTGCCCTAGCGGAGCTGCTGTCTTGCAACTGAAGTATTAACGAACAGAATTTTACAACAAACTACATGTCTCTGTTGGTATTGATAGCATGTCTACCATTACATTACTTCAATAAGTTAAAAATTCGTTTAATTTTTTACAATTTCACAGGATATGGTTTTTGGTAAAGTGCCCTGCAAGAAATGTCTCCCCCTGCGCCCCTTAATGCTTCCAGCATCCCTGAATCTGTCCAATAGTTTGAAGTGAGCTTCGAGAAAAGTTGCTTTTTTAACTGAATTAGCTAGGACATAATATATAAGAATGAATAGTAAAATAAAGTATAAATAAATATTTAGGCACGATACCCTATCAGCTTTAAAAGTGAATTAAAACAAAAGTAATAAAGCTCCTCTTCCTAGGGATCGTGCCTGATTGTTACTACCCATCTGCGCTTCACAGAAACTGTTTCACTTCTTTTTTAAAGCGATTTAGAGAGGGATAGTTGCTATATTGTTGTGGGATCTCGTTCCACGTGACGGCTGCTGTGAATCGGAAACTGTTCTTTGTAAATTCTAAGCAAGGCTTGGGTAGGTGACACTTGATATATCCCAAATAACGCTATCTTTCTCAAGCAGAGACGTTATTTCATTAGGAATTTGTTACATATTTGAGTGGCTTTGGTCTATTCGTTAAAATGGCGCCCATGATTAGAGCATGAATTTTGCGCGCTTGACACTATGAAAACAAGTAGTTTTGTTAAATGTTATGATGTCTGAGAAAAGAGAATGATAAAAACCACAGAGGAAACAGGACTGCCATGATGCTGTGCATTTTGCCTTTGCAATAGAAAGCGCCACCTATTGTATAGAGAACCAACGGGGGGCTTGAGAAACTTAATAATCTTTAGCAGATGTCAAAATCTTAAAATCATTACATTTCTTGCGTGGGTTGAAGGGTTCATGATTTTATGCATAATTTGATGTTAATCCAACGGTCTCACTCAATATTTCATGCGAAGTGAAAGCAAAAACATAACTTTACCGGATTGGTAGATTTCTTTTTAATTAATTTTTTGCTACACTATATCCCTTTAGATTACATTAGAGAGCAAAAAATCAATAGATCGCCATAAATCTGCAGATAGCTAAAAAATTTAATTCCGTTCTTCCAGGGAGTCGTGAATATGTTATGGTGCATCTACCCTCGCTCAGGCATTTTTAAATTTCTTTTAATCAAGCGAGGATATTTCTCTCAAGTCTAACGGACTTAAGATTCTTTCATCAAAGTTGCCAGCAAACCTAGAAACGCTTTAATGAGAAATATTTATCTGATTGAATTGGAAATAGAGATTCTATGTCGTGTAAAGTGGCACTTAAAACCTTCCCTTTAGGCCCTACTAAAGATACACGTTCCCTTAAGGCACTTTTGATGCTATAAAAATAGCGACAAATATAGTATAGAAATTTGTTTTCGCAGCTGTCGGCCTTTATTCATTCCCTGAAGTGAATGAGTGTCTCGAAGAAGAGGCCTAGGAAAGAAGTAATTTGACAGATGAGTTTCCCTGATTAAGCAATTTTTCCAACCTGCCGAAACTTTGCTTACTCGCCTTCCTTACACAAACTGTTTATGTTTAGGGTAAAACTATCTTATCATTGGGCTGCTTTTTTCTTATTTTCCCTTCATCTTACGTTTGAGAATAACTCCCTCACAGAAAATCGATAGACTTCAACAATAACAGCTTTCGAGCAAATGCATAAATATTGTGCATTTGGCTTTGTCATTTCAAATTCATTAGTTATTACTTTGTTTTAAGTTTTGATCATTTAAAGAGTAAAGCCACTTTTTATGCTTCCCCCCTCCTCTAAGAAGGAGCAGGCACCTCTGACAAAAATTGTTTGAGATGAACTCAAGTGACTTAAAAGATTATAGAATGAAAATAAACAAAGAATTCCCCATTAATTTTCATTTCAAGCTGTTAGAATAACTCAATATACACTTTTATGACAGTTTAATATTGACGGAGATAAGGAACAACTCAAAACTGCAGGTGCATACAGTAAATATATTACCAGATGATAATTACTTTTATATCAATTTAATATTTAGCTAATATTTCGCTCTCTCGACAGGGCTTTTTACCCCAATCCCTAAGAAGTATCATAGCACGATTATGGCGTATTAAAATGCAACTATATCATATCAATATGCGTCAATATGCAAGTACATAGCAACCTCCAACTTGGAAGTATGAGTCAATTAGATGAGTATATAATTTGATAAAAGTAACAGTAACAAGTGTAAGATGTAGATGTGTTTTAAGAACAGTCAAGATTGAATCATTTTCCCGCCTCGTTGTCTCAATTCTCTTGATTTCTGGCGATATTAGCACCACCATTTTGCGGTGACACTCGTGCTCTGTGCCTTCTTGTCATACGCAACACGGAAATGTAGAACCACAGTGGATCAAAAATCATGTTAAGTCTGGAGAAGCATGCTGAAATTATTGACACTTTCCCTTCGATCGATTCACAAGATGGAATAACAACAGTTGGAAACATTAGCATGATAACAATAAACGGAAGATTGCAGACGAAAAAACTTGTTGTCATACCAATAAATATCTTTGTTAGATAGCGCTCGTGACGCCTTCTACCTTCAATCATTTCTCTGTTGCCTCCATTTTCGGAAACTTGGACTAAGTTTTTGTTTCGGGTTATGTATTCATGAAGCAACTTAATGTAGATGATGCATAACGAACTGTAAGTGCTGAGCAAAGCTGTCACGATTGACCATTTATCGATATTACGCACTGTTGTCATGGCTGCGAGGACTGTGGTTAGAGAGGTAAGCAGGAGAGTTGCAATGACTGCAGCGAGACCAAGTTTTCTGCTTAACCTTCGCATTGCATATGCGCTTGAATACTTGAATGGCTCTTGAACAACGCAGAGCCTAAAATATGCCAGGGCGACATTGAAGAAACAATTAAAGTCGATAGTTAGACATGAAGCAACAACAAGAATAGGTGTTGAACGAATTGAAACAGGTTGCGGGTAGGCACCAGAAAATCTAATGGTCACAGTACCAGCAATAAGTGTCGGTCGCTGACTGCTGAGAAAGAGCGGTGGGCTTTTGCTGACGTTGTTTGTCGCAGTTCCCGCCAGAAAATGTGTCGGTTGTGGGATGTTTAGAAGTGGCGTCGGACTTTTGCTGACGTTGTTTGTCGCAGTTCCCGCCAGAAGATCAGTCGTTTGTGGCACTTTTGAAAGTGGAAGTAGGCTGTTGCTCAAGATCCCTGTTGCGGATATGCTCAATGTCGACAGCATGTTAGACCAAAATAAGCAACCATATAGGAAGAACTGTCTATCCGTCTTTTTCCTATTCTTGAAAATGTGAATGATGACAGCAAGGTTCGTTAAAAGGATAGAAACCTCTACAATACCGACAGGAACAGAACAGAAACTGTTTGCGAACATCTTTGCAATCGCGGGCTGCACTACTAATGAAGTAGTTAGTAAACATAGTTTGCCTTTTTGCTATCTAGTATTACACCTGTCAACCTAATCACGTGGAAAGCTTCTCGCGTCATTTATCATTCCATTGAATTTTATGTAAATTGAGTGAAGCTGGCTTTAAGGCCTCAGCAAGGCCTAAAGTGGCAACACCAGATTTGTTTACTTTTCAACGTCTTTTACAAACATGTTTATTCAATAAATTTGACTGAAAATGTAAGTTCATCTATCAGAGATACAGTATTGCTTTTGAGATATTTTCTGTAAGATATTTTCTGTAAGATATTTTTGGATATTTTCGAGATAGATTCAAGTATTCTCTTATCCTAGCCTATTTCATCGTAAGGTTTAATTTCCATTCATTTGAACTATTCGGGAATGGTCCTCCCGTGGTGTCTACATACTCTCTTGGGCACCAATTCACTTCTTCTGGATATCCTATCGCTCCCCAGGGGTTTTGAAACATCTCTAGGGAGAATATTCACTCTCTAGCAAGCAGTAATTAGTGCAACTCCTGGGATAAAAATTTAGCTTAGTGGAGAATAAATCTATTTCCATCCAACGTTTCTAGAAGTTACTATCACATTTTTAGGTATCTAAATGAATTCATCTGTATTTATGTTATTTGATATTTTCATTATTTTCTGTCATTTGTTTGTTTTTCTTTATATTTTTATTATTTTTACGGTAAGTAATACAGCTCCTTGAATGAAAATAGACTCTTAAAATTAAAAATGAAAAGAAAAAAATTAAGTCAAGGTGTCTCTCATTATCGTCCTTCTAATCATAAAAGTTCAAATGACCCTTTGTTCGGCTTTTAGTCTTTTGCAATAATGATGATGTTCGTAAGTCTTATTGTTCACTTGTCGGCATTTTTGCATAATTTATCAAAGTCGCCTACCTCTTGGGGAAACTTTAGCTCAACATCACCACTTTTCAAATCCAACAATGGAGGTTTGATGACGTAAATTTCAATAAATGATCGAATTCTTTCTTTTTCACGTTGGTGAAGTTGAGCTCTGTTTTGTGCTAAACCACACACAACCTCTCTTTGTTCCTTTCTGATCAAGGTGACAGACTAAATTAATCTATCAGTCAGTTAATCAGTTAACCAATCAATCAATCAATCAATCATCCAATTAATCAATCAATCAATCAATCAATCATTCATTCATTCATTCATTCATTCATTCATTCATTCATTCATTCATTCATTCATTCATTCATTCATTCATTCATTCATTCATTCATTCATTCAATCAATCAATCAATCAATCAATCATCCAATCAATCAATCAATCAATCATTCATTCATTCATTCATTCATTCATTCATTCATTCATTCATTCATTCATTCATTTATTCAATCAATCAATCAATCAATCAACGAAGCAATCAATCAACCAACCAACCAACCAACCAATCAATCATTCAATCAATCAATCAATCAAATTTCTTTCAAGACATAAAATCAGTCAATAATGCAGTTTTTTCTTCCGGCAAGTACTACTGATAACATTTTTCCTGCCAACATGAAATGTCTGCAATATACGCTATCATCAAGTTCTGCAATGATTTGATGCCATTATTTGCAACACGCCACTTCCTTTATAGCCTTACGGAAGTAACTTATCCTAAAATAATAGACTAGAGGATTGATAAGACAATTCAAATATGCAGGAAATGAAAACCAACGTTGCAACTTTATCGTGACGGGATAGCTGCCAATGTGGCATGTTACTTCGAGTTTATTTGGCAGGTTATAGGCGACCAGATAGGGTACGAAACATGCAATAAAAATGAATATTATGAAGAGTATTATGTAGTCGTTCGTTATTTTCTGTCCACGCTGTTGAAGATCGGCTCTATTATGTACAGCGACATGAGCGACAGTCGTCCTCTGCTTTCGTATTGCTTTGAAGATTTTGAAATTTGTAAATGAAATTATCCCCAGCATCAAAACAGCAGAGGCATTTATTGTGATAGTTTTAACTGTATTCGCCTTTTTGGAGTCAGTATAAACAACATAAGAACTCAAGCCAATGAGGACAAGGCACGCAGCTCCAGAAATGCACATGTAAGCTCTAATTGAAGCATACTGTAAATATTTGAATGGATGACATATAGCAGCATATCTATCTATACTTATCAATGCTAGTAACAGAAATGAAATGCCAAGAAAGAGCCATGAAAGCTGTGTTCCTAATTCCATCACCACTGGACTGCAATCAAAGCAATTTGTGCTTAATATAGCATTTACCCGTAAAGGCATCGCTATTAAACCAGTGAATAGATCAACTGTACTCAGTACTCCCAACAAAGCATTTGATGGATTGTGTAAAGATCTTTTCTTTATCAAGGCAAACATAAAGAGGCCATTCAGAGCGACAGTTGCAACCGCCACCATCGACAGAGCAGATATGAATATCGTGCCATTTATAAAAGTGCTGCTTCTGTTTGTAATTGAAGACTCAAGTGATCCATTGGTAGCCATTTTATTATCCTTTGGCCCTGTGCACGAGCTGTATTAGAGGTCCCTGCAAAAGCAATGATAAGAGCTTTAGTTTTCGTACAGTGTTGAATGTTATCAATCACAACATCATGAATCGTGAATAGTTTAGTTTGATGTAATGTTCACTTAACGAAAGAAAAAGCCCTTATTTGAACCAGAATTTACCGAATTGATACTTATCTATAGAATTATGCCTGATTACCCATAATTACGTTTAAAGAGATATTTGATCTACCGTATACAGATTATGTAAATATAAACTCAACTTATCTTAAACTGGCTATGGCTAATATTCACAACATTCATCATGAGAGTCATAAACTGCAATCACTGGTAAAGAAGTAAAGCATATTTTAAGCGTCTTCTTTGCCTTGGAGCTTTTTGTCAGGAGGCCTAGGCCACTTTGAGGATCGCGGTAGTAGCCCAACACACTAATTTCTATCTTCTTACTTGTTTTTTTTCACTTTTCAGCTCAAGAACGCCTCCTTGAGACCAATCAGTCGACCAAAAACGATCTTTGAGATGTAGCGTGATATTTTTAGCAACTCCGATTTCCCAACGATGATCCAAGCAATCTGTGTTAAGTAAACTTTGAATCAGAAAGAGGCTAGAAAGAAAGACCAGTTTAACAATAAAAGACACATACGTCTAATTTAGTTCTCTTAAAAATACCATTCGATCCTTGATATGACGAACTCTTTACAACTCTTAAGTTTATAGTTGCATTAGGCCTGAACAAGAAACCCTATCTTCTTCTGCGTGGAGCAGTCAATTTTGATTTGCCTTTCTTTTATATCTTACGGTTTGCAAATGGTCTTACTAGATTTATCCAAACAGATTTCAATCATTGCAATTATTTGTCTGTCACATCACCAATTG
The DNA here is from genome assembly GCA_964019065.1 of Catostylus mosaicus. Taxonomy (NCBI): domain Eukaryota; kingdom Metazoa; phylum Cnidaria; class Scyphozoa; order Rhizostomeae; family Catostylidae; genus Catostylus; species Catostylus mosaicus. The sequence continues at coordinate 1,540,615 of OZ025200.1, forward strand.
CAGTAAAATAGTAGGATTATTCACGTTTGATAATAACATGATTTTTTTCACTGTAAAAAACGGTTGTACAGTAACAAATATTTGGCTATAGCGGCTAGTTAATTTCAAGAAAAAAGGTGCGAGTTTTATAGAATGAAATGGCTTACCTCGGAGCAAATATAAACATATGTAAAAGATTTTTGATGTCTCTTTAATGAGTTGAAATTGAAGTTTTCCATAGATGATTAATTGGTAATAAAATATTGGGATTTGCAAATCACATCCATTACATTCTATGTGCCATAATTGCAGGGTTTTTTTTGTTTTACCAGCAACAACAATATTTTACTGAAAACCTAAAAGTTTGAAATAAGAATTAAGCGTTCGAAAAAGCACCTCGTGGGCCTGACGTTCACCTAAGATGGAATAGAGTTTTCTCTAGTTACCTTAGTGCTAGGTAAATGCCAAATGAAAACATTGTTTGAAGCAAGAAATGCTTCAACATCTGGTATTCGAGGTATTTGAGAGTTATTCTATGACTAACGTTACCTTACATCTTGACCAAATAAATACTTGAGACATTGAATGATATAACTTCTTCAAAATGGATGGGTTTTTCCTGCTGCAGAATGCACCAAATGCGGGTTCTAGAGAGTCTTCATATAATAAACTTCTTTTACTTCAATGAAGAATTGTTCGAAGCACGGAACACACCGACAGAGGATATCTCAAAATGTTGAACGTTACACTAAAACTTTGGGAATTGAAAAAGTCATCGAGATAGCTAATATGAGGTAACAGGTCTCTGATGAGCACTTGTTTACTTTTTAAAAAAAATACATGACAACTAGCATATTTAAGCGTGGATGCTTCACTAAACATTCATTTTAAAATATATTAATTGAAATCTCCAAAACTTTTTTGAGTAATTAATACATTTCATTTCCAATACTCTTGTTTATATTTCATCGAGAAAAATACAATCTGCCTTTGATTGTGAAGTGATGAAATTTGAAGTACATGCTGCATTAATTCTTTCAATTTAAATGTAATTGTTATTAATGATGAATTTTTTCATTTTAAATGTTTATGAAGTTTTAAGCTAGCATTTCTAATTTTAAAATACCGTTTTAGTTTGTGAACAAGTGAAATGTTATTAGTTATTCTCGAATGGTGGCCAAAATGCTATCACATATAATGGCACCTTTTAATAAGGTAAGACTATGTCTATTTTCCTTTGGAAATGTAAACTTTTTATTTTTATTTACATAAAACGTGAATCCATCAGCTTTCGCGACATGCATTTCCACCTTGGCCACCATTTTAGTGACTGTGAGCATTCAGCAATCAATTTTTTCATCTTAAAGCATTTTAATCAACATATGTCCATCTAGAGCACTTTGCATCACATTGCTTATATTCACTATTCCAATTCAACTTTCTGAAATTAATTTCCTTGCCACTGACCCTGTAATTAAAGAACTGAGCACATAAAAGAGTTTTATGAGTAAATAATTCACTATTTTTTCTGCAAATTAACTCTACGGAACAGGTGCTTTTTATTAAGCTATTGTTATGCTCTGTATTTCAGGCAGTTATAAATGCAGAAGAGATTGCTTGCAGGCAGTGTGTGTGCCTACACTTTTGGAGCAAAGACTGGAAGCATACAGAAAAAAGCAGGTGACAAACATTGGTAGATCAGTAGATGTATTGGCCAATTAAAGAAAAGCAAATTGCGAAACTAACGCAAAGTTGAATCACAATGCATTGTGCTACTCAGAGCTTCAACACTAGAAAAAAATACATCAAGAAAATAAAAACTCGATGAAAATGCCTGTATAGACTTGGACACATTTCCGAGACAGAATATCACTTGATTTTTTGGCAGTCATCTGCCGCCGAATTGATAGTTGCACATTATTCGTAGCGGCCAATAAATTTCCGGTGAATTACGGACCAATAACTTTTCTTAGCTTGGTTCGAAAGCGTTTATTCCCAAAGAGGCATAACTGGTAGGAATTCTTAACTATCCGAAAGTCGTTCTTAAGATTCTCATTTTGAGAACACAAGCATCTAAGGCAGTGCTCAAGTTATTGTTGCGTTGGAGGTCGCATTGTTGAACAACTGCAGTGATAAAGCAGTTTTGCAGATTTTAGCAAGCCAACTGGTGTCTTTAACTACATCTGATCATCATTTGAATCCTAGCACTACGGAGGGAGGTATATTGCCATCTACTAAATCTTAAGTGTTGCACTTTATGTTGTATAGACATGAGGCTCTATTTCTTGCAGGCGATTGCAAATAGCTGCGGTGCACTTATAAAAACTTTGCAATACATCTTATGAAAAGAAATATAAGACAATAATGCTTAGCACTATTTACTACGGTTACCAGGTGGTTGTGGCTCTTTCCACAGTCCTGTTAAATGGAATTTTTATGATAACGTTGATAAAGAATAGGTCTTTGCACACTCCATCAAACCTTGTTTTAGGAAGCTTATGCTGTAGTGACCTGCTTTTCGGTATGAGTGTACTGCCATTCTGGATTATCGTGTTATCGTCAAATTTTGTGCAGCTTAGCAACATAGATATGGATCGGTTGGTTAAAGTAGTGGAAAGTCTTACTGTTGTGTTTGGTGCGTTTTCTTCCCAGTTCATTGCATTGGTGAATCTTGATAGATATGCTGCTGTTTGCCATCCATTTAAGTACTTAAAATACGCAACCTCTAGCTTCTACATAAAGATTTCCGTCTGCATGTGCCTGGGCTCTACGTTGGCCACATCCGTTGCTTTGACTATCGACATGAACGTTTCTAGTCTAATTACATTCATTCTGTTCGCAACTGCTGCATTCGTTTTAACAATCTGCAACTGGAAAATTCTCAAGGTTATTCACAGCCACAGAAGGGCAATAGCCTCTATTGCTGGAAACAATAATGAACAACAGCTCAGACATCAGAATGAAACCAAACGATATCGTATTATACTACTATTAGTTTTTCTTTTCATTTTATTCAAAGTGCCGTACATTAGCTACTACATTTACGTTAAGACGGTAGCAAGCGAAAACGTCTATTTGGATCTAATTTTTGGCTTAATTACAGGCATGCTTTGGCCCTTAAACAGCCTCGTTAACCCAGTTGTGTACTGCTTTCGCATCAAGGTGTTCCGTGACGCTGCTAAGGAGCTATTATGCTGTAAATGACAGAAATCCTCGGAGTAAACCGCTGTAGATATTGACAGGGCTCAATTCAGAGATGAAACTAATGTTGAGGGGCCAGCTATGCAGCGTGTCGAATATTGTGGAGAGGCTGTTTCACAGGGCTTGCTGGGATTATTTTCGCCTGATGTTTAGTATTGTTTACATCGCTTTGTTGTATGAAGCTCTGGGAATGCCAGAAATACTGTAAGAATGTGCAGGTCATCTTAAATTTTGATTGACAAATCACTGGTAACTATATGTAATTCATATAGATATATATCCATTTTCAATTGTCAATAATCGCATTGTATTACATTCGGATGTGCTCTGTAAATAGATAAATGTTGTATTGAAATGTTAAAATATGTGTGTCGATCTCTGTCAGCAATTCTGCAATACAATTTGTATCAAAGACTAGATTATTTGACAGTAAACACCAAACTCTAGCCTTTCGTTCTTAATAAACTCACATTGATCACAGATCTATAAAATGCTTATTAAGGGTTTTACAAACAAGCAAACGTGAAAGCGGACAAACGAGCAGGCAAACATACAAGCAGTGAAGAAAGCAATCAAGTTATCATTCAACAAAGAAAGTGAACGAAGATATTGTAAAGGAAGCAGAAAATATAACAAATAAGCAAGCAAGAAAGCAGACAATGTAACAAATAAGCAGGTAAAAAAGCAGACAAAGAAGCAAATAAACAAACGAGCATACAAGCAAGGAAACAAACGAGCAAGCAAGAAAGCAGACAAACAAACACATGAGCAAGCAAGGAAACGATCAAAAAAACAAGCAAGATAGCTTACGTTAATTTCGACGTTAATTTTTCTGAAGGACAGATGAGTAGAAGTCATTGAGAGCTACCAAAGCCACCTGCCCCCAGTGACACTTTTTCTGAGTCAACGTTTAAGCAGAGCAAAGCTAGTAACGTGTGATGTAAATTGGGTAGAGCTGTTTCGGAGAATGTTCCAACACAGACAGCATACGATAGAAAGGTCCTGACTGTGGTCTCGAACCGCAAACCTCTCGATGCAAAGGTTCATAGACCTGCAACAAAAACCTTTTGCGAAGAAAAGGTTCAGCTTATTGAAAGCCATTTTTATCACTGTAGATGGTTTGGGAGACCACCAAAGTGGGATTCTTAGCTCATGTATGCAGCAATTTCCTTTGAGGTGTGTTAGGGAGTTAGCTGCACACCTTAATTTTGAGGAGAGAGATTGTAAGATGGGGCTAAAGAGCTGCACACACCTTTTGAGGGGGTTGTGTCTGGGGGCTGCAGGTTTTGTAGTTGTTGTCTGCCTTTTGTTGTCGTTGTTGTTTGGCCTAGCCTGATGATAATGGCGACAGGTGCGAAGAGCTAGAAGTTGCTTTTTCACCAACTGATTACGGCTGATTAGAAGCTTCTAGATTCAACAATTTATTCATAAATCAATATTCTATAATTAAGTTTTTTTATACTAAATTTTGGTAGAATTTCAAATAATGGCTCAGAATCGTTGCAGGAAAAACTTCTCTCAAATAGGCCTAAGATGTGGTGCTCTCACTGTGTGTTTAATCTATGGTTTTATATTGACGATAATGATGATGACACCGGTGGCAAGCGAGCAGTTCAACCCTTACACTGTGTTAAGTGTTAGCAGAGATGCTTCTGATAAAGACATTAGAAAAGCATATAAAGGTCTTGCGAAGAAATGGTAAATACCGTTTGAATTTCACGTTGACATTTTTGCACACGATTTATCACTAACCATGTATGTTAGTTTTTTAATTCAGATTCTCAGAAGTTAATAAGAATAATCCTTAGTGTTACGAATAATATTAGATTTAACAAAATAAATTACAAATATAACTAAAATTTATTGATCAAACAGAGCTGATTGGCATGTGAAAATTACTCTGAAAACGAAAGCATTCAGAATTATAGCACTTCTGCACAACAATCTCCCCTTATGATTTGCTGCATTCTGAGTATCAGCCATACGAATATAAATAGTACTATATTCTATATAATTAATATATATGAAATATATGATGTTCTGTTCTATATCATATATAACAGTTAAGACTGGAATATTTGCTGCATGGCCACCAAGGGTGCAGTCCATGTCATATGTCACAGCAAGAAGAAATAGAAGAAACAAGTGACCTATTATTCTTGCACTCCACACCAGCAATCTCCTGATAAGCCACATGGTATGCACCCTGGGCCCAGCTGCAGAGTATAGCCGATCTTGACAATTGATGAAAAGATCTTGGGTGCGATAAAACCATACAAAAATCATAAGGTGTGTCACTGCACTATAGATATCACTGCACAAGCATAAAAACTTCAAAATCTGAGGGGAGCCCAGGTGGGCTTTCTTAGGCATTTAAGAATGATCTAGGGTGCGCCATTGCCATACTCTGCATTCTGGCCCTGGGCCCCCATTATATCTTTTCCTGCATGCTTCGCAAAGATTCCAGTCTGCTACTACTATCTTTTCAAGGTGTGTAATTCTTATTTTTTGACTAGTTAAAGAACATCAGTGATTCAGCTACAAATTGATTTATTTTCCATTTCTAGGCATCCAGACAAAAACAAAAGTCCAAAGGCTCAGGAAATGTTTGTTAAATTGACTGATGCCTATAACGTGAGTATAAATTGAACTCATTTCTATTCTCTTTCGATTCAATCATTTAGATTTTTACCTCCCAACACAAAATCCTTTTTTTTGGGGGGGGGGGAGGGCTTTGCAAAGATACAAGTATCATGTAACTGGTTTTTTTACAGAGTAGAAACCCATCTTCATCTGATCGCATTGTTTTTGGTTCCTAGATTCTAAGCAATCCAGAACGCAAGTACCGATATGATACATTTGGAACAACGAATGACGAATCAGGCATTCACCAGGAGAAGGCATTCAGAAATGGCTATGGGTTCCAAGGATTTCATGGATTTCATTCATTTTTTGGTGGTGCAGGAAATCAGAATATTCAAATTCTTACAAGTCACATTTATGAAAATGACGTTCTCCCAATGAGTTACAAAACTCCTCAATTGATATATGTCTATGGTGATTGGTGTTTTCAATGTAAGTAGCCAATTAGGAGGAAGTTTTCCTTTTGATATTTATGACTGGTGCAGTCTGTTTCATGTAATGCACACACATCCACACACACATGGAACTGATGATGAGTGAGATAAAATGTATTCATGAAACAATTTGAAAACATTCAGAATGCAATCGCAAGCAATCAGATTGCAATCACAAGCAATCACTTAGCAATCACAGGCAAACAGAAGCAATCAGAACCAATCAGAAAGCAATCAGGCAGCAATCAAGGCAAACAATAGGCAACCCATGAGAAAAAGAAAACTGGATTAGTTTAAGCATGTTGGCTTGTGATTATTTCATAAGCTCAAAGAAATAAAACAGTTAACTTCTCTGCTTATCTGCATCACTCAAAATATCTAGTTTCTGAACTGTAACTCCAGAAATTTAAGATTTTTTCCATTTCTGCTACGTATTCAGCAAAGTCTTGTGCTATTTCCTCTTTGCGTGGTAACTTTTTATCTCAGTGCAGGTGCTCTGCAGTTCTAGCTTTATCTGCTTTTCATTCTAGGCATGCAGTTAGAGTTGATTTGGGAATCATCTGCAGCCGCTCTGAAATCATTGGGTGTTGGCGTCTATGAACTGAACTACCAATACAGCAGAAGTCTGAATAGTAAATTAAGTGTAAATTATTATCCACAATTCATTGCTATTGCTGATGGAAAGACATGGAAGTACTCTGCAGATGAGTTTTCAGAAGAGAATTTAAGAAAATTTGTTCGAAATATATTGCCAAATAGACTTGTAAAGCAGGTAATATTTGATACATTTATACTGCATCACCTCTATCTTAACACTCAATGCTTTCTTTCACATGCTCATTCAATCTGACCACTAGACAACAGCGCCAGAAAAGGACGTTTCACTTTCGCTTCATCAGTAATAAACATCTTAGTAACAAACAGTGCATATATAATCAACATTACTAAGGGCCAATGTAATAATAGGTTACTGCGATGGAAATTCAGACTAACGTAAACCGAATACAGTAAATAACACATGTAATTGAAAGGAAAAGAAAAAACACGGTAACGCGTGAGAAAAGGCTGTTGGAGAAGATGATGCCGTCCGTAAATGCCGTAAATATGTCTATGTATTGTTGACTAAAGAGTACGATAGTATGAATTTTTATTTCCTTTTTCATCAGATAAGCACCGGTTCTTATTTGGACTTCTTCCGGTCAAGTTTCATCGCCAACAAGCCGCAAGCGATCCTCTTTTCAAACAAAATGGAAGTACCATTGTTGTTTCTGCTGCTAGCTTTTGAATACCGTCAAAAACTTGAATTTGCATACGTCAACAGTGAAAGCTCTCAGACAGAAGAGTTGAGAAAGAGATACGGTGTTCATAAAAGTGAACAAGTGTTTTTTATCATGAAAGAAGAACCTTCCCATCCGGAGATAATCTTGAAGGTAAAATGTGTTTTCATCGCAGTGTACTATGCTGCTATGCCTGCATTACAACAATATTATAATGATAATGCATTACAACCAATAATTCATAACTTTGCAATAGATAATTGATTTATTTGCATAATGTAAATATGTACCATATGTAATGAAAATTACTGTTAACCGGTCTGCTAAAAATAGTGCTCGATGCCAAAGAAGCAGAGCTATACTAAACTTAATAACAGAACACGACAGTCAACAACGTTGTCTGAAGATCGCATCAATCGTGAAACTTTAAGTAACAGCTTGTACCATTTATATGTATATGGCTGACCTAGAAGATAATTCTATGTAAAATAGAGCTTCGAAAACAGGAAGGTTGTTGTTCTTGTGTCGTTGCCAGGATGATTGCAGCCACAACCAGATGCACAATTGGCTCTAGCATCAGGTTTCAGTATCATACACTGATTGAACCATACGTAACACAGAATCCTGCGATGAAGTTTCATTTACATTCATCAGTTGTCAATCTTTAGGTAATTAATTGTGATCTTTGGTAATAAGGACGTAATGAAATGCATCAATATCATCATTAAACTTAGAACGATTTGCTCCATGATAATCCTATGAGATTTCTCCGATTTCATTTTTATTACAGGATTCAAGTCTTAATCAAAAAGCAATCCGAGAAGCGATTACTAGTAATCTATTTTTCCACTTGCCAAGATTATCATCGCAAGAGGTGTTTGATAACATCTGCCCTGTTTCAAGTGAGCATCATCCAATGTAAGTATTTTAAAAGTGTAAATGATATGAAGGAAATGACAGGATAATTTTTTCTCGAATAGCATAAAATTCATCTACCTTGGAGTCAATCAATGGTGGAGCCATGGGGATGTCTGGGCAATCACCTTGACTTAATTGACTTCGACTTAAAATTGAGACATTAAACTGAAGACTTTTTTAAGGACTTAAGCATTGAGGTTAATGTCAAGGTTTGTATTTAAAGTTTAAGTCAATGAAGAAAATATAACAAAAAATATGATTATGTCTTTATTTTTCGTCCTTTTCATAGATATCAAGACTGCGTCTCCCAAGATCTGAATCAACTGCTCCAATTTTTATTCATTATGCGTTATTATTCATTATTTATTGTTATTCATTAATCATTTTTCGCTTTATTACAGATATTGTGTTTTGTTGTTTACCATCTCGAGCCAAGATCACAGCTATCACAGATTTGTATTAAGGAAAGTGGCAAAGCAGGATTACTGGAGGGCGAATGGTGTGCGTTTTTTGTATATTAGCGAAGATGTCCAAAGAGGTTTTAATATAAATGCAGCCGACTCTGTAATGGTCTGCGAACATGAAGAACCAGCCTTAAAGGTAAATATGATAGTTATATAGGGACTGACATTGAAAATGATAAAGATGGTGATAGAAATACACTGGAATATGTATATATATTTGCATATCAATACTCAAGAAAAAATTTCACTTCTTAAAACGTTTCGACTTGCGTCTTCATCAGTTATAATCTTATGGATTCGAAGTAGAAACGTTTTAAGAATTGACGTTTTTTTCTTGAGTACTTATTTAATATTTAAAAAATTTCTGCGGTTGAGCTTATGAATGTTTTTTATATTTATATATACAAATAAATATAATCTATTATCTAAGACCCATGCCAGCTAAAATTTGCCTATCCGTGTGATCAGCAAATATGACAAGCAAACAGCTTTCGAAAGAGAGGCCTTCCAAGATTTGCAGAAATATTTGCGAATTCAATAAGAGGTTGTAATCATGTGATCAATTAAGGCTCCACCAATAGCATCCGAGCATTATAATAATGACTCAGTGCTATTTGGTTTTGCTCTCTCTTTCTGTTTTGTCTCAAATCTTTTCATCATTGCTGCAAAGACTGTACGAATGCAGACTTGTTTGTTGGTTTGTTTGCTTGTTTGTTTGTCGTCTTGTTTTAATTTGAAATTTTTTACTTGCCTCTACAGAAATTAATCTAAATGAAATTCATACATAAAATCTACTGCCACAGTTTTAACTACACACATTACACTTGCACTTTGGTACACGCCATTGTTTTAAGACACCTAGAGCCTGCAAAAAGACTAGCTTGCTCTTGATGATAATTTCTTTATTTTTAGGTGTTGGTTTTCGTCCGTCAGACAGCCAAGAAAATCATGTACGACTGGCTAGACGGTGGTTGGTGCGTCGATGTGCCTGACGAAGCCACTGATAGGTTGAAAAGATTCTTAAACATGGTGGTGGACAGGGAAAGGTTGTTGGTACAAGAAGCAAATATTTCATACATATACGATGAACATCAGCCTGTAAGTACATCTTGTGGTTAACTATAAGTCACTGTCTCCTCATGCAGAATATTTAATTGGCACGAGAAGTGGAAATCTAGCATGCTAAGACTACAATCAGTTGCACATTTGTTGGACCCCATACAAAAATGGGCATAAACCCTCTCCCCTCCCATCTGTCAATGTTGACATACATAAGTGATTACTACCAAGGGGGTATTTTTTTTAAAAAATATGACATTTTAGCATTTTTATACTTGGTTTTTAGAAGAGGCCACAATAATTGCCACTTGTATTTAAACGTGAATTGTTAAAATGCATCTCGTTAATTCCTTTCCGATTATACCCTGGAGCCTCTTTCTGATTATACGCCTCTTATGTTCTGTTAGGCCATGACTGAGTGACTTCATTGAAATTTTTAACTTTCAGCACATATTCCTTCGACTAGCCAATCAAATCGGCGCATTGGTAGAACATTTTTCTAATTCTTATCAATTCTTTAGCTGGTAAGTAGGCAGTTTTTATATTTTGTTTCATTTTTGATTGTTCATACACAGAAATTCCTTCAGGTAAATATAATGCTGCAAAAAGAAAGCTCTATAAATTAATCTTTAAAAATGGCATTTCTAATCTTCAAGGGAGTCGTGTTTGAATTAAGTTTCAGTTATCAAATATATTTCTTTTGTAGGAGCAGTCCTGTTTCCCTTGTAACAAACACGATTTTGCTCGGTGTCATCTTTCTTGTGGGTGTTTTGCTACCAATTGCAGGGTAAGTGGCTTTTGTGAGTATAAGTATATACATATCAAACATGTAAAGCAGCAAATTCTTCAAGAATTATTGAAATAAATAGCTTGAGCGTAAGCTTTATTAGTACTTCGATTGCTGTTATCAATGAGTGCCTTAGTTGAATTAAAGAAAATAAAGTCGTAAATATATGGTGAATAATGTATTAGGCTTCGTTTTTCAACGTCTTTGTTTATGATTTTACTATCTTTAACTCAAGCATAGCCCGCATTTACATTGGTTAAGCTTGCCCTGATCACAGTTATTATAGTGCTGGCAATGCGTACCCCATATTAATGTTCTTTTTCTTCTTCTCCTTCTTCTAACTTATCTCATTTGTAATGGTGTCGCTGCCATGTGGACCTTTTTTCTTAAAGCCCTCCTATCTTTAACCTCCTCCTCCACACCTTCGACTGCACACTCGTTGTCCTTCAAACAGACTTCCCATAATCACGCTGGTCTTCCTACCTTACGTTTTCCTGGCATTGCCATATCTAAAACCTTCTTACAAGCATTAAGTTCTTCTCTTCTCCTTGCATATCCATACCATATTAATCTTGCTTGCTGACATCCCTTTCCCAAATCCATTTCCTTATTTCTTAATCTGTTTTTCCTTGTTAGCCTTAACATCCATCTTCACATTTGTGGTTCCAACGGCAATAGAATATAAATAAAAAATACTTGTTTTAGAAACGCGGAGTTACATGGATTTTTTTATAATTTTGCATCGTTCCTTGTTCAACTCACATGAACTATTCTATTTTACAGGAGATCTACATCTAAAGAAGACGATAATGTAGACTATACTGTACTTGGCATCGCAAAATTGACTGCAAAAAACTATAAACTGTTATCAGATAAGTCTCCGCCTGGCCGTTTTACTGTTGTAGTTCTTTTAGATGTCAAGGATTTAAGTCAAGTTGAGAGCTCAGTGATTATGCAATCATTTTCAGATGCGACTTATAGCTTTGTAAGGTAGGCCAGTTTATTTATGACGGATAAATTTTGTCTTGTTTTGTACAAAATAATCCCACTACCGAAAAAATTTTGTATTCAAGAGAATTTTAAATTATTGCTCCGTTCTACTCTTCTAACTTTAGTTTGCCGGGCATTCTCTGAAGCAAAGAAAATGAAGATGTTTTCATGCTTCCAAAAAGACCATTTTATCCCTTTCATCTTCAAAACGAGAGAGACTGATAACGGTCTGATTGCGATGATGTTCATCGGAAAATTGATGACTTCCCTCCTTTGTTTATCACTGCTAATGTCTTTTCAAGGGACCGCGGAACGGGTCTAAAATCGGGCGAAGGGGAAATTGGGGGTCTTGGGGCTTCTGTCCAGAAAAATATTTCAATCACGCTTCTTATAAGAGCAAGGAAATGTCTATTTTGGAAGCCACAGTCATTTTCATCCTATATTAGAAGCTACAAGTTCCCATTTTTTTTCCTACTCATGAAAAAAGAGGGTGGGGGCTATAGCCCCCCACACCCGTTCCGCGATGCCTTTTTCTACTTTTTTTCATATCTTTAAAAAGATATTTCATATTTGATTTTCGGTTTTTTTCTCTTCAGGGGAGATATGATCACATTTGCCTGGATATCAATTCAAGAGCAGTTGTCGTGGTGCGCTGAGGTGATGGACGCTAGGGAATTCGGGAAGGTGTTACCTGGCACGGTCCTTGCTTTGAACGGCCGCAAGAAGTACATTCACGTATTCAAGCCCGGAGGCAATGTTAATACAGAAAGGTTAGCTGATTTTATAGGCCTCGAAAGTGATTATGAAGTAGAGGATGACGAATATGATTCACAGATGCGTAGAAATCAGAAACTTGCGGCCAGGTCGATCAGAGTTCTGTTACGTACATGGCTAGAGAGACTATGCGATGGGACTTTAACTGATAGAATTAAACTTGATAAATGGCCAAATCTGGAGGAATAATAGCCTTGAAAGATGTTGCGATATTTTGTTTAGGCTCGTATTCAATTTGACAAGAAATTCGCCCAGCATCTATGAGACAGACTGATGCATTGCTGGGAATGGCGACTTCTCTGTTTAGTAATATCCAGACAGGTTTTTCCTTAGAGCAGACTAAAAGATTACAATGGTAGCCTCAGTGTTGGTTGGTTTAATGAATAAAGGACATCAAATTATACCCAATGCCCTTAGAATGTCTTGCTTTCTAGAAATGCGACGGCAATGTAAAGGTAATTGTCTGTATCATTATCCCCACCTTTGCGGTTAATACCTTGAATCTTTGTCTAAAATAAACACAGAAACCAAAGCTTACCAAATTCTATTATTGTAAAAATAAAAAATTCTTTCCGTCAAGCAAATTTGAGAATATATAATACTGGCCTATGCATCCACGAAACTATGGAAGTCAGCAGTTTTTCATGATTAAAAATCAAATCTAGCATGAGAATAAAAGCATGGAAATGCTGAAATGTATGTTTTTAAAAGTGAAATAAAATGCAGTCAAACCTGTCTAAGACGGCCACATTTGGGACCATTAAAATGTGGTCGTTTTGGACAGGTGGTGGTCTTACAAAACCCCTCCATAAAACGACTAAAACCAAAGTTGGTCGTTAAAGAAGGGCTTTTTAGATTTCAGACCTGCTTTCACACATTGAAAGTGCACAAGATATGATGTAAGGCTGGTCGCTGGTCACGTTAGACAGGAAGTGGTCTTATATAGTAATGTTTCTATAAGAATCTCTCTGGGTGGACTCATAAACTGGTCGCTATACAAGTGGTCGTCTTACAGGGATGGTGGTCTTAGTAGATTTGACTGTTGTATTTAATTGTGTGATTTATTTGCAAAATTTAACAAATTTTCTAGCATATTTACATTTATTGTATACAAATATCAACTTTAAAGTCGATTTCTCCATAGTCTCAGTTTAAAACTTTTAATTTATCATTTATTATTTATCATTATAAACTATCATTTATCATCTATTATTTATATCCTATGAATTTTTTATTTATTCTGTTTCGCCTATTTTTTTATGTAATATAGCAAAAGTGAACTGTGTGATGATCAGAATTGTGTTTTTCTGGACTTTGTGGTGATCGCTTTGTGTGAGAAAATACTACAAAACTGCCCACAATTAGGCAATCATGATTTTTTCCGCTCATTTAGTTCATAATATATCAAATATATAGGGGAGAAAAGTCTATGTAAGTGGTTATACTCAATGCTAAATCAGCATGAAATGGTTATTCAGAATGAGTATTGGTTATGGTATCATGGTTATCCTTGGACATGCGTTTTCCAACGTGTTTGTTTTTTATATTTTCTATTCTGTAAAAACAGACTTTGTAAGAAGATAGAGGCTCTATTTGTCTAAAAAATTAGAGCATGCTCAGTCTCAAATGAACAAATAAAAAACAGAAGAGTTGCTTTTGCAGTGACATAATTAATCATTCATTGCATGAATTTACTCCATTTGTGTGGAACTCAATTTGTCTAAATCAACAGCATCAATTATGCTACTTGAAATAGCATGCAAGCAGTAATTTAATGATTTGAGAAATCTATTTCATGAATCACTGAATTTGTTCTACTTATTCTGTTTTTTCAGCTGGTTTTTCACCTTTGATGTTGTTATGTCGGATTTATGTATTAATTTGTCTGTTGTTTTATGTTCGTAGAGGAATTTTATATTGTCTTCATTCTATGTAGGGGAATTTTATATTGTATCTTTTCTATGTAAGGGATTTTCATGATGCAAGGTGTAGAAATAAAGATATTGAGATAAGAAAAACATTGCAACACTCGAGAAAAACACTCGAGCCTAAAATCATCCAATAATAACAGGGACAGACAAGTCTCTGATATTTCCTGACCATACCCTTTTACAGTTGGCACAAGCAGAAAGCACAGTCTTGCAAACAAGCTTAGCACGGGTGGCGCCAGAGGGGGGCTGGAGGCTGTAGCAGGGGGAGTCTTAGCCCCCCTGTCGGGGAAGAATTTCGTATCTGTTTTGTGTTATTAAGCATAGAAAGATACCCTCTATTCTGTTATTTAGCCCCCCTGTCGGGGAATCCAGCCTCCCCCCGTCGGGCAAATCCTGGCACCACCCCTGAAGCTAAGCATTTGGATGTATCTTAACTAAAACCAAGAATAACGAAATTTAGAAAAAAAACGTTTCTTAGACAATGCTGGAACAGTTTGAGAGGAAAAGGCAAATTTTAGAACAATACTGGGACCTCTACAATGTTAGAGGAAGGTCCAACCATTAACTGAGAACTTCGGCTGTATAACGAGATTAATTAGAGAGTGAAGTTGCTAAATTTCTTTTTTGAGCGTCAGTTTTGTTTAAAATTTACGGTTTTATGCTGGAAATTACCTGATAGAAATACAAAATCTAGCAAACGCATCATGTATGTATCTTTTGTGAAGAAAAACCCCAATATGAAAAAGAAATAAATGAATCTTTGAATAACTCGAAAGATGAACCATTCTCTGACAATTCTTAATTGACAGCAATTTTAATAATCGAAATTCTCTTTTGTTTATTAATTTTAAATTTTAATTGTCATTTATTATTTTAGGGTTGTAGCTTTGTCTCGTTTTCATTTCAAACAACGACAACAACATTATTGTTGCTAGTCGCTCTGGCTGGGAAGGAACTGTAAACAGAAGTCGATTGCAAAGGCTTGGATCTTCGGCTGCCGAGAAAAGCGTCATTTCCTCGCGTTTCAGGCATCGTATTGCTGCAGATAGTTGGTGATGAGCACACAGGAAGCTCAGAAAAGAATAATGGATGGTTTTAAATTGTATCTTTTCATGTACGCTTGTCTATCGGGAAGCACTATTGTTGCGTTTGTTTGAAACAAAAAAATCAAATCTAGGAGGCTCTTAGTTGATTGTGTTCCCTGAAAATGGCTTTTATTTTTATGAAAAATGGGTGATAGTTACATGCAATTGTAGTTTAAATATTAATTTTAATTGCAATTTTCAATATGAAGTATACATTAGTAAATACTGTTAAGGCTTCGAAGAATTTTGCGCTAAAGTGAGATTTCATTTCCTTCGGCACCAAGCGCTCCCAACGACATCTCCCGCGTTCAAAAGCTTTGGCGTGCGCCGGGACGCGTGCAGTTGGCCAGAAGTCTGTAATAATGCGTGTTTTAGTTCTGAATATCACATATTTTGGTAATTATTGTTTAAATCAGCTCAAGGCTGCCTAATAAGATGATGGGACTGCAAGGCTGCAGCTACAGTGTAGTTAGGTACACCCCTAGGCAAAAATATTGACCCAAAAACCAGGCATTTTTTACCAAAAAAGGGTATTCTATCTGCAAATTTTGTTAACATGTTGGTAGATAAAGAATTATACAACCATTTCATCAGCAGAATCAAACTAGACACCTATTTGTCTCAAGTTTTTTTTATATCAATATAAAAAGCTACGATATAATGCTACATTCTACTATACTCTAGTACTATACAATACTACAAGGGCTATACCATGAGGAGCAAACGACAATGTCTACCCCATGGCAACACATTAAGACATACAATTCAACTAAATAAAACACCAACAAAATGGTACACACACTGACAGATCCTGGAGTCTGTTTCAATTTGGCTACCAGACTAGCAACGGAGTCTACTAATGCTGAACAATGGAAACCCTGGTTACTTGGGTGCTGAACATTGTCTCAAGTTTAGATCCTTGACAGAACTCTAGAAACTGGATGAATCTTAGGGATGCAGAAAGCGGGAAAATATTGTGGCAAGGAAGTGATGATATGTAAGATATTTCATTGAAGTTTAGAAACCAGGTTGTGTTCCTGTAAAATCCACGCTGGATATTATGCCAAAGAACAATAGAAAAACCATTTTTCATATTGTTTTCAAAGAGTTCCGCAACAAAGATCTCTGGTCTAAATTTTTTAGAGTGCACCCTGGTTTAGACATTATGTTTTGTTCCATACAAGCAGTTGCTTTGATTAACTTTTACACCCTTGTGCTTGGTGACTTGCATGGAGCAAGCAAAATTTCCCAACAGCTAGTTTCAGTCTAGCTTATCAGAATTGCATTTTATGATATAAATACAACTTAGTGTGTGATGCTTCCCTTACCCAATTTATAGAGGCCTTTTTTTGCATTAATTAAGGCTATGCTGTGCATATCAACCATAATGCTGTTGTTTAATAAATGTTGATTGCAATGATGAACTATCACACAGTTTGTGTTACCCCCCCCCCCCCATGTGCAGAGATAATGAACAATTTTGTACTATGTAATTGGACAATTGAAAGCACTTTCATTATTTTTGTTATGAAAATTGTTAACTTGAATGTTAACTTGTTTCTCCTTAGGATATGATGTTCCTTACTTATGGTTTTATGTGTTTTTCTAAGCAAAAAACAGCTAAATTCTAAAAATTAAGGATTATTGCAACATTGTGTCCTCACTTTAACAGATAATATGCATGAACGAGGGCTTTTGCTGCGTTAATTGAACGAACGAACGAACGAACGAATGCATTAATTGCTGAGTTTCTTGCAGAGACTCCATCAGATGGAAAATCTATCATTAGTCATAGAAAAAATTATCTGAACTATCTTTTTCAAGGTCAAAAAAGCAGTCATTTGAAAGCTTATCTAGAGATGTAACTGACAACATTAAGATAATAGAGCTGATGAGAAACAATGATTACTTTTTGTTGAGATAAAGAGAAATCAAAACGTGATAAAATTCAAGGGATGGTTGCATTGTCATAACAACACACATTCTTTCTATCCGTATAAAAATTATACTTAAAAATTTTCTCAACAAATTATCAACATTATAAAGATGATCCATTGGGGAGCCGGATATCGTTACTACCCCCTGACCCTTAACATGAATTTAAATGCAAGAATTAACCGAAAAAATTGTATCATTCCCAATAATATAGTCACAATATATAATATTTCTTTTTTCATGCAAATATAATATTCTTTTTAGGTCAGTACCTGGTGTAGAGCATGAGGGCATGTATAGAGTTGTTATTGTTATCATCTCTTTTTATTAACTATTGATATGATGGAATTTTTTGAATTTAACAGGTCCTGGAAGTTTATTTATTTTCAGGTCATTTTAAACTTCTTCTTTGTTTTGCCAAAACAATGTTGTTGCAACTTTATCTACCAGGAACTATGAAATGCCATTTTGTTATGCTGCCAATTAATAAAAGGATTTGTTCTGAATTAATATTCTGTAAAATTTAAGCCCTTGTCATGTATATGAGTTTTCTTTCTTTGCAGCAAGGGTACCAAAGAAGGTATTAAAGTGCAAGGCAGTATCTAGAGAACTCAATTTCACATCTAAAGAAGAAATGTCCAAATTTCGACTAGAGCAGAGAGTCTTGTTCAAAGGAAAATGTCTAGAAGGTTATTAATGGAAATCTAGTTTATATCTAACATACATGTAACTAACTATTTAAAGTAAAGCAAAGAAAAAAATTGTAGGCTGCCAATCAGATATTGAGAGAGATCAAGTGTGTAGATGATTTTTATGATGTTTTACGGATTTATCAAAAATCAGTAAATAGTCAATCCTTTTGGGTGATAATCAACCTGGTGCACTGTATTGTTTTAGAGGCTACACTCTAAGTGCATATAGACTTTAGATTATTTTGCTTAACTGTTAACATGGGTTTTTGTTAGGAAGCATGCAAGGCAGTGAGATACAAGACTTAAAGATTCCATTGATCTGAATCTAAAATGATTATGGAGTGGTTTTACCCAAATCAAAAAGTGTATAAACAGATGTATATCAAGATTTTACCCAAATTTAGCTTTGAAAAAGACCAGCACTAAGGTTGGGTAACCTCTTCCTCATATGTACAGTTCTTTAAATCATCAGTTCTAGCCATAATCTGGTGAGCAAGGTGTCTTTAAAATTCTATCTTTGATATTTTTCACTTTTCACATCATGTCACTTGCTTCTAGAATGGTATTTTGAATTTGGTTTTGTCATTCCTGAGTCAACAAACACATGGCAATCTTTAATTGAAGCTGCACCTCAAGACCAAATGATGCCTGCAAACGTTTTGAAGTATGCCATTTAATTCTAACCCAATGCCTTTAGACTTGTATATGATTTTACATAAAAGGTTAATTTTATATGTCATGTGTCCTTTTCAGCACTGCTGTTTTTGGTCTTCAAAGTGTGTGCATCATAGTTTCCTTTGACTTGCATTCTTTTCAATTCAAAGATATTTGCTCAATTAATTGTATGCGTTTCAAGCACTGCAAGCCTTTCCCTTGTGTGATAATTCCTTTAATATTGTCACCCAGGATCCTGAATTTCATTCCATCTTTTCTAGTGGAAACGTGGTGATCGAGACAAAATTCTTTGATGACGAAAATCACATAAGCACATCAAGAGTCAGGCTATTCTATGTATAAATTATGAGACAATACATTGAAGCGGTTTTGCAATGCTGTACATGATATCAAGCAGTGATTGTTGGGAGGAACACAAACTGGGACATCTTATGGAACATAATACTATCACGACTAGAATTTTTAGATAACTATATGAGGTTAACATTAGGTTTGTCTATAATTAAGTATGTATCTTACTATTGGACGTCCTCTATTGAGGGTTACATGCATTGCTATTTAGGCTTTTTGTTGCTTTTAAGAGGTTTGTGCACGGTTATTTCTGCATATGCAGCCACCTAAAGTATCCGTAAGTCAGATTGGAAACTTTGAATAAAGCTCTTTCTTTACTAAAAATTGCGCGGTTGCAAGAATCTTGGATAAAAATGTAAAAATAACGTAAATGCTCGGGAATTGCCCAAGAAAAGAATCCTGAGCTGGTGGAATAAGGGCTTTAGAAGAAATTGGGTGGCTGCAACCGCGGCTGTCAGATGAAAATTCAAATCGGGCCTGAAAGTAGACTAAAAGCATTACTCAATGCTTGTGTAATATTTTTATGCGTTGAAAAACTCCAAACGTGAATTAGAAATTTAAAATATATCTGTAAAACAGAGAGATGAATCGATGTGCAAAAATTTCGAAAATTGAATGAAGAAATAGGGGTTACTGCAGTGCAGATGATTAAAAAACTCATTAGACAAACACTCACTTCGCTAGAGTACTGGGATGTCTGAGGAGGTCTGTGTTCGTATGTTCCGTAGAAAAATTTCTAAAGTCTCTCTAATTCCCCATAATATTGTTTGAATGTTCTCTGTAACGAAATATCGAACTGTTTCTCAGCTCCGCAAAAGATCCCTAATTCCCTAGAACTATTTGCTTATGCTCCCATATTCCCATTTATAAAAACAGAAAAGTTCCTTGTTCCCAGAAAATAGCCCCTGGGGACTCAGTACTTTACCCTATCTTTGTTCTTCTTCTACCTTGAATTCTAAGCTTAGCTCAAAATAAATTATGGTATCTGGTTATAACGCTATGAAGTCAACGTTATTTCTAAGTCGCATGCATTATCCTTGCACAGACTTTTTTCTGGGCATCTATATGATCATTATTCTGCGGTGTGACCTCTGCGTAGGAGGATTAAGATAAATGGATCATTTTTCCAATCATTTTAATCCTCCCGCGCAGAGGTCACACCGCACCTATATGGTCATATAAATCGGTCTACTGAGATACTCAAGTTGCAGCGGTCTTTATGAAAATCGGTGGAAATATGAAAACCCCAAGTTCCCGTATCATCTATTCTATCATTAACTTGTCATATCCAGTCTATACGTTTTAAATTATGATTACTCTGTCAATAATATTTTTCAACAAATTCCTGTGGCTTCCACCTAAATCGCTAAAGCTAGAGTTAAATATATGGTCATTCAAGTCTTTGGTACCCTTTCATGCCTGGAATGTAACCATGAGTACCTGGCCGCCGGCCATTCGCCCATGGACCCTATGCCGGCTGTGACCATCTAGCACCCAGGGTACCTCGCTTTTAGCCAGTGTACCACCCAACGTAGCCACGGATGAAGGGAAAGGGTTGGCGACCTTCGAGGTATCACACCAACTTTGATCATATCAAATATCTTGGCTGAGGATAATATGTATTTTTCTTCCAAATGATTTCTCTTTATGTAGTTTAGAGGATCAAATGTATAACACTTAGTCTGTATCAAAGACCTTTGCGAAGGAGCGCATCTCCGCAGAGGAGTGCACCCCTCCGTGGAGGCCTCTGACACAGTTTCCTGGCAATTTTTAATTTCGACACTGTATTCGCTGACAAGATAATACTTTATGTAACAGAGACGTGAAAATAAAGTTCGATTAAAATTAGTCGTTTGTCCTTTTGTCAATCTTTCAATTTTTATTGTTGTTTGGTTGTGCTGGTCCATCCGATGGGCTTATGTTTCTTTGGTTTTGGGTTCTGAACCACCATTGCAATTTTTGAAGAGAGCTCCCTCCCTGTACAGCCGTGTTGCAACCTGCAATATTGATTAGTAGAATTGAGGCTCAGACTGTCTGTTCATAATTTTACCAAATTTTTGAGGTTGAATTGTACTTGACTTGTTTTTAATTTATTAGGGAGTACCTCGTACAGGCCCTTTGGAGCCGGTGTAGGAACAGCGGCTTAGGGGCAAGAAGATCTCCTTTCTCCCCTAAATTACCCTTCAGCTCCTCTCCCCGTCTGAATCACTTATCGAATGAATGAAATAACAGATTAAGTGAAAATTACGTTAAGTGCAAGCATAAGCATAGTCACTCACAATAAAGCTTTTCGCGGACCCTTCATGAGACCCGGGCCCTTGGAATTTATCCCGGCTACCCCCTCCCTCCCCTCCTTCTCCTGTTTTTCACCAAGTTACAAATAACGGTCGAAAATGGTCGATTAATTGAGTAAATGAAATCAGACCACTTTATCTTGAAAATGGTTGAATGAATGATAAACACTTTTAAGTTGTTATCATTTTTATCGTGCACTTAAATTTCCATAGGAACTGCATATTAAATTTCGTTGAATAGTTGGTCAAATACGGAGAATTTTAGCGAATGTTGTTCTTAAAATTTGTACAATTGAGCACCAGAGCAGGTGCAAAAACAACTTCGAATAATCATCTTATCGCTGATTGGTTGCAAGCTGTTGCTGCTGCGCTCTGATTGGTCACTTCCTTAAACAATTATATTTACTCTTTATGTGATTGGATGAAGCCCGGCAGACGAAACCCATAAAGTGTCGGAGAGATAGAGGTGACAACAACAAACCAGAAAACTTAAAATCATATTTATAAATTTATGTAAAATGAAATGAACATATAAAAGATCAATGATATCAAGGAGTAAGTAAACGGCTTGTTGATGCCTTGGCGTGACTAACATGGCTGATGATAAAATACCTCTCGGACAGGGTGAGGCAATGGTGAGTTGAGCTGCTATGATTTTGCTAGCAAGTGCTGCACTTGCAAATGTTTATTTACACTCAAACTTGAGGTGTTTCTCGGCATTTCTTGACAGATTTAGTAAACTTAGTTGTACGTTATTCAAATCAAAGTTGCTCACAAAGGTTTTGAAGCTGTGTAGGCAAGGGAAACACATGCCTAAAGTGAGCATAACTTCCTGTCAGTTCAATACTTAGGCCATCCGCCATTCAACCAGCATCTGCAAACTTCTTCATTCGCTGCCTTGAAACTAGTTAGGCTGCTCGATTACTCGCGATGTATTTCTCGTCTTATCTGAAATTAGAGTCCTAGATAACAGCTTCGATTGCCAATGGAAAGGAGAAAAAGAAATGGAAAGTCAGCCCTCAGTATTATCACTGGACCGCAGCCCCTATAGAGGTCAAAAAACCGCTGACTTTCGCAGAAATGATTAATGACCAACCGATAATTGAAAGAATATTTATTGGATTGAAACAGGAAAAGAATCGCCCAGTTTTCCTTTGAAAAACAAGAAAAAGAATAAAATAGCACGAGGTTTTTTGATAGAAACCCCTTTGTTTTCCGACGGTAGTTAGGTAAAGTGCCGTACAGTGGAGAAATGCTCCCAACCACCATAGCACTTTGGTCAATATTTTCTTCTCTTATTGTTGCATCATAAATTTTGTTAGCCCTACCCCATATCTTGCATGCAATAACATTTTACTGCAGCCCCCTTGTCCTACCCTTCTTTTCCTGCAGATCTCTTTTAGCTCTCAACAACACCATGATCCCTTTTAAGTTCATTGTGAAAGATATTTCTGTTCTGATCTCAATACTTGTCATCCTCTTGAAAGAGCTGCCTTCCTCGCATTCCAGACTCCATACAATAGGACTCTATTTAATGAGATCTTTGGTGTGGAAAATGAGCAAAATTTATCTGTATGGGTGCGAATAGTTTTAGGTGCATTTGAAAGAACACTGTAGTTGCTCCCATGTCGTCAGCCATGCCTAATTAAAATTTATGCTTCCAGTTATTTTTGTCTCCACTATTCATTCAGCTAGGGTGCCAAATTGCGAATAATTTGGTGTTCCCTACATTTACTCAAATATGGCTACTTAAACAATTTTGTAATGCCTGCTTAATCCTGACTGCAGAGCATTGCATGGACACATCCAAGATTAATGACCAACTCCATTCAAGGATTTAAAACCTGAAAATCTGAGCAGAGAGTTGTCCAATTCCTTTTTTTGACACTTTAATAAGCCATCCATGCAAGGAGAAGCATCATAATGTTTTTTTATGTTCTGCTGTGTGACCCATACAAAGCAGCGACAATTACACTGAGCAGACTGATTTGAGAAATATTCCTAAATTTTGAGTTAGTTGGGCTTGCTATGATTGACTGCTATATCACAAATTGCTGGAAAGAGACACATCACAAATCAAAACTCTCTTTCACTATATATATATACAATTCTATGCAAATTTTTTGAGACTATGCAATAACACTGAAACAATGCATAGTTACATCTGTGGTAAATGCTTGTCATTAGCCTTTCTCACAAACTGTGAAAGTACCAAAACACAGTCTGTGCTAGCTGATTAATTAATTTTTTTGAGTTCTGCTACTAGATTTGATAGGCTGATTGCAAAGTGTATCATTGATGGTTGTTCACTGTTAAGTTGCCTAACAGAGCTACTTCTATTTTCATATATTATTGTATTTGTGAAGTTCAAAGTAACTCATTTGCAAAGAATAATGATTGCTGGATATGATCTTTATTCAGGGATAGGGAACATTTTCACTATTTATAAATAATATTTCCCAGGGACTTCGTAACATGACTTGAAATGGGTGTGACAGACCTTGGCTGATTGGTCCAATTATTTTCCCTTTAGGTAAATGTTATTTTCTTTTTGTAGTAGTTATGTGTAAACAATTAGGTGCAGTTTATGTGATATTTTTTTCTTTAAAGGTGCCATGAGTAGTGCTATGTTTGTGTTCCCTGTTTTATGTTGCCATGAGGTAGACATTGTTTTTTTGCTCCAAATGGTATTGTTCTAGTAGAAGGGTATAGTATTTTGTATTTAGTAGTTTAAAGTTATGTATATTGTAAGTTTTTAAATTGATATATATAAAAGCAAAAAATATATATTCTTCACTCAGGGGCAGCTCTAGGGGCCAAAAAATGATATGCTGACAACCCCAGTTGCTAAAATGCAAAAAATCTCAAAGAAAACTCCCAAAGAGTCTCTTTAAAATTATATATTTACCCCTCACAAAGCAGATACAAGGCCCCTCAAAATAGCTAAATGTGCTAATTTTGGTCCATTTCCTTGCATGCTTTTGTACAGTTTTGAGGTACCAAGCATCTGTACATATACCTGCATCTTACAGATTTCCAGTGGCTAAGTAAAAGAGACTCTTGTGAACAGTTTTTACTGTAAGCCCATATCTGGTTTTTGAAAAGCCTGCTTAAACATCACATTGACACCTCTGAAAACCCCTATCAACAAATTTCTGACTTAGAGCAAACAATTAATTCATAAGCAGAAGTGGATAAAAAATATTAAGACTGATTTTTCACATCATTAGTACTAAAAAACATTTAAGTTAATCAACTTTATAAGCATATATAGACGATGATCTGTTTTTTATCACTAATCTTTCATATCTGCTTCTTAGCTATAAAGTTTTTGACATGCAAATTTTTTGTTGGTTCTTAAACAGGTTTCCTATTGTTTCAAGGTATTGTTTATTGAAGTTTTTATTTAACAGAAAAATTTGATTTATTTTTTAATACAAGTAGCTTAGAGTTTAAACATAGTTTTACTAAGACTTAGTTCCACTTATGTTTTAACCATTTACTAGTTTTAAAGTTTTAAGTTTTATTCCTTTCTTTTTAATGCAGGAAAGTCAGTGAAATCAGCAATACTTTTAGTAATTGAAGCTTCTGTTCTGTTGAAATATTCCTGTACTTATTTCTTTTTCATTTCTCATAAGTCACAAGCTTCTCTCCCATGAATTGCCTGGCTCTACCTCTATTGTGGATATCTCTTTTAATAATTCTAAAGTGAAAGAACATGCTCAGTCCTGAAATTGATAGGTTCAGTTTAAAAATGCTTGCTGGATGCACTTGCCTCTTAATTCCTCCTAGTTGAAGTGTGTCCTTTGATTTTAAGTGTCCAGGGACCAGAACTAAAGTTGCCAATTACAGGGCAGCTGGTGATTGAGAATGTGTTATTATATTTGCAGGTACATCCACCCTGCTCATTTAAATTATAAAAATCATTTGCAATGAAATAACACATTATCAAAATGAATAGCCAGTAACTTGCACCTAAAGATAAAGAATCAAACAATTCTCAAGAGAAGGAAAATTTTTTTTACTCCATATTGCCTTTGAAATCGTTAAGTTGTTTGTCCCCTGTCAAATAAAGTGATAACAACATATGAAGTCCAAGTTATTGAAGGGCAACCCTCCAGAAAGAGTTTAAAGGGGATTAAATAGATCCGTTTTGCATCCATGTAAACTAGGTTCTTTAAACAATATATATTTACAGTTCTGTTTTGTTTGTGATTCTCCCTAAAAAATGTGTTAGCTGAGTTTTCCTTTACAAGCATATAAATATTAAAATGGGTATGAAAAAAATTTTGAATCTATGCCTTTATTAAAATTAGTGTGCAAAATTCTGCAGGAAAATGCCACAAAAATTTTCATACTCTAAACTTTGATTTTGCTTGTTTGCACAATTCAAAATTTTTCTGCAATTTTTCGACTATTCATGGATGATACACTAGTTACAGTTCTCTTTTTTCTTTTCCTCATTCGTGTTATTTTGGATCTTCACCTGTTTTTCCTTAACTCTGGTGTCCAGTGTATGAATTTGATTAAATTCATTTTATGTAGCGAAAAAGCCGTTCCCTGAAGATTATAACGATTAACTTTTTCAACTCTACTCCAATTAAGTTAAGCCTAGTCATAATGAAATAAAAATGTCAAAGTTAACGGCATCAAATTACGAAACTGTTAAAGAAACAACGAGACCTGAAATCAGAAGAGAGATTAAAAATTGGCGTACTCAATCTTGGTTCTTATTATCAAGTTTGCGGTAGAATAGTTATGGTAGATGATTTAGATCATGCTGGTTTAAGGGTGGTGCTCTTTAGCCATAATAACGCACCTGTACTATATTATTTAGGATATTAAAATAATTGTCTGGCAATTAAACCGTTTTGAAAACCAATAAAATCTCGTGGATGCTGCGTATTCGACGCCAGCAGGTGATGCAAAAATCCGGCCTATATGAAAATGCAAATTTGTCTTCTTTGCATGCTTCACTGACCATGCGTGAAGATTGCTGGCAAGATTTTCGCTTTGCCCTGAATTTAAGCATTTACTGAAGAAATTTATTTTCTAATTATTTTGAAATTAACATGACGCAAAGCCATAGTATATTGTGGCTTTTGTTTTGATCGGTAAGTGATTATAAAAATTCGTTGTTATCATTTATTTTGAACCAAACATAAATTTTATTTAATTCGTTTATAAGCACCTATTGAAAGTTTAAACTTTATTTGATATCAGACCATTCATATATTTAATTTTGTTATTGTAAATCTTCTTAGAATTCAAAATATTGAGTCATCTGAAAATAACTTGTCCTTATTGCCAGCCAAAATCCATACATCTCAGTTTTGTTTCACGTTTTTCATGGATATGAATACTGCATGAACGAGGCCTAAATGTGGTTGTTCTTTTGGGTTTATTCTGTACTAACGAATAAAAATAAATGCCTTTTGAAAAACATTCGCAGAAAACTTGCTAGAACTTGTGAAACAAGTGCTGTAAAAACGGATGTAAAGATGGTTGCATTTATGATATTACCCTACTTTACGCAGTCTTTTTTTTTCATTTATGCAATTCATGCTATTCAAGTTTATTGGCCAAGATGGCTCTTTAAGCTACACAAGAATAACAAAAGATTATTGTTTAATACAAGCAAAGATAGATATGAAGCAAAGAAATTACACTACATGGTTATCAAAAGTTAACTTGAAATGCTACTAGAATTTTTGCAGAAATTCATCATAGCACATTAGCCAGATGACCATCATGAATTCGTTTTATGAGGCAGTATTAGTGAATGTTCTGTAGATTTCTGCAAGAAATTTTTGTCCTTCCTCATTGAAAAGAAAACAAAGAGAAATAGGCTTTCATTTTCGACTGTAAAAATATTCACGGGCGAAACAATGCGTCTCTCGGAAGCATTTTTATCAAATTTTATAGGTAAAACGTTTAATTTGATGCTATATTATATACGAAGTTTGAGCGTAAACATGCGAAATCTTGGTTCCTTTTTCACTGAAAATGAAGCAAAGTTGGTAGGCTATTAAAAGTACTAACTGTTATTTACTAAAAGTACTAACTGTTATTAGATGAGATCATGTTTTCTTATTTTTTGAATGAAATCTGGTTTCTCATTAGTGTATCTAATTTATTTTCAGGAGCTAACTAACCGTGGCTATAATACTTTTGGTGATGGTGTGCCTAACGGAAAATACAAGGTATGCAAATGCTTATTTAGATACGGAAAGCAACTTTATTTTGTACCTGTTCGTATTACCTCTTTTTAAAACTTAATATTTTGTCTCACTTTGATACTTTTCGTGCCATTTTCTGTATAATTTATTTTCATCCATGCCCCTCCAATAACTTATTTGATTGACAAAACATCTGAAATTAATAACAGATTTTAGATTGTAAAACATGTCAAGTCTTCAAAAATTATCATGCAACGTTTTTGTTGCTTTATCTAACTACGGCATTTCCAATCCATGTCATTTCTTGCTATTATCATGAATAAATTGGCATGTTATTGACAAAGTATTGATTCTAGCTAATAGCCATGGCTACTACATTTAGGTATTAAAATTAATCAAATTTATTTCATATTAATAGAAATTGTGTTATGACAAATTTAAAAAGTTAGATAAAAAACGTCTGGTTTTAGGCTGCAAGTTCAATGGTTTTTTTTTATCATTTGCAAAACTAATCGAACTTTATGCGATATTTCCAGCATCCTTCTTATCTTCTGCTAAGCGTAGTTAAAACCAGATTATTAGAATATATCTGTGTCTTTCAGTCCAGATGTGTAAAATTATAAGAATGCTTTGTCAAGTTCATAATACATAGGCAATTACAAGATGCTATGTAGCTTACCTTGATAATGAACTTGACGTTCATTCGCCATGTTCATTCTCAATAATTTGCTTCGAAGAAAGTCTAATGCTCTCATGTTTAACTCCGATGTCATTTCCCACGACACAGCAGCAATTTCTTCAATGGCAAAACTTGCTTGCGTGTTCAGGCGGCGGTAGTTTGTTGCCATGTGGACTGCTTAGCGTTGAAACTTCGATAAGATTTCTCTACCGCAACACGTCAGCTTCTTTGCTGTCGTACAGCCGTCGATATACCTTGTTTCGCTTTCCAGCGCCTGTGTTTTCAGCGTAACTAACATGCGCGACAAGGTAAAATCGCTTTTCAACCGCGTAAACAAGATCGCTGTTTCTGTTTTTTCCAAGGGATTTGATGATGAGGACATGAGTGGGGAGAGAGGCTGCTACTTTCTAGATGGCATACGCAAGATTGGTAAGTCCTTCCTGCCATTTTATCTTCCTTTGTCTTGATAGCCAGCAGGAACACGCCGCTGACGGAAACTCCCAAAGGATCTTTAAACCTTTTATTTAAGGAATTTTACTTAATTGCGAATGTCCCGATATTGGTCGTCAATTCCAATGGGGACAAGAAATTCGTTTGACTCAGCAATTTTCCGAGTTACCCTGGATCTGAGTTAACGAGATTTTACTGTATTTGAATCTATGTAAATAACATTCATCTAACATCAGATGTCCCATGATATCGAGAAATAGGCATTATAGAGGACATACTAGTTGTCCAGAAAATGCTATTGTTTGCATATGGAAACAGATATTGATATTCAGAAAAAAAAACTTCAACTTTTGAACGTTTCGACTTTCGTCTTCATCAGTAAACAGAGAAGCAGATATATTTATATATATAAATTTTATCAGTGACTTCTGATGAAGCCGCAAAGCGAACCGTTTAAAAAGGTTCAAATTTATTTTTTGAGATTCCATAGTTATTTGATAAATTTTCTTGTGTTGATAGCCAGGAATGGTTATATATATATAATTTTTAGTCTCGACCTAAGGAGGGCTCGAACCCGCGCTCGCTACATTCAGAGTTACACAACCAATCCACTGCGCCATATCGGACTTACCAATCTTACCTAGATTCATAAGGACTTACCAATCTTACCTAGATTCAAATACAGTAAAATCTCGTTATTTTAAAAAATTTTATGTGGTTGAGCTTATGAATGTTTTATATATATATATATATATATATATATATATATATATATATATATATATATATATATATATATATGTATAAACATAGATAGCAAAAATAAATTTTTCATACAGTAGTAGCGTATTACTATCCAATGCAAAGGCCAGAGTCCAGTAGAATTTCTTTCATTGACAGCAGACAAAATGGCTCCGGTTTTTTTCAGTAGTCTTTATTTGCAGAGCATTTCATTGGCTTTATTCTATTTTCAAATTAGTTGATAATAAAGTTCCCTGATGATCGTTCGACTATCACGGGTCGGCATTTTTGATGTCTTAGATTCTGATAAAGAAGGAGCCTTTATTGTTCGACCAGATTCGAAGTTTAACATCACTTTCTTGGATATAGGGAGGTTAAAGAGATTTCATCAGAAGATAAAAATTGTAGAATAGGAGACAAATACAACTGATATAGTACACGGGATTTTCTTTGGATTAACGAGAAATCGGTTTTAAGAGAAGCAATATTCATATTTTTGGACGCAGAGTTAGGACTGATGATGATCTATAGTTTTTTGTTCTCGCATAAGATATAAGAGAAAATGGTGAAATCTCAATTTAGGCCCTTGAGTCTTTATATACGAGTATAGTGTTATTATTTTAGAAATTGAAGTGTTTTGTAGAAAGCACTGGCGAATGATTTGGTTTGAAGATTGTAAGAATTGGTAGAAATAAATCATTAGGTGCATCAACTCTTTAACCCTTTCACCCCTGGACGGGCCATATGGCCCAATGACAAACACCGGAAAAGATAATTTTTCAAGGGGTTAAGTACAAAATATTGTAAATGTTTTGATAGCAGTTTTCTATAATAGTTTACGCTTTCACCTAAGTAATTTGACTATGCTACCCCCTTAAAAGCGTAGAATTATATGGGTTTTAACAGTTAAGTGAAAATAAATCCGGATGCGAAAGGTTTAATGGTAGCTTTGTCCCGGCTTGGGATTGTTCGTAAATACAAAATCAGTTTCTCAAGTTAAACCTGCATTCATGACCCGACAAAAACCATCTGCCAATTAATACTCTGCACAGCTTTTTGCTTATCCTTTTTGAATTTTTGTAATGCTCCTCACTTCGAGCCACATTGCATTAATATTTCAATATTTTTTCAATTATAGATTTCATTCTTGTCTACACTGAAGACAATGACAAACCGACGGACAGGAAACATTTGGACTACAGGGAGAAGTTTATTTCGAATCTAAAGAAGTCCCATTTGGAAATGGAGGAGGTACAACACCCAATGTTTCTTGTTTAAGAGCCGCGGGCGTTAATTTAAAACACAATCCACCCGGCGGATTTTCATCTAAATTGGATTATGACTTTTCACTGGACATTTTTTAAGTATTTTAACTTTTTTACAAAAGGTACAAACAGAAGACAAAAACACGAAGGTGCATTTCATTAAATGCCACTGCCCTTTTGATGTACTCAAGTTTTATGCGGAGGAGATGAGCTTTAGGGCACCTCTAGAGGTATATTTATCACTTTTATCAATATTTATATATGATACACCTTATGAATACTAATTTGTCACATAGAAGAAAGAATAAAAGAAGAGTTATTATATACTTTATTATGCTGCACTCCCAAGGGGTCGTGTTTGGTCCCTGTACGTTCAATAGATACCTTCTTAAACCATTTGTAAACCAAAGTTTTTGACATCAGAGGAACAAAACCTTTGCTTTGCATATTCTAATTCTAAATTCTAAGATCTTTCGGTAAATCCGCAGTCAAGTTTTCGGGAATAAGATCAAGCAAAATTTTTGTTATGACCCCTTGATCAAATTTATTTATCTATTCATTCGTTTATTTATTTATTTATTCATTTATTTATCTATCTGTTTATTTGCTTATTTGTTTCTCGCAGCTTCGTAGCAGTGTCCGTACCAACTGGACAGAGCGGATGCTCGCGAAGTTCCATTTGCCGAATCCTTTTAAAGAAGATATCCCTGGCTCCCCTCCGGATTTTTTTACAACTACATTCCAAGCAGACAAAATGCACAAGTATGCCGGCTACTGTTTCTATATAGTTTCGTTTTCAAATTCATACATAATTCCATTGCTTGTTTGAATTTTATTTATAACTTTATAACATGTTTAGAAAAGAAGAAAAATCAAACTGCTTTTGTTATCTCTTCAGGGGAAGGATTTATCTCGAAGCAGGCTTTTAAAGATACCAAACATAGTTTGATCTTTCTCTTCCTCTCATGATATAATGAGCACTTTGCCACAAACATAGCAAAATATAACCTGCTCTTATATGTAGATGACATTGTGCCTGTGTGTGTAGTGCTCTTGTTGGGGAATTCCAAATCTGCTGTGACGCGGTTCGAACCACGGTTGTGGCAAAACATTTTACAATGTTGGGAGTAAAAGAGATTGTTTCGTATATTTTTACATGCATTTAGCCGAAACTAGAAAAGACAAGTTCCCGGAGTGAGAACTGTGTAAAACTACATCGGAGTTTCACGACCATTTCATTGTCCCTGTGTGGCGCAGTGGATTTGTTGTTTAACTCTGAATGTGGTGAGCGTAGGTTCGATCCCCACGGTCGAGACTAAAAATTTACAATTGGGCAGCACCCTTATGGTAAGTATTTATACTCCATGTGAGCCATTGCCTAATTGATGTAATATATAAAAATTTGGTAGCACCCTTATGGTTAGTATATATATGCATACGTATTTAACTATAGATCCAACTGTATATATTTAACTATAACCATAGATTCATATATAGATTCATATGTTCTGTGATAAGCAAACAATGTTGTTATTTGCATTGACAGATTTATTGGCAGTGATAACCCAGACACGTATTTCACTGACACACAGAGAACCAGAGTCGCATATGAAATTCTAGAGACTGCACCCTACGGCAAGAGGCAAAAAGGAGAAATAGGTATTGTATACATTTTATTATTTATTCGATTGGCAATCGGGAAACTACATTGAATTTTAGTAACGGCCCATATTGCATCGATCTTCATGCTGCAAATAGTCAGTCATTGAATACGGCCTAAGTTTTGTTAGTTTCCTGTGCTAAACGTCTTTAGGCCTAACAGCTCAAGTTTCATTAGCCTTCTCTAATCAACAGAAGTTATGGTTTAAGTGTGGTACTGGTGAGCTCTATTGCTTCAGCAGCCTTTGTTGCTGGGAGTCGCAATACAGTAATGAAATGCGGTAATGTTGTATGTGTTGTGCAGATAATTTGAATTTTCTATTCTCAAGGTATTGAACGTTTAGTAGCTGAAGGTTGTTTTACTGCTGCCTATCCTCTTCACGTGGTAAGTATTTATATCTAATCATTTTTAAATGCTCCTTATAAGCGATACCATTTACTTAATTAAATTCGGCAGGGCGGTGATGATCTACAGGATAATTAATGGTCTCTGCTTGCCTCTACTTACGAAGGAGACTCGTTACAAGAACTCAAATGTCTAACTATCCAACAAAAAATCTTATTTCAGGCAGAACCTAGACTTCACAAAAGCAGTTTTTTCTGTTGCAAAGATGTGGAGTTCATAAACTCACCATATTCGAAAGGAAACGTAAGGAACTCCTGCAAAATTAGCATCCTTCCCGAAGCACGATGCCTGCAAATTGTAAAAATGTTAATATATGTATAGAGATATTTGTATAGCTTGATGAAATGAACAAGATAAGATGAAATAACTAAACAATATATAAATAAATAAATAAATTGATTAATTGATAGATGAATAGATCGATAAATAAATAAAGCGCCCCATGGTTTAGACGCCTATTGATGAATCGTCGATCGTTCATGTGTTGTAAAAAGTAATGAGCTTCCTTTTCGAATAAGCGCCTTTCTTACTATGCATTCAATCAATTAATTTCGATATTCATTTAGATGTAAGTAATATAAACTCCGTTAATGCTTTCTGGCACCTGCCTTAGCTTATCCTCAGCATCTGAAAATCTCCCCATTATCGGAAAGTCTTTGTTGTTCAAAAGATAATAAGCAGGGTAATCGGAAAACATCAAGCCCTGCTTTTAGCAGTAATGTCTTAATTAACCTAATTTGATTGCTTGGTGGTTCTATTTCAAGTCGCGCTGCATTCTTTATATTTATCGTACATTTAGTCATGGCGAGCATTCCTGCAAGGCATTTACCCAAATTTCTTCAAAAATGTCAGATAAATATTCCCGTTTTGCATGCTTTTATAGCCAGCTCTGTTAATTCAGTGATATTTCGTTTATTTCCAAGGGACCACATAAAAGACCTAGGGAAGAAGGGCCTGATAGTCCAGACGATGAGCCTCAAATGAATAAGCGACAGGTAAATCTTTTGCTGTTTTGCCCAAGATTGTCTAGCACCAAAGCTTTATTCAGCAATAGCCTCATTAAATCAGATCATTGGAAATGCAGTCTTGATATAAGGCTGACGGCAAAAACGACGACAAAAAGAGACCTGATCAGACTTTTTTTCATATTATCTTGTTCGACTTAAACCGAGACACGATCATTGAGACGACTTAAACTTGGACTTAACCTAAGCCATAAACCTAGATACATAACAATAGACGTTTATGGTGGTGGACTTTTTGACTCTGACAAGACTCATCGTAAACAAGAACGAGCGCTTGTTAAACGGTAATAAGAAACATGCAATTGAGACAGAAAAGCAGGGATATACAAGAACATATAAGAGTAGATATTCTCATTAATGCATCTAATTTCGAATTTTTACAGATTTTGAAACATTATTGGGGAAGATGGAGCAAATGGGCCAAATATCAGCCTCTAGATCATGTTAGGTAGGTCATGGCTTATTCTTGAATCGAGGATACAGGTAGATGTAGCGCTGCTCGAAATGCTGGAGGTTTTTTTATCTGTAGTTAGTTATCTTGCATTTTTGCTACTTTTCAGCCTCACTGTAAATAGGTAGACAAGTAGTAATTTTTTTATTTATTTTAAAACAGGGATTACTATGGAGAGAAGATAGGATTATATTTCGCTTGGTTAGGTGAGTCATTTTCCAGAACCACCCTGTAGGTTTTGCTTGTCTTTGGCAAATTGTCAACGATTAGATTACGAAAGGTCACGGTAAGGTCATGTTAAGGCACGGCAAGGTCACATATAAGGTCATGGCAGGTCAAGGTGAACAGGGCGAGTTCAGGTCAGGTCAGATCGGGTCATTGTCAGTATGAATAGATGTTTCAACCGTTATAATTCTGCGTTTCAGTCAAATGGTGTGTGTTTGAAGATTCCTAAGACATCTATTAACCCTTTCGCACCCGGATTTATTTTCAGTTAACTGTTAAAACCCATATAATTCTACGCTTTTCAGGGGGTAGCAAAGTCAAATAACTTAGGTGAAAGCGTAAACTATTATAGAAAACTGCCATCAGAACATTAACACTATTTTGTACTTAACCCCCTGAAAAATCATCTTTTCCGGTCTTTATCATTGGGCCATATGGCCCTTCCAGGGGTGAAAGGGTTAAGTATAAGTTAGGGTTTCAACCTATTGACAAAATGAACAAACATGTATTGAATTGAAATGACGAATAATTTGTATAGCTTGAAGGCATTAAACTTTTAACATGATTATGATCAAATGCAATTTCTGAGACTTTTTAATCGAATCCAACGTAATTACCCTGGCTATGAGTGTTTCTTATCTTTCTGGCTATGAGTATAGAAAATATTAGATGACTGTTGTTTTGAAAATGTCAATTTCGTATTTCAATGCCTAGCACCTGCGCTTGTGTGAATTCTAAAGAAGCTATAATCATTTTTAGTTTCAGGGACATATTAAAACAGTCATTGCACATTGAGCTTCTTTTTTCTCTTTTCAATGAAAGTAATCGATGGATAAATGCGTTTATTAAATGCCCAGCAAGTTTTAATTTTGCCTTAACGGCCTTTTGTATTAAAGTCTGGAAACAAGTAGTAAATGCCGGCCTTTTAAGTAATAATATTTCCACTTATTAATAAATTGCGTCATAATATGCGCCTCAGCCCTCACTGTAGCTTGCGTTACAGACTGCGTCATATACTGTGACACCGCCTACATCGTAACTTGCGATGTACCTTTCGTCGTATCCAGCGTCGTAAACTACGCCGTAATATGCGTCATAGACTGCTTAAGCCTGCTTCTTACTCTGCTAAATATCCTGTGTCATAGCCTGCGTCATATTCTAAGACACAGCCTGTTGCGATGTACTTTTCGTCGTATCATGTGTCATAACCTGCGTTATAGCCTGCTTCTTACTCTGCTCACTATCCTCCGTCATAGTCGGCATCATAACTTGCCTTGTACCTTGTATCTAATTCTGCGTGGTGAATTACGCCGCAGTACGAGTTATTACGTGCATTAAAGCTTGCTTCTTACTCTGGTCATTAGTCTACGTAGTAGGGTTCGTCATCGCCCGTTTTGTAGTCTACGTCATAGCTCGCATCATCGAGATCGCCTTGCCTTTGTATTTATTGAACAATTTCGAAGATATTCAATTCAATTGACCACAAGTAAAGAGTTCTAAGGCTACAATCTTAAGATACCCTTGATCCTATTTGGATCGTTTTCCTAATGCTGCTTTCATTGTATGCAGGCAATGCCTGTACTGATTTCGATCGAACTGCATTTCAGGTCAATATACAGCTTGGTTAATTCTTCCATCCCTTGTTGGTTTGCTTGTCTTTCTCTATGGAATTGTCACTGTTCACACACCAGATAATCTCGATGCGTGAGTATATCTTTCTATTTTAGCAGCGATTTTTATATGTTTTGATGAGACTTTAACCCTTTCACACCCGAATTTATTACCATTTAACTATTAAAGCCCATATAAATCTACGCTTTTCAGGGGGTAGCATAGGCTAATAAGTTAAGTGAAAGCGTAAACTATTATGGAAAACTGCCGTCAGAGCATCTACTATATTTTGTACGTTACCCCCCTAAAAATTATCTTTTACGATGTTTGTCATTGGGCCATATGGCCCGTCCGGGGTGAAAGGGTTAAGTTGAGGATAAAAAGGCTGTGCTTTTTCTGGCCCGATCTATCCCAACCCACTGTGTACACATGAATTTATTATCAATTCTTTTTAATGTTAGCTGGCAAATACATTAGGTATAACAAGAAGCTAATCTAAGCCAACTGAAAAATTTTCAACATACAAATATACGTAATTTAATTAAAATTTTAAAATACCGACTCAAAACAAACGGAAAGAAGAACCGATGGAGAACGAGGTGAATTTTTAAATGAATATGAGGCTAATGTTCCGGCCAATTTTTGATCAATTTATAGTATTTAAGTCTGGATTAACTTTCGTATGCAAACAAAATTGTTCGTGTCCAATCCGGTGTGAATGCAAGGAAATTTGTAGATTGGACCAAAACAAGAACAGACACAAACAGACCCAAACAAACACAAGCAGACACACACAGACCCAAACAGACCGAATCAGACACAAACAGACCAAAACAGATCAAAACAGACCTAAACAGACCCAAACAGACCCGTTTTCATATGCACACACGGTTAATGTTTCTTATTTATCTCTCAGGATGGACATCTGCAATGCTAAAAACTGGACCTATCGCATGTGTCCCCGTTGTAATGAAAATTTTGGTTGTAAATATTGGGATTTGAAAAAGAGTTGCACGCTAGCGAAGGTAAATAATGTTGATTTTTGCTTTTAGTATGTGACGCGTTGCGGCCTCGTTTTGGCCTTTGGGCCTAATAGATCTAAACTCCCGATCAGTTTTCCAACCGAACCAGTTTTGATATTTGTGCATTTACAAAGTTGATTTTGTACCTTCATTTACCAAATGCAATTCTCTGTTTTAGGTGTCATATTTCTTTGATAATGCTGCAACGGTGTTCTTTGCGGTTTTCGTCTCCTTCTGGGGTAAGTATCATCAATACATATTTACCTTCCACGGACACTTTGTCACTCTCGTAATACTCTGAGTTACACGTGTAACATTGTGCTTGAGATACTGTAACACTTGAAACATTGAAAATGAACATCGATACTTTTTTTCGAACAAATTCCACTATTTCAACTACATAGTCAATATTTTGCCACAGGATTTTGTTGTGTTTGATCAGTCATGATTGGCATAATTGGAATTGGTCTGTCTAATTTTGCAGTTCTCAATGGCATTTAGACAGAGCAGTAAATAAAGCAGGCAACTGCCTGATGATCGCATGTCTGGTCCTGTTAACTCTTTCACCCCTGGATGGGCCGTATGGTCCAATGACAAAAGCTGACAAAGATAATTTTCAGGGGGTTAAGTACAAAAAATTGTAAATGTTTTTATGGCAGTTTTCTATAATATTTTACCCTAAAAAGCGTGGAATAACCTGGGTTTTAACAGTTAACTGTAAATAAATCCGGGTGCGAAAGGGTTAACGTGTTTCTTAGTGATGCCGAGATCTTAGCCAAAATTATAGGCCCATAGACATTATAGATTATCATTATAGCCGAGTAGAAGAGCAACGAGTAACAACACGTATGTTTCGTAAGATTAGCAATTAAAGATCAATATTCTTACATGAAGTATTACGAAACATTACGTATGTGTTTAAATCAAGTAAAAATCGCACATAGCACGGTCCATAACTGAAGGTTTATGGTGACTATCACGTTAAGAAGTTTCCTATCTTTCTATCCATTCCAGCTGTGTTTTTCTTGGAATTCTGGAAGCGGAAGGAAATCACTCTTGCGTATCAATGGGATTGTTTAGGCTACGAATCGGAAGAAGAGAGACCTAGACCAACTTTTGCTGCGCTGGCGCCAACAGTTGAAAGGAACCCAGTAACGGGTGTCCTTGAACCACATTTTCCAGACGATAGAAGAAAACCTCGCTTGTTCTCAGGAATCCTTATCATCGTTACAATGGTACGTATTTTGTATTGAAAACACTACTTCAATGGCTCACTCTATTGCTCAATTGTATTCTAGAAAAGATCCAGGGGGCTTGAAAAGGGCTCCAGGGGTGTTCTGAAAAGTAGAACTCTTAGACATAATTGGAAACGAGGACCCTTAGGAATAGGGTTGTTGCTAAAACCAAAATTGCAGACTGTAATATTAGACATTCTCAAATACTAGATTGGTTCTTTCACGTGCTGTTTATCATAAATACCTGTTGCAGCGTTAGTAATGCCTATAAATGTGTCATAAATCTGACGGAAGACCAGATAAAAGGGTATATTTTTGATCGACACTTTCTTGACAATATTACGAGTTATTGCCCAGGTATGCTGACGGTTAAACTGTCACACCCGCAAATTCGATAGTTCGATTTCCACAGCCATTTGTAGCCAACTTTGGACAAATATTAGATTACTTTTGAATTTCTTTTATCAACTTTTGTCAGGTATCACTTGTGTTGATATTTATGATCGGTGTTATTGTTTACAAATTGCTCGTGTACCGTCCATTGGCAAAGAGTTCTCTTACGTCATCATATGCACTGCAGATCGCCAACACATCTGGTGCTGTTTGCAATTTAATGTGCATCATGATATTGTCAAGGGTATGATATAATTGCTTCTTATTCTCAAGATAATATTTCTGTTTCAGTTTCGTTTATTCTTAGTTCACTTCATACAAGTTATAATTTACTTTACTCAAAATTAACTTAACTATTATATTGAATGAAAATTTATGTTATATTAATGACAATGTCAAAACATCGGATCGAGACAGATGACAAAGTGATATATTTTATAAACATCATTAACAAGTGGTGATATAATATTTTTTTGTAATATTGTCTGTAAAAGCAATTTACTGTAATATTGTCGTTACCATCGCGTATTCTTTAATTATTTGTAAATTTAATTCCTGTTTTATTTCAGGTATACGAGAAAGTAGCATTGGCTTTAACTCATTGGGGTTAGTTTTCTGTTTGGATTTGTTTAATCCCCGTGCTTTTTCTTTTCTTTGTTATTTTATAGATAATCATGGTGTAAATTGTTAGTGCAAGAGTGGAAACCAGACGAACTTGTGCCTTTTCCTACTTTTGATTGCACAATATTATTATTGTATTGTTGTTTAGAAATATTTGTTTATTTTGATGATTTAAAGAAATCAGGTTAAGTCCTTTTGATAGCTTTTTCAATTTCTGTTTAATAAGCAATTTTTCCAACCCGTTACTATTTTTCCGTTACTATCGAGTTTCGATCCGAACCATTTTTACTCATGTAAACGTGGCCTTAATTTAGTTTCTTCTTCCAATCTTTTTTAGAAATGCATAGAACGCAAACTGAATATGAAGATAATCTGACATTCAAAGTATTTGTCTTCCAATTTGTCAACTTTTATGCATCCATTTTCTACATTGCATTCTTCAAGGGAAAGTAAGTCATTTGTTTTCTAGTGTTGCCTTATTTTATGGAATATTTTCTCATTGCCTTCCTGTCAAAAGGAGCAGGTTATTCTAGCATAGTGAACGATTTTTTCTTTGCAATGGACCCTGAGGTGGCTTTCAAGACCCGTTAGTTTGTAAACAAAAACAGGCTAATCCAGAAAACATCATGGTGTCATGGCATGCAGCCGCTAGGAAGGTTACTCTCGTCGTTATAGTGTAGTGTTCAAGGTTTAGGACTAGCGATATAAACGTCGCCGGTTCGATTCTTAACTTCGCCATCGTTGAGGATATCACCCTTGGGCATGGTATTAACATAAGTTCTTACCTCTTTCTCTGCCTAAAAGTGTAAATGGATAACTGGCCCATTGTTATAACCGCCTGTGGCTGCACCCAGCTAAATTTGAATACGCTTAGCGACCGGAGGAAAGTTTCAGTAGCAAAGCCTATGGCTATTAGCAGACCATAAACCACGATCTTTTTATTAAAAGCAATGCCACAGCCAGACTACGCTGAATTTCTTTCATTGATTGAGAAAGTCTGCAAAATTTGAGAAATGCTGTTAAATTTAGATCGTTAGGCCCGAGGACACTTTTGCACTTTTTTGAACTTTGTTATACTGTTTCCTCGCTCTACCACAGGATGATTGGATTCCCTGGACATTACAACAAGTTAATGGGATTGCGACAGGAAGAGGTAAGCCAATTTTCAAGACAGTTTCTTAACTTCTTGTGGTCAGTTTCAGTCGCACTCCTATCCTCAAGCTACCGCCATTTCTTGCGAAGAAATACGATGACAGAGCTTTGTGTAGCTAAGCAGCTTTGCTGGTTTGCAATCACGTGCTTTTCCTCCGTAGTAGCCACATTCTCCTCTTCATCGTCAAAATGATACCCGCTTAATTAGGAATGGAAGTGTTGTACATTTTCCCTAGCAGCCTTGCTTGTTAGGCGATTGGGTTGGCCTGTGTGTCAGATCTTTTGCAAAATCATCTTACACCATTGGAATGAAGTACTTTCTAATAGTTTCACACAATGTTTGGACACCTGAACCGTGTCATTTCTTGACATAATATACGGCCCTTTGATCCTCGGCCACTCCTTAGAATATGGATGTGATGTTTCAATAGCTTGGTTCGTCTGTAGTTTAACATTTGCAAGGCTTCTTTGCCCCAACATGCTCAATTATAGTACCCCCTTGCAATCTAACCAAACGCATTTGTTGCTACTGTGCAGCTGCATTGTCACCGGGTGTAAAAGGCTAACTTCGTTTTAGTGTGGACCCGGTGGATGTCTTATTGAGCTTGCACAACAGTTGGTCATTATCATGGTTGGCAAACAGATGATTGGAAATATCCAAGAAGTCGCTATTCCGTAAGTTTATTTTGCTATAACTTATTTTAACCAACTCCACTGTTTTCCAACTAAAGCCTGTTACGAGCACCAATTGAAAGAATTGTTTTTCAGTTGACGGTGACATAACAGAAGCAATATAGTATTTTTTGGCTCCAATTTTAGATTGTCCTTTTTTGCAAACTTTTCAAACAATGCACTTCTTATAGAAAAGGTGTGAGTAATTAGCATGCTATTGAGTAAAATATTTACTGTCTATTGATTGAGGTTTTTTGATTTAATTCGATATATGCTTAGGTTGATCAAACAAAAAATGCAAAAGAGAAAAAGAGGAAAGAAGGATGTTGTCCTCAAACCAAGATGGGAAGATGATTATGAACTGGTTGAAAATGAGGGACTTTTTTCTGAATATTTAGAAATGGGTATGTAATATGAAATATGATTTCATTATTATTATCATCATCATCATCATCATCATCATCATCATCATCACCAATTTCATCATCATCATCTCCACCATCATCATCATCATCATAATCACCACCACCAACACCATCATCATCATCATCACCATCATCATCATCATCATCATCATCACCAATTTCATCATCATCATCATCATTAACATCATCCTTCATCGTCATCATCATCATCCTTCATCATCATCATCATCATCATCATCATCATCACCAATTTCATCATCATCATCTCCACCATCATCATCATCATCATAATCACCACCACCAACACCATCATCATCATCATCATCATCATCATCACCATCATCATCATCATCATCATCATCATCATCATCATCATCATCATCATCATCACCAATTTCATCATCATCATCATCATTAACATCATCCTTCATCGTCATCATCATCATCCTTCATCATCATCATCATCATCATCATCATCATCATCATCACCAATTTCATCATCATCATCTCCACCATCATCATCATCATCATAATCACCACCACCAACACCATCATCATCACCATCACCATCATCATCATCGTCATCATCATCATCATCATCATCATCATCATCATCATCATCATCATCATCATCATCATCATCATCATCATCAATATCATCGTCATCATCATCATCATCATCATCATCATCATCAGTATCATCATCATCATCATCATCGCATCATCATCATCATTATCATCAATTATCATCGGCACCATCATAATCATTGTCATCATTTCACCAATGTTGTAATGATAACGTTTAATTTTACAACCCTCTTTTCGTTTAGTCATT
This sequence comes from Catostylus mosaicus, assembly GCA_964019065.1. Lineage (NCBI taxonomy): Eukaryota > Metazoa > Cnidaria > Scyphozoa > Rhizostomeae > Catostylidae > Catostylus > Catostylus mosaicus. The sequence goes on from OZ025200.1 coordinate 1,583,150, forward strand.
CAGTTTGGTTTCATAACAATTTTTGTCGCTGCTTTTCCACTGGCTCCATTCTTTGCATTGGCGAACAACATCTTCGAGATCCGTATCGATAGCAATAAACTGGTGTGCGAAACTCGAAGACCAATCGCAGAAAGGGCACAAGATCTTGGTATTTGGTTCAATATACTTGAGGCTGTCGCGAAAATTGCTGTCATTAGCAACGTAAGGATTCTCAGTTGCCTTGCCCTTGTTTTTTGAGCGTGGTTCATTTATCATCATCGATTCACTTGCTTGCTTTAACGTCTGTCCATCTGGATTAACCATTTAATGGCTAACACAATGTTCAGGCTATGCTAGCAGCAATGCGGAATTATCTACTTAATGTAACAAGAAGAAACAGTGGGGAATTATAGCAACTTTAACTGGAATCTAAATGCAAGTTAAGAATGACGAGAATACAGCAGATCAAGGGAACATTCGCACTCCACTGTATTTTGATTTTTCATCATATACCATGCATCAAAATATATCTTATCTTATGTGTGCTGAATGTAATTGTATTGTGACTCAAAGATACAAACTTTTGATAAATATTTCAGTATCTTATATTCTTGATAAATGAAGATTGATAGATATATATAATAAAGATTTTTAGATATCATTAGTGGAAGAAGACTTGAAAGTTGTCTTACGTTCGAAAGTTATTGATGAGTTGCCTAATGATCGCTTTTCGTGCGAAACTCTAAGTAACAATTTTCAAGCATTTTCCCATTAGTTTTATCTAGCCTGTTCTATCTACAAGATTGAACATTGCACCACGGACAGACCAGCAGTCATTTTTATATTGAAAATGCAGACGATCAACATATTAAAGATATTGTTATTCTTTCTCTGCAGGCCTTCCTCATTGCTTTTACATCAAAATTTTTGCCTAAACTTCTCTATCGGTATAACATATCTAATGATGGATCGCTAAAGGGATATCTCAACTACAGTCTTGCGTGGGCGCCACCCAATTCTACAAAAATCCCTTGCAGGTTAGTGAGTTATTCCAGTTTCAGTTTCATATCTTTTAATAAATTGCTACATGGAATTCATAATTTCATTGTACCACAAATAACTAAATTGCAAGGAAGTAAGACAATATTACAAATGATTAATGTACTGATGCGGAAAAGTAATATAATTTACAAATAGATAGAAACATGGTGAACTTGATGAATTGCTTAAAGGAAGAGATATCTCAATTAGTGTATTGATGTAGGAGAGTTATAGTAGTGTTGTTGTTGTTGTTGTTGTTGTTGTTGTTTTGGTGTTGTTGTTGTTGTTGTTATCACTGCTTATCTTGCTTGAATAGAAAAGTAAAAAGAAGTACAAAACCTTACGCAATTTCTATGTGAATTTTTAGCAAAAGGATGTACTTTCTGATTACGATTTAGTCAAATGAATTGAATTCTTTGTTCAGGTATCGAGACTTCCGAGACATAGAGGGCAACCTTACTATCTTTTACTGGCATTTGCTTGCTCTTAAACTTGGTTTTGTCATTCTTTTCGAGGTAAGCTGAATAAATTTCAGTTATTGCGCGCTACGAAGGAGCACGTTTACTTACGTGACCCGCCCACACTGTTACGTCATAGCTGGGCTGACGTGTCATGCGCGAATGCTGCTGAACACGAAAAATGGTACAGCTGGCACTAGAATAACGGCTGTACGGCAGCATAAAATCTTTGCACAATAAACAATAATTAACACTCCTATGCTCTTGTCATGCTCTCATATAGCTATACCCTTTGTTATGATGATAGTTCCCTTTATTTATAATTCTGTTTTCGTTTGCAAATACCCCATGGTAGTTCTGTGGATTAGATTACGTCACAGACCATGACCTTATCGAAACACTGTCTGTACAAATTTGACAGATTTCTTTTCTAGGGACGTTCTTAGTAACATGGACTTTGTATTCAATTTGATAAGTCACTTTCAAGGTCACCATGGAGAACATTCTTGTGGATGAACAGATGTATCCCCCTTTTCCATCTATTGTTCTCAGTTAGAGAGGAATCAATCAATAGCTGATATGATCCTGGTCATGGAGCAAAGAATGAAAGCCAAAATCTTTTGTTTATAGTCTATTTCTAGCAAGAGGCTACCCTACCGACTTAACACTTTCCCCTGGTCGCTGTGTAATCCCATATTATAGCAGGACGGCTTATAGAGATCTGTTATGATGATTCTTATTTTTTTTTAACTTTCCCCGTAGCACTTTGTGTTCGCAACACATATGTTGATCGACTTCTTGGTACCAGACATTCCAGAGAGTCTTGACATCGCGATCAAGCGCGAAGCCTACCTCGCCAAACGTGCTATGTCCGAGGGGCACGCTCTAGGGGACACCGACACTGGTGATGAACTTGACGACCGCAACGTTGAAGTGACAGTTCAGTGAATAGATTCGTATTTAATCTCTTCGTATACATTAGTTTTTCAGACTGTTAAAGTACACGAGAATTTGAAAAAGAACAATATTTAGTCAATTTGAGATACGGAGTTGCTGCCCGTTAACGAAAATCCTGGAGGCTTTTAACCTTTTCACCCCGGTGATTATTCAACGGCACAGTGGCAATCAATTCCTTTCCATCAGATTTCAAGGGGTATCAATACTGAAGATATGGTAGCAAAGAAACCTGTTGTTAACTTTAGATATATCAAGATGAAGAAACTTTGCCCCCCCCCCCCCCCTGGGAATCGGCAATTATTACAAAAAATCATTTAGGCCGTATGATTCTTCCAAGGATCAAAAAATTAAATTTTAGCCTCTGCCACTAATCATTAACTATTCAGTGACAAGACGGTGTAGATTTTTTGTCCAAGAATTCTAAATTTTCCATACTTTTTCGGCTGAGTTATTGTGCAGTAAAGGCCCGCATTAATGAAAGTCTATTTTTCAATTCAACTTATTTTTATGGTTATATTTTATGGCTATACACACCACGAGCAGGGTTTATTGTTTCACCCTTATTTTTCACTGTCTTGCCCTCCACCCCTTGCTCTGACGTGCAGCAGACATCTTTGGGTTTAACATATTTAAAACGAGTTATAAAATATTGGGTTATCTTCCGCTTAGATTAGAGTCTACAAGCCACTGTATTAGTGTGCCTAGATAAGTGATACGTAGCTAGAATTCTGAATTTAAATCAGGCACAGTAGTATATATCAAACTTTGGGTTGTAAAGTGTGCAGAATTCCGTCTGTCATTAACTTATGGTAATCTGTTATCGATATAGATAATTTTTCTCTGTGGTATTAATGTGTAGATGGACAAATTATATAACTAAGAAGAAATTGAACAAGTGGAGATATAACTTTATGTTTCAGATCGGTATCCATGTTTAGTAATTTGTAATTTAATATTTTAGGATGGTATTTATTCATTGGATCTTTAAGACCTAAAACCGAGAGGGATCCCTTTTTAGAGACCATTCCTTTCGAAAACGACCATGTGCTTCGTATCTTTGCGGTCGGGTAAGAAAGGCAAGTGCCTTACACGTAAAAAATGTAGTTCCAACACAGGGGCAGGGATTATGCCGCGAGGGGTACAAAAGAGGGCCAGGGGTTGGACCTAGAAAGAATGAAACGTAAACAATAAAAACATTATCACCCACACAAACAAACAGTCAATGCAAGGCCTTACTTTTAGGCACAAATTGGGCAATTTTTTGAATAATTAATTTTTGATAAAAATGGCAAGTCTATAGCCTTACTTTTAGGCAAAAATTGGGCATTTCTTTGGATAATTAATTTTTAATAAAAATGCCAAGCCTATAGCCTTACTTAATGGCAGAAATTGGGCATTTTGTGTGGTTGATTAATTTTTGATAAAAAAAGAGCAAGCCTATAGCCTTACTTTTTGGCAAAAATTGGTCATTTTTGTGGTTGGTTAATTTTTAATAAAAATGCCAAGCCTATAGCCTTACTTAATGACAGAAATTGGGCATTTTGTGTGGTTGATTAATTTTCGATAAAAAAGAGCAAGCCTATAGCCTTACTTTTTGGCAAAAATTGGTCATTTTTGTGGTTGATTAATTTTTGATAAAAATTTCAAGCCTATAGCCTTACTTTTTGGCAAAAATTGGGCATTTTTATGGTTGATTAATTTTTGGTAAAAATAGCAAGCCTATGGCCTTACTTTTATGCGAAAATTGGGCATTTTTGTGGTTGATTAATTTTTGATAAAAAAGGCAAGTCTATAGCCTTACTTTTAGGCAGAAATTGGGCATTTTTGTGAATGATTAGTTTTTGATAAAAATGGCAAGCCTATAGCCTTACCTTTTGGCAAAAATTGGGCATTTTTGTGAATGATTTATTTTTGATAAAAATGGCAAGCCTTTTGCCTTACTTTTTGGCAAATATTGGACATTTTTATGGATGATTAATTTTTGATAAAAATGGCAAGCCTATAGCCTTACCTTTTGGCAAAAATTGGGCATTTTTGTGAATGATTTATTTTTGATAAAAATGGCAAGCCTATAGCCTTACTTTTTGGCAACAATTGGGCATTTTTGTGGATGATTGATTTTCGATCAAAATGGCAAGCCTATAGCCTTACTTTTTGGCAAAAATTGGGCTTTTTTGTGGATGATTTATTTTTGATAAAAATGGCAAGCCTATAGCCTTACTTTTTGGCAACAATTGGGCATTTTTGTGGTTGATTGATTTTCGATAAAAATGGCAAGCCTATAGCCTTACTTTTGGCAAAAATTGGGCATTTTTGTGAATGATTTATTTTTGATAAAAATGGCAAGCCTATAGCCTTACTTTTTGGCAACAATTGGGCATTTTTGTGAATGATTTATTTTTGATAAAAATGGCAAGCCTATAGCCTTACTTTTTGGCAAAAATTGGGCTTTTTTGTGGATGATTTATTTTTGATAAAAATGGCAAGCCTATAGCCTTACTTTTTGGCAACAATTGGGCATTTTTGTGGTTGATTGATTTTCGATAAAAATGGCAAGCCTATAGCCTTACTTTTGGCAAAAATTAGGCTCTTTTGTGGATGATTAATTTTTGCTAAAAATGGTAAGCCTATAGCCTTACTTTTTGGCAAAAATTGGGCATTTTTGTGAATGATTTATTTTTGATAAAAATGGCAAGCCTATAGCCTTACTTTTTGGCAAAAATTGGGCTTTTTTGTGGATGATTTATTTTTGATAAAAATGGCAAGCCTATAGCCTTACTTTTTGGCAACAATTGGGCATTTTTGTGGTTGATTGATTTTCGATAAAAATGGCAAGCCTATAGCCTTACTTTTGGCAAAAATTAGGCTCTTTTGTGGATGATTAATTTTTGCTAAAAATGGTAAGCCTATAGCCTTACTTTTTGGCAAAAATTGGGCATTTTTGTGAATGATTTATTTTTGATAAAAATTGCAAGCCTATAGCCCTACTTTTGGCAAAAATTGGGCATTTTTGTGGTTGATTAATTTTTGATAAAAAAGGGCAAGCCTATAGCCTTATTTTATGGCAAAAATTAGGCTCTTTTGTGGATGATTAATTTTTGATATAAGTGGCAAGCCTATAGCCTTAATCTTTGGCAAAAATTAGACTTTTTTGTGATGATTTATTTTTGATAAAAATGGTAAACCTATAGCCTTACTTATTGGCAAAAATTGGGCATTTTCGTGGTTGACTAATTTTTGATAAAAATGGTATACCTATTGCCTTACTTTTTGGCAAAAATTGGGCATTTTGTGGTTGATTAATTTTTGATAAAAATGGTAAGCCTATAGCCTCACTTTTTGCCCAAAAAATTGGCATTTTTGTAGAAGATTATTTATTGGCAAGCACCACCTTAGAAAAGGGATTGATCTAGGATAAAGGTTAGATTTAGTGAGAGGGTCTTTAACCAGTTATGAAAACAACCACTGGAGCAGAGCAAAGGTAATGGATGGGTTCTAGAGCTTGGGCCAAGATTTAAGGAAGTTCCAGGTTAGTTTAAGTTTAAGCTTAGGTTCAAGGAAGTGATGCTTGTTGCTACTGGTGCAATTGCTGTTGCCAGCAGTGGGACCAGAAAAAGACCCATGGGCAGTGTGATCTGTTTGGAAGAAAGAAAAGGGGCGGTCGATTAATTTTAGACTTTCGATCGAGGTATATGCGAGGCACTGTCGCAAAAATTACGACCAGGTGCAAAAGTCGCGAAAAGTTTTAAAGAAAAAATACGAGAAACTTTTAATGGATTAAATTGTATTATATATGCAATTATCAAGATTATGAAGTGTTGTATAGAAAACTAGATACTGGTTTAAACTAAAAACTTATCTATCAAGAAAACCCAACAGGGTGAAACATAAATCGTTTTTGACAGGTATTCTATAAATGCGAGCGAATTCATTAATGTTTATGACAGAGATTATCGGGCAAATGTTTCATACTTCGGGTCTGCAATGCAAGAGAGGCGAGCATGCAATGGGTCTGATATTTTCAGAATTGGAAAATGTATTGACTGGATGTCAAAATTTCCAAAAATTGTTTAGAAATCGCGCATTTTTTCAAAGAAACATATGTGTGATACAGAACAAGACAACGCAGCATCATGTGACCCTATGCATTACTTTTTGTCGACTTTCGCAAGAAGGTTGAATATCACCACCCTAATAATGTTTGGAAAGGGAGGAATCGCCCCTATACTCCTCCCTAGTGGCACTATTAGCACCTCATCCCCGTTTACGTCCAGTACGTAGGTTACTCGTATCAGAAGGAACAATTCGTTTCATATCTATTCATTACAGAAAGATTTTGCAGATCAATTCCTTGTTGTTTTTATCTACTAGAGCTTCTTCCATCAAAAAGGAAACTTTCGTTTCATATCTTTCCATTGGAGACAAAATTTGCGAGAATATTTCTTTGCTATTTCATCTTTAAAAGACAAACCCTCTGTTGTCAGTCAATTCTACTACAGAGGTAACATACCAAAACTAATCAATTCTAATACTCCTAGAAAGGATAGCTTGAGTTCTCCATTTCGCTATAATAATACTAAATGCAGGATTTCATTTTAAGCAAGAATGGAATAGCATAATCAAATGTTTGTACCAGCGCATGATGCTGTCCGGTTTTATCGAATTGGAGGCTTTCCAAGAAATGTTTGGACGGCCTTTATGAATGATTTAGGATAGGACCATCCTTTTCTGCGTTGAATTGCATCAGCCTGGGTTGAAATCAATCGAATTAGTAGACCAAGACCTTGGAATACACCCAGAATCTAGAAAAATAACAATAATAACAAATTACAAAATATTTCTTAAAATTGTAAAAGCAGAACGCATCACAAGGAAAAAATCTTATTGTTTAACCCGTATCACACAAAAAGCAGTCTTCTCAGAGCATATACGCCCTTATTTGCGCCGACAGATTTAGTTTGTTCTCTTCTTTCAACTCTTAAATCATGAGAAACGAGACTGGGCGCTGATTGGTCGGAGCAAACAGCCAATTAGACACGCTATTCGTGTCATCTTTCTGCAACTCAGTATTTATTTCTATTGGTTTCTAACTTTTTACGCCCTCGATGAAAACTCAAAAATGAAATTTGAAAATAAGAAGTACCTTAAGAGAGCCGAGAAGACCTCCATACATTGCACCAGCAACAGCAGGCGTCCATGCGTCTTGACCAGCCATGTACAATCCTTCGATCTCGGTATCGCCTCGCATAATCCATCGCATCGAGTCCTTACTGAAGTAATCCAGATTACATCGGGTACCGTATGAACCACCTCTATATGATGACAGGAAATTCGAATCCGAAATTGGCGTTCCGAGCTCATACCACAAGACTTTGCCTTTCACTTGAGGGACCTTTTGATAAACAGTAAAGTTTATTATTGAATGTATATACAGGTTCTTCTTATAAGAAAGTCATTTATGAGAATGCATCACTCGTTTCTGCAATTTTACAGGATATGGTTTTTGGTAAAGGGCCCAAAGTATTTTTCACTCTACGCCCCTCGATGTCTCCAGCATCCCTGGTCACTTGGCTCCTTAGAAAGATCAAAAAATTCATGTAATTTCATTGTTATTATACTTTTATATTAAGTCTGAGTAGACAAATACCTTAGAATAGAGAACCTCCAACAACTTTGCTGCGAATTTCTCTTTAAGCTGGTCATATTCAGCACCTCTTTTATGTGTTCGAAGATCTGCCCATTTCTCAAACCATTCGTATTTGCCGTCAGAAATGAGGATGCAGTTCGAGATTCCAGGGTGTCGTTGCTTCCAAGTTGGGTCCTAAGGGCAAAGATGGGTATTTTAAAAGAAAGGATGGTACCATTTACATAAAGAGTTTCCCAAAGGATTTTACATCGACAAATTGCTGGTAGAAATTGATGGTGGTAGGCGGTGGCGATGGTGATAGTGGCGGTGTTGACGATGATTATGATGATGATGGTGATGATGGTAACGATGATGATAACGATGATGATGATATTGATAACAATGAAGATGAAGATGATGATGATGATGATGATGATGATGATGATGATGATGATGATGATGATGATGATGATGATGATGATGATGATGATGATGATGATGATGATGATGATGATGATGATGATGACGATGATGCTGATGATGATGATGGTGATGATGATGATGATGATGATGCTGATGATGATGATGGTGATGATGATGATGATAGTGACGATGACGATGATGATAATGATGATGACGATGATGATGATGATGATGATGATGATGATGGTGATGATGGTGATGATGATGATGACGATGATAGTGATTGATGATCATCATGATGATGTCAAATACTTATCAAGAAACCTAATCTCCTTACTTTAGTGCATGGGAACCCCAAATAAACAGTTGGTGGTGCATGCGCAGTGGGATCTTTGAAATACTGGTCAAAACACTCGTCTGTGTCGTAACCATGGAAATACCAAGTGTTCGTGTGTGGAATTCCAACGTCATCAGCATCACCTAGAATGGGACGTTTTCAGACAATATAACAGAACCAGAAAAAGAGCAAGTGAGATGGTAGTAGTCTCAAGTTATACCATCCTTGAGGTATGAGGTGAACATGAATAAATTTTAATTGTAAGAACGAGGTTGGTTCGGTAGAATTGAAATGGAAAAATTTGGTTCTCCAATTTAGAGATCTCTGTCATTTATGGGTTTACTTAGGCCCTATGTGAAATAAAAATGAAAAGTTGAAAATGTACCTTTAATAGCCACAAACAAGTACATGTGACCAAATGACGGTATCATCTTATTGGTTGCTTTGAAATCCTTGACCAATGGGAGATCAGGTGGCAAAATTTTGTTGTACAAATTATGGATTCCAGTTGCATTGACGATGATTGGAGCTCGGATTTCAATCATTTCTGGTTTCTGGTCCGACCCTGGCTCGAGCGAAGTGGCTTTGCAGACACGAACCCCGACGGATCGGCCATTCTCGATGATGATTTGGTCAACATGTGCGTTGACAAGGCACTGTCCGCCATGTTCATGAACAACCTGGGCATTATCAAAACAAATTCTCAATAAAAAAAGGGGAAAAATTAGGTCCAGTTCACGCGTATCTCACTTTGACAATCCAAATGGGACTTTAGAGATCTGGTTCCTAGATCCAAGACTTTAAAGGAGTACTTGAAAATGACACCGAGTCAATTTCTAAACACGACCCCCTGGAGGATCAGGGGGGCGTAATGATGTACCAGGGCCTCCGACGATGGGCTTGGCCACTTTTTGCAAATCATGCCACGGGGGGAAATCGGGTGAAGGGTAAGTTTTAAGTCACACCCCTTTTAAAGGCAAGGTAATGGCTATTTTGGTAGCAATACGCTCATGTGCATCTAATATTAGTAGTCAAAAATTCCAAGTACAAGTTTAACGAAGCTGACAACGTGAAATATGTGAAAAAAAAGGTTGAAGAAAACATTTTATGTTTAAAAAAAACCCAAAGCTTGCTTCCGATTTCTGATTCAATTATCAATCTTCAAAAACTGAAATGCCTGTTATCTTTAGCGACAGGTGCTGTAAGTTCAACACAAATTCATGTTACCTACCACAAATTACAGATAACGTACTGGTCCTTGATAAAAATAGAACACCAGCTGGTTTCCAATGGTTAATAGATTAAGCTTGCTCCTGTAGTGTAAAGGGGCATGTCCCAACGATATGCCATATTATTAAACTTTTGCGGGTAAGAATTTCGTAGGATTGGAATACCGTTGAAAATTGATAACTGTGCCGAAAATTCTAGCATAATCCTGTGGGTTAAACATTTTAGAAAATGGCAAATTGTTTTTCATGGCCACTTCATCGGCACCAAACGATTATTAACGCAGGGGAAACCGAAAGAATTTTAATTATGTACTAGCAGACAATAAGATGGGCTAAAGATGACAAAACATATTTTGTCAATTGAATGTGTGTGACCACAAGTGGATATGGATAGGACACGCGGAAACACGAACTGAAAACGAGCTAAAAACGCGTGAGCACCAATGAATGCTTGGGAAAACTTGCATAAAAACCTACGAGAAGCAGACTGTCCTTAATAAATTTTTTATTAGATTTAAAAAAGATGGGTTGGGCAGGAATGCCAAATTTGCATCCTCTTCACATCAATTTATCAGTATTAAGGGGTTTCGACAGTGCCTGCCAAAACATTTGTCAAGTAGGTAGAAGCAGACGGTAAAAATTTTTGCGTCTGAGCAAGGCACAGAACTCCTTTTCTCTAAACATTTTCCAAATAGCAAATCATAGGTCCACTTTCTTGTTTCATTTGCTCATTGCCCCCTGAAAGAAATAACCTTGGCTAGGCCAGTGGGGGAGCCATGGGGTTGTAACAGGGGGTAATTACCTTCTCCATTTTCCAAAAATATGGTATATATGTGATGCAGATTCAGCTAAAGTTTAGGGTTGAGTAGGCCCTTATTAAGTTTTGTTTCGTTGTCACATACTGTCTTGCAAATTGATCACAAAAAAAAATGACCTTTCCAATCCTTTCTAAAACAGTATCATAGAGGTGAAAAGAGCATTTCTCAAATTTTTAAAGGGGTGCAGAACCCCTTAATCATCTTACCCCACTCCAACTTTGGGGAGGCTGGTGCCACTGCTGGGCTATGCCACTGCTAATATACCAGCTGACACTGTCTCTATTCATTCATATCGACAGATTACAACTGATGCTTTTCAGTGGCATTGCCAAAGAAAATAAACTGGAGTGGACAAGTATCCAAGGGGGTTTAGGGCCATGCCCTTCAGAAGAAGTTTTCATGACAATGCCCTTTAGAAGCTTTGAGGACGTAGGCAACACCTTGTCTGCAAAAAAATCTATTCCACATTGCTATGTAACGTGTAACGTCATACATAGTTCATTTTCTTTGTTGTTGTCAGCAAGACACACAATACCTTAGCACACGTCCACCCCAGTCAAACCCGTGGCAATGCAACAAACGCCTTTGAAAGTAACTGTAACAACCTTTCAAAATTTCACACCGATTCAAAACAGAAAACCTTACCCTTGCTGCACCTTCTGAGATTGTCTGCGTTGCACCATTTGTATAGGATGCACCATTCATGTAATACCAGGCTGTTAGCGAGTGTGCCACCACTGAGGAGTCCCTTGGTTGACAAGCATAATCGCCCAACGGATGAACCATGACACCTTTGAAAAATCAAAGAATAACATAATCATTTCAGGTCGGAGACATGTAGTGGAATTGCAATCTTTTTACCATCCAATTTCATCAAACAACCATACAAAATGAATCACTAACTAATGATATAATTCAAGAAAATGCGAAGATGATTCCATTAGGGGCAAAATATTATGAGTGCCCCATTCAACACAAGGGGTATACTCCAAACCCCCTAAAAAAATTTCTAAGAATCACCCTTCTATGAAGTCAACACATACACAAGCCATACCTCAGCAAAAACATGATGCCAGTAGGGGTATATGCCAAAGACTGTCACAATCACATGAAATATGATAATCACCTTTTAATCTCCTCCAAGTGTTTTCCAGGCCCTGTTCAGGTTCTTTGGGAAGGGGTTTCTTCTTCAAGATCTCTTCACCTGTGTACCCATGAGATAGCATACCATCAAGAGTATATCCTGTGGTAACTTTGCCATATTCAAAGAACGGTTTGTAAAGAGGGGCCAAGAAACTTTCTAACCATCTTGGGAAGATCCGCACCAAGAAAAGGGGTACAATTGTGTTATGGGCCACTCGGCAAAACTCCAAAAATTTTCTAAGCCTTGGCTTTAATTTTGGTTCTTCTGGATTTATACGTTGTGACACCTCTTCGATAAGTCTTTCTGCACCACAAAGAAAGTCATAGCTGTCATTGTTTGGACAGTTTTTGTCAACTCTAGGGTCAAAGGGCAAGACAAGACGGTCATAGGGGTCACCAAGGTCATTCCATTTGACCTGGCCATCAGTGACATATTTCATAATGGCACCTGACCTTGCAGTATCATATGCCATATCAACTGCACAATAATGACATCCAGTATCAAATTCACAAGTGCTAAAGCCACTGCCATCAATGTTGCTATTTGACCAACTAAATGTATGGGTGCATCCACCAATTTTGTCATGTCTCTCTAGTACAAGGCATTTTTTACCATGTTTACTAAGAATAGATGCAGCTGACATGCCACCAATACCTAAAACAGGCAATAAAATGGGTGACTAAAATTAAGCTATGATGCAAATTGTCCCAGGCAACTTATGCACATAGATTCTCAATTTTCAATATTTTTTGTACCTCATTTGTTTAGGGATGGCCTCCAGCTGCCTGCAACTCCACACCCCTATTCTCGTGTTTTTTGGCCACAACCCCCTGAATACTTTGGAATTTCAATATATCGCTGAGCAAACTTTGCTTTTGGTGCGAAATATACATTGTCCTTAAGCAAAGACCAGTTTGCAGAGCGTGGCAACTGCACGCACAAGAAAATTTGCCGCAGATCGACGTGCACTCCAAAAATTAGGCCTTGCACGCGCGTATTGTATGCGTAGAGGGTCAATATAAGTACCTAAAGCGGCTTGGTGCACCCGAGAGAATCAGTTGTGCACGCCGTACACCCCCCATTTTATACTTTGCACGCACGAGATCTCGTCGAGTTCTGCCATGCTCTGCAGACTGGAGCAAAGAGACTACACATTTCAGTGCAAGGGGGTAAAAGAATGAAAAGAAGGGGAAATTGATAGTAAGATGCATATCTGAATGACAACTGCCCCCGCAAACTGTTCCTGTAAGCACACCCGTCTTACATCTGCCTCCAGTTTTAATTTCATAAATATCCCAGACAGAATTGTATAAATATTTAATGAACCAATTTAGGATTACGGTAGGGCTGATTTGTTTTTTATTTGAAAATAAGAACAAGAATTGAGTATATCGCGATAGGGTAACCCATTCAGAGTGGTTTTGAGGTACGCCCAATCTGTTCCGCTTGCTTTCAACGACTCCCGCCCTCAAACGTAAGCTTTAGCTACGTGTATGGATGCACGCTGAAATACAAATGAGAATAAGGCGGGTTTCCTAGCCTTCTTCGTCAACAAAAGAGCATGGCACGGCTCAAAGATAAAAATTTGTCGAAAGCAGCAAGTCATAACACAATACTTAAAACTTAGGCCAGTGCTTTGTTTCCTGCGAATTTCGAACGAAATTTATTGTCATCTATTTGTGTTTAACAACGGAATTAATTTTCATCTTTTTGCGTTTAACTCACGGAACTTAATCGAAATAAGGTGTGTGAACCATAAAAACAGCGTAAAGCAGCCTTTGATTTTATAATTGAAATGATCAATTTTATTAGCAGGGAGGGGCAAACGCCCACAAATTTTGAGGATTGTTCAAGGGGGACTATCCCGCGTTCAACCTAGAACCATGGTTACCTCTCAGTACAACAGGAGCCAGGGTAGTCAAAGATATGTCTGTCTAACGGCAATAAATTCTACAAAAATGAAAAACAAGGATTTTGCCACGTGAAAAATAAATGGCGGGAGTTTTACCTGAACCGACAACGATGACGTCCACATTATTAGGCACTTTTGAAGCCGTGAATCGATTTTTGGTCAAATCCAACTTCTCCGGCAACGATCTTTCCTTCTTGATATTTGGAGGTGCCATCAAATACCAAATAATGCATAATAAAATGCCAAAAAAGAAACAGATTAAGGCTACTGCTTCGAGACAAACCATTTTGGTTCGTTAAGTTACGGCCAGTGCACGCCTCTCCCCAAAGCGAACACCAGTCAAATGAGATAGGGCGATCGTACGAAGTTCGCTGTATTGATTTCGTGCTCATTACTTTTGTTAATTGTCTTGTATTGTTCATCAAACATCGGGAAAGTAAATCGGTCAACCGATAACAAGTGACGCCCATTTCACAAAAAACAATGGAAGATGGTTCTCCCCTGAGCCCACACGGAGGGGATTCCTATAATGATATCTCCAGGAGATCTAAGCTCCTTCGGAGGGACGGTTCAAGATAACCAAACTGTGCGCATCTGTTTGGTATTCCAAACCAAAAACTAGTCTTTTAAGAACTATTTTCTTAAAAAAATATTATATCCATTTCAATGAGTGCTGTCTGCCGTGCCCTGCCATATGTGATTACGTATAGCGACCAGGGGAAAGTAAAAAGTCGGTAGAGCAGCCTTTAGCTGATATAATAGACTATTGATTGCCACTTTCAAACTTTTGAACGTTTTATTCTGTATTTCCAATTGCATCCTTGGTCACTCCCTGAGTCCTGTCACAGAAAAAATGCACCTCTTGTTGCTATTCTGTTATGCAAGGAAAATGGAACAAAAAGACCTAATTGAACACCCAACGTCAAGAAAATTGGAACCAAAACTTGCAAGAATTATATAACACGTCAGTAAGATAAGCCTAAGCTAAAATGCTAATCCCGTATTTACAAATTTTGGAATTGCAATATCATCCCTTACCGTCAAGTTCTTACAAGTTACTTGCACATTACGAATTGTTTTGGTACAGTTTTATATTAAAGCGAATCAATAACGTTCCCAGTCGCCGGTTCTCGTTTCCAGTCGTTAGCGATCGTGGGCATTAGGTCAAGGTAAGCGTTCACCTTCCAGCCAAAAACTTTACCCTTCGAATATCCTTTGAAACAGTCATTTGAACTTTGGCCGCAAAAAATCGTACGTTTCCTAATATTTATTTTTCAATTTCAACAAAAAGATCCCTTTGCAAGTGAAAAGTCGATTAAATCATTTAGTTTTATTTAGTTTTGTAAAATGTTTGAATACCTTATCATTGATTCAATAAATATATTGAGCTAAGCTCAAATTTCAAGGATAGATTTCTTTGATAAATTTCATGCCAGATGTTCCTTTAGTAAATTTCCAAGACAAAGTTGAATAAAGGTAGGATGAAGTGTTATTTGCATGTCTATCCTTGAAATCTTTTGTAACCTCAATCACAGACAGGGAAGGTATGAATACACGTTCTATGTGAACTCGGCAGATGGCGCGCTTTTGGGAGCTCTCAGTACCAATGATTGGTTCATCTTGACAACAATAGACGGATGAGGGAATACCCCTGTAAAGCAACCAACCAGAAACAAACTGGCGTGATCTCCGTGGTGACTACAAATAGACGAATCGAATTAGGGTTCGAGGGGAATCCTAAGAACAAAAAATTTGCTGCGTTTTCGCTATTTGTGTATCAATACATTCACGGTCAGGGCAGAAAAATGCAGTCTTGATATGCTTGAATAAAAATAACCGGCTGAGGGCGTTAATGAGGCGGTCACTTAAAAGGTTGTTTACTCAAATGCGTTTTAGTTATCATGATAATAACGAGTCTATTGAAATTTTATATACATCGGCAGCAAAAAGTAAGCTTCCTTCGATTAAGTAACAAACAACACACGTTATTAATCTAATAAGCGCCTGGGGGCGTTGCAAAGCATTGCAAAAGGCTACCAGCTTCAAGATAAGTTAAAAGGCTGCTTGCACAATAAGTTTTGAGTCCTGCTATACAATTCTTATACCGCAGCTGCAGTTTTTCAGTCAAAAAGGTTCTTTAAATTTACCAAATTTTGCACTTCAATTTCGGATTGTATCTGCTGCCAATCGGACAGTTGAATGCCTTTGAGAATTCGTATGAGTTTGATATAGAGCCAAGAACCCTAGAATTATTAGAAATATATCAAATCATGGCATAATGAATAAATAAAGTCTTGAAAGGTAAATTCAAGTTTGATTTCAACCACTATCTAGCAATTTTTCACTCCCCCTATCTATGCTATTCTGTATTTAAAATTGCAACTTCACAAAGCTGATCCAGCATCTAAATAGGCCCACTTGATGAGCTTATAAAAAGTTAAAGTTGGCGGCCAGACGCTAACACAAAATTGTGTCCCTCTCTACATAGGAGTATAAATGGATACCTGGTCCGCAGTTACGGCTGCCGTCTGTGGCTGCACCCTGCTATATGCGATTACCCATTACGACAGGGGGGAGAGCGTGAAGTCGGTAGAAGAAGTCGGTAGAATAATCTCTGGCTAGTAACAGACTTTAAATCACAAGTATTAAACTTTTGTTCAAGCAGATGTATCCAGATATTGAAGGAATTAAACTCCGTCTTTCAAGAAACAACCAAATCTCGGTGACGATCATTTGGCCAACCGAATGAAAGGATAAGGCGTTTACCTGTCCATTGCTGGTGAATGTGTGTCACGGTTAAGCTGTGCCCATATAGCTGCCGTTCTAGCACTGGTACACCAAGACTAAAATAAAAAAAAGTACTCTAGCAAATGAAGAGAATAGTTTTGAGAAGGAGGAGGACTCGAACCCGTGACAATTTTAATCATTACTGCCCATATAGCTGCCGTCCTAGCACTAGTACACCTGGACTATAAATCAAAAGTGTATTAGTGTCTCATTATCAAACGAAAAGAAAAGTATTGAGAAGAAGGAGGATTTGAACCCGTGACAACAGATTTGATTACTCTGTCGAGTTAATGACAAAGTAGTGACCTCACATTTTTCAGGTTTGGTGACAACTGCTTCTAAGCATGCAATAATACCAATGCTTTCTCTCTGATTAATTAACCTATTAAGAGAGCTTCTACTTAACAACAGCCCTCCATATGAAATTCAGTGTTCCCTATTTTGTAACTTTTTTCGTTATTTTTGTCATTCTTGTAATTTCTGAAAGATAAGAAAAGAGACAAACCTGTGCGAATGACACAAAGAATGCTTGCTCATTCGAGATTGCTATTCCTGGGACAGCCGGCTCTTCGCCATTTTTCCGAATCCATAATTTGTATGCCTGGAATATACAATGTTATGATAATAATTACTTAGAAAATGCATGGTATAGATCTGGTAAGAGGGAATTTGCAAAGTCACTACAAAAAGCTACGTAGCCCGTGGAAGAAACGACAAAAATTTCCAGCCTCTTTGAGTTCCCAGCTCCTTTACTGTGACCTGCTAAATCACCTTCCCGTGACCCCTTGCGATGCCTTATCTAAATACATTTATACAAACATATTTTCAAAGTTGCATTCTTACGATAGCGTAACTTAACTGTTTTATATTTAAGTCTTTATTTAGTCTCTGCGCTGTTTGTTATTTTTTATCTGCTCTTTCATTCATTAAAGCTATCTAATCAAGCATGTAACTGTTCCTTTTTGGGAAAAATTTGTTACCAAAGCATCACATTCACAAATATACTTGCATTGTAAGCAGCTTTAAGTCCTCCATTATCTGCTATATTCTCACCAAGTGTCACTTTCCCGTTTATCTAAAGCAAATGATTAATGCAAAGAGAGTGGATGGTCAGTTGCTTCAAAATTAAGTGAAGAAATTGCTTGTATTGCATCACATTACATCATATTACATTACCTTTTATTACATTACATTACATTACATTACATTACATTACATTGCATTACATTACATTACATTACATTACATTACATTACATTACATTACATTACATTACATTCCCTTACATCATATATATTGCATTACATATAATTACATTACATTCGTTGCATTAAATTACATTACATTAAATTACATTTCATTACATCAAATTACATTACATTACATTACATTACATTACAGTTCATTACATTCAATACATTACATTACCTTAGATCATATATATTGCATTACATTGCATTACATATTATTAAATTACTTAACATTTCATTACAGCGTGAAAGCAATTCTCACATGTTTTCCTTTGATTGTGTAATTAGAGTATTCGTTGATAAAACATTTCTCTTTCTTCCTAAATTCTTCAACTGCATGCTTTGTCCACCAAAGCTTCCCAGAATTTCCATACTTATCAAATAAACGGCCTATTAAACAAATTTAAATGCAACGATTAATGATATAATAGATGAAAAATCAAAATAATCTAACTTTGATACAATGCACTTAATAGCTATAGTGAAAACTAGTCAAACAAACTTAATTAAAAAATTATTTAAAAATAAATGATAATCCTTAATATATGAAGTTGAAATGTCCCTACAGCTAATGGTTGTTTTACTTTGTAAAGTCATGTGATTTATTTTTCAACATAAGCCCCGTAGGATATAGAAGTCTGCTTGCTAATGAACCAACAACAATTCCTGGAAAATTTGAGGCTTGATATCACGATCAATATGATTATAAGAAACTGAAAAGGCCTGCATACGTGGGTTTAAGAATACAAAACATGAAAAAGCAAAGAATTGGTTTACCATCATTATCAAAACCATGCAGCAATTCGTGTCCTATAACAGCGCCAATTCCACCAAAGTTGATCGCCCTTCAAAGAAAGAAAAACAGAGATGAATTAGTTCTCTTTTCATAGTCTTAAAGATATACCACCGCGAAAATAGTAAGGAACAGAGTTAGGGAAAGTAACAGTAATTGGGACAACGGTATTCTCCATTAATTGGCACCAATGTCATTTTCCAAAACCGGTCCCTTTTGGAGAGAATTCGGTCCTCTGACGATAGATTTGGTTCTTTGAGCTCACATCCCCTAAAAGATATCCATTGCGCCCCTGGAGTCTAGAAACATACATAACAAATCTTAGATCTTAACCCTTCCATCCCTGGAGGGACCATGTGGTCATGTGATCTTCAGCGAGAATTGTCTTTTTCTCAGAAATGGGAGGCGCATGCTGTCAATAGCTTGATTCATCTGTAATGCAAAATTTTCTCAGGCGTCTTTACCCTTACATTATCAATTATAGTAACTCCTTGCGATCTTATCAAATGCATCAATTGCGACCGTACAATTGTATGATAACCGGGGGTGAAAGAGTTAACTTTTTTGCTATTGTAGCTAATTATGATACACACTTCTTAACGTATAATCTTACAGTAGTTATAATCGCACCTAGTATCGAACCCATCAAATATTTTTGAAGTTTCGGCTTGCAGTGGCTTTAATTTGAGAATTTTCTCGCATGATACAAATATGAAAAAAAAACTCACATGGGATATCTTGTATCATAGTAAGGAGGCTGAAGAATGCCAGCTGGAAAAACTAAAATAAAAATAATTGAAATGTTTTTAATAATAACATATGAGCAAACGATTGATTAACAACTCTTCATTTCAGATTTCAGTTGTCAGGATTCAGTATACCAACTGCGTACAGCTAGATAAAGATTGTTATAGCAATTCTAAAGTTAATTCACTTACCAATCTGGTTCCTGGTCGGATCATAGTAAGCATTCACTGTGGCAGGAGTCATGTACCATCTACAATCATTGCAAAGAGCGTTATACAAATGTCATATTTGGGAAGGTGTCGAAAAGAAAAAGTTAAAGGGGAAATTTACGTGAAAAAAAGAACATTAAATATGAACCAACCAACCAACATGACGTGACATGACAAAGCACGACATACCATGGACAGCATGAGATGACACAACATGACAAGTCATGACACGACTGACATTAACTGATATGACTCGCCACGACATTGCATGATATGACATGACATAACTTGAGACACCATGAGATGACACAACATGACAAGTCATGACACGACATGACATCACTTGATATGACATGATAGGACATGACATGACAATGTCATGTCACACAAGGGATTTGTCAAACTTTGACTGTCCATAGTATGCTTGGCAGCTGAACTTCAATTGAAAGGTCGTCCCCTTTTATATCAATTGATGAGGAACCAATCAAAAAAAGACTTTTGTTTGAAACTGACCAATGAAATTCAGTGCCAGGAAAATTGAACAGGGGGAGTTCGCAGTACATTTGTCAAATAAAAGCTCAGATACTTGAATTTCCACATGAAAATTATCTCCTATGAAACAGGACGTTGCAATGCAATGAATGTACTTACACTGTCTTGTCAACTTTCTGCGGCAGCTTTCTCACATTTTCACGAGAAGACCACTTCTTTAAGTTCAAAATATTCCCAAAGTAGTTAGTCTCTGTAAACATGACCTAAAAGATATCAAGTATTTCATCAATAAACTGAGAGCTAGAAGTAAAAAGTTGTAAGAAAACAGAAGTTGAAGTTACAGTGGCGGCTTCGGGTCAGTTATTAGCCTCAGTGGCGGACACTTGTCAAAATATTGGGGGGGAGCAAGCTTATTGTTTTGAAAAGATGACATCACACATTTCTATTGTTTTAGAACAAAAGACTATTGTCTTCGAAAAATATTGGGGGGCCACCGCCCCCCTCCTCCCAAGTGTCCGTCACTGATTAGCCTGAGCCTACTCTATAGAATTTACACTTTCTCCCGGTCGCTATGCGTAATCGCATAAAGCAGGGTGCAGCTACAAATGCTCCTAACTACGGATCAGGTACCCATTTATACTCCTGAGCAGAGAGAGGCACAATTAAGTGTTAACACCTTGCCCAAAGGTGCTATCCTCATAAATGGTCGGGGCGAGGATTCGAACCGGCGATGCTAGGTCGCTAGTCCTAAACCTTAACCTCTACACTACAGAGGCCACATAACACCATAAAACAAGACTTGAATTTTACTATCAAAAGTTAGTAACTTCTGAATTCTAATAACTTCGATACTTGACATTGTAATGCCTGTAAAAACATTTTTCGAAAAATATATCGAATTTTCGCTGGGAACTTACATCTTTATACATTTTATTAAGCTTCTTTCGATCCATGATTACTTCTGGGTATCCGATTTTTGGAAAAATTGCAAGCGCCTGAAAAAAATTTGAAAAAGCTGAAGTTAAATTACATTGGATTATTCAAGTGAATTGGTTCGATTGGGTAAATTCAAAGATAGGCCAACCTATTGCACCTGTACTTGAAATAATTTACAATTAGCAATGGTAAGAATGGGGTTCCTAGTAGTACTCTTTGTTTCCCGATTCTAAAAAATTGCTAGCAGTGTTTAGGCAATAGCAAGAGACACAGTTCCTTAGTCCCTATCGGTCCTCTTCTAAGTCACATTAGTCAGGAAAAGGGCCTAGAAAAAGCAAAGCTGACGGGCAAAATTGAATGAGGTGGATAGAGGAGGACAATACGCGACGTACTTGATAGTATTGAATGATTGCTGAAAAAAACACGACAATGAAGATTCATCAACGCCAAGAAGGAAAAGAAAAATAGTACAAAAGAAGCAGAAAAACAGATGAAAGAGAAGAAAAAAGAAGAAGAAGAAGAAGAAAAGGAGGAGAAGGAGAAAAAGACAATGAAGAAGAGACGAAAAAGACAATGAAGAAGAGACGAAAAAGAAAAGAAGGAGAAGAAAAGAAAAGAAGAAATTGAAAAAAAGAGGATGAAGAAGGAAGAGGATAAGAAGGAAAACAAAGAAAGGAAGAAAAAGAAGAAAAAAGAAAGAAGAAGATGAACAGCAACAACAATAACAAGGACAAGAAGAGGAAAAGAAAACGAATAAGAAGAAAAAAAGCAAGAAGAAAAGGAAGAGGAAAATAAGAAAGAAGGAGAAAGAAGAAGAAACAGAAGAAAAAGAGGAGCAGGGAGAAGAGCAAGAAAAAGACAACAAAAAGAAAAATACGACAAGGAAAAAGAAGAAAGGCTATGCAAGAAACACATCTTCAACATGCGTAACTGCACTTTCTTAGTACAATGAATTCCAAACCTTTTCTTTTGCTGCTTTTCTTGTAGCATCATCCATCCATTCAACATTCGGTAAGCTATTAATGAAAGCAGTTCTCAGCTCCTCCACCATTCTGGCAGCCTGCATTCAAATAAGATAAACAAATTAAGTGTCGTTATTTTTAGGTGACGACGGAGTAGATTTGTGCGAATTTTTTAGTTTCACTGTCTGTGATGTAGATAGATGTTCTCAATTGAATTGCTAAATCTGACTTAATAAATGAACCGCGACCGATTTTATTACCAAGGAGTTAAATGGGATTTTCTCTTCAGAACAAAGACAGGCTTACAATGAAAAAAGAAGAAAAAGAATGTTGACAGATAAATCTAAGAATACAGAAAATGAACTATCATTTAAAAGGAAAATTATTCAAAGACAATAAAGACTTGCCTGATAAGATCTTAAGGTATGGGAGGGGGGCTCTCTCTTCGATTTGTTTACCTATTAAAATGCTCCTCCTTTAAGTACTTCCCTGCAGTAATTCTCTGCATATAATTGGTTAAATTCCTCGTATTAATTTTTCTGTATTTTTGCTTCAATTTTCTGCAACTATTAATCTCGTAATTCATTTGTTTTTTTTGTACTGTTAGAAATACAAATTGTATGAAGAGAATTTAAATGATATTAACTGAACGAAATTGACCTTGAATGATATAAAATGCAATAAACTGAATGAAAACGGTTGTCAGCAGTCGAAGGGGAACGGTTGAAGTGTTAACGATTTTGATGATCAGTATTTGTTGATTACAACAAGACTTAACTTACAACTTGCTTGCTTTTGTTGGGAAATCTCTTCTTCACAAATAGTGAACCCATTGCAAATCCGATCGCATTATCTGTCTGTGTCACACAAGTTTTCCACCGCGGCCATTCAATATGAGTCCCATACAAGGCGATTTCCAAATCTTTTCTAGCTTCTTGAAACTCATAAGTCAAATAGGGAGCAAAAGCAGCTATCACTTTCCATTGAATGTAACCAAACACAACTCTAAAAATGTCAATAAATAACATGAAAATTAAGAATTAAAGGACCCTTAGAACTGACTCACCGATGGAACCAACAAGAGACACATCAGCCTGCAGATTTTAATCATCATTTGGTAAACTCAATTAAAAATATCTTTAGGATGTGAGATAACAAAAAATAAAAAGGTAGATATATTCTTACAGTTTATAAAAGCCAATAAGGTCTATAACAAATGTAATAAAAAAGTGTTCATTTAGCTCGCAAAATCTTCAGCACTTTCTCTTGTGTCTAAAGGAAGTAAGCTACACAACTTGGCACCGATCAAGAAAAAGCGATTTCTCACAATCTCTAATTTGAGTTTAAAAATCTGAAGGGAGGATATTTCTGTTCCCTGCTTTTTGTTGATTGTCTATAAATAGCTATAATAGCTGAACAAAAGCTCGGTGGTACTCCACAAAATCTTGACCACGCAATGAGGTTTTTTTTAACAGTTTTTCAACAAGCTGATTTCGACAGTAAAGAAAGACCGTCATTTTTCCAAGTTACTTTGAAAAAATGGGCATGCAAAAAGTATGAAAAATACATAAGGCAAAAAGAACAAAAAGAAATACATCAAAACAATACAGATAACGTTCCGTATCTTGACGACGGAGCTGTCTCATTTATTCAACTTAGGGGTCTGCTGTACAATCCTTGAAAGCCAAGGCTAATGGGACAAACGCATGGTCTATCTATTTGCACAAAGCTAAAGGTCTCTTTGATGTTAAAGCACGGTTTACAAAACAAGGCATACTGCTATTAAATCAAAAAACAACATAATAGCTACTTACACTGGTTCTTCACTGACGACCTTGTACAACTTTTGAAAGTAAGGTTTCGACAGGACAATTATTTCTTGATCCTCTGTGATTTTCGATTGACCTGCGAACACACCTTTGTAAAACGTCAGCCAGTCAATCTAAAAGGGAAACCAGTTCAAAAACAGCGTTGAAACTATGGCTTATGTCGTTTTTTTCAAATTATATTATCAATATTTGATCATGTTTTTACACAAAAACACTATCAGCAATCTAAAACAAATATATGGAAAATTCATATAATGAAATACATATAATGAAGTCTTCTTCTTGAAAATACAGACTTGCTGATCTTCCTAGGAATCGTGCTTTGAGAAGGATACTAGTTTTGTAAGAATTCCTTCAACCTTCTTTTGAATGTAGTTATATTTGAACACATTCTGATTTGCAAGGGGATTTCGTTTCATGCATTTGCTCCAGAATAGAGGAAATTTCCTTTAGAGAGCTCCAGGTTATGACTAAGGGTGTCCAGGTCTAATTGATTTCTTCAAAGACGTAACTGGTAAAGAGCAAAAAGTAAAATGGGAAGCAATTGATTCATATCTTTGAAACCTTGATATAGGGCTGATGACCAGAAAGACATCTTCAAATTTGTTATACTAATTTCACTTATTATTCACTTTGACTTGAAGATATCTCCTGTATACACTGCATACACTACACTGCACCACACCACACCACACCACACTACACTACACTACACTACACTGCACCACACCACACCACATCATACCACACCACACCACACTACACTACACTATACTACACGACACCTTTAAAGTACCTTATTACCTAAATTAACTTTTTGTTTTCTTTTTAAAAATATAAGATATAAATATCATTTATATTTTATCAGCCCTATTATAAAAAGAGTCAGAAAATATGAAGTCAAATAAATCTGTAGTGCTATTCCAGATTCAGGGAAGCAAAATAAACATTTCCTAATTATAATTATCATTTATTATGATATTTATCAACTTAGGAAAAATTATAAATATTGCAATCAGATGCTCATATTACATTTTTGCTGCCAAAACAAGGAATGGAAAAAGCCTGAACTGCTCACTTTTGAATAATTTTTATTTCCTTTTCAGGCATAGTAGCAACAAGAGGTCAAATGTAATTACCTATTTTTTGCGAGTTATACACTTGTATTTTAATAGATATTGATGGTATGAAGTTTCAAAACAAATATTAATTGTTCATATTAAACAAAAATGAAGTAAAAATATTGTAAAAAATTAACAATAAAATCAAAAATGTACAAACCATTGGACAAAGCTTTTGTAGTTCTTTTATGCTCATTTTATTGTACATTTTGTCAATTTCTGTCATATTTTCTCTCGCCACAAAAATCTGCAAAATAAGGTACAAATCTTTTTAACTTCTATTGTAAAATATTTACCTAAACAGGTCATCCAAAGATAGGGCAATATTGTATGGCATTTATGTGACTTTAGCACGAAATTATACAACTGTGAATATCTTAAATCGGCTTCATTTATTAGCTTGTAATTATGCAACCTAACTTTTGTCATTTTAGAACTATTATTTCACATTCTTTTTAGGTTTTAGAACCTTTTGTGTTCATGCCTCAAGGCTTTGCAGAGTATTTTTGTCAAGATGTAGATGTAGATGACATCCTATTCAGGAATGTGCTATATTTTTGTTTTAAATTATGGAATACCCTTCCACTTTTCATACGGATAGCTAGTTCTATAACTGTCTTTAGATCCAAGTTGAAAGCTTATGTCATGGCATAAAGGCTTTTTTTCTGGCTTCTTTATGTTGTTGTTTCTTAATTTTTGCATAATCCTTATGAGGGAGGGCTCTCTCTCGATTGGTATGTCTACTTAGAGAGCTCCTCCTTAATCAATCCTGTATAAAAATGTTGATAATAGTTCTGTTGTTAATGTTAGTATATTTTTGGTGTAAAACAGTGCGCTGTTGGATTGATA
The DNA here is from genome assembly GCA_964019065.1 of Catostylus mosaicus. Lineage (NCBI taxonomy): Eukaryota > Metazoa > Cnidaria > Scyphozoa > Rhizostomeae > Catostylidae > Catostylus > Catostylus mosaicus. Next base: position 1,609,049 of record OZ025200.1, read on the forward strand.
ATTATATAAACTCAAACTCAAACCCATTCCAAAATATCACAGAATGGAGTGGAATGTCAAGGATAGACCTTAAAAAACAGGAACAAATGGGATAAACTAGGCGCTGATGTCATAAGATAAAGCACAAGAATAAGAAGAAGTAGGTGATAAGGATTATAGGCCAAAAACAAGCTATTTGAAATCACAATCATTTTAAATGATTTTTAAAAAAAAATTGTAAAAGTACAGTGGTCCAAAACATCCACAGCAGAATCTTTTTCTATCACACGCTGCTGCATTTCTTACAGCACATTTTTACTATATTACACCAAAATGTTTCATAACAGCTCTAATTTTATTAAATATCAATTTGAATTCAGGTTTTTTAAACATATTTATGTACCTTATAAATAGGCATTCATATTATGAATGAAGCTTTAACTGATCAAATCTTTGATGTTTTACCACCACTTCAACACAATAATCTTTCAACTAAGGCCTAAGATCAGCTTATATGAAATTTTTCTTAGAAAGTGTGACTTAAGTAAGGCCTTCACAAACTATAGATTAGCATCATATAACAAAATATTCTGTGTCCATCATCTGTCTCATTTGTTTTTGTTTTCAACCTGGCATTTGTTGCTTTCTTTACTTGGGTGTAGTTCAAGAACATTCTTTTTCATTGAGACCCAGGAAAACAGAGGTTCATACTGGCCTATTTTTCTAAAAATATAAATAAGCTTGGCTGTGAATGCTGGACCATCTCAAACCAATGGTAGACTGAGGCAGGCAGCAGAAATGTGGTTTCTAAGGAGGATGATGAGAATTTCATGGTCTGAGCATACAAGCAATGTGGAGGTTTTGAGAAGAGTGAGAATGCAAAGAGGATTATTTATATCAATCAGGAAAGGCAGATGGAGTTTTTTGGGCATATGATGAGAAGGGAAGGCTTGGAACACCTAGCAGTTATTGAAAAGATAGAAGGAAAGATAGAAGGAAAGAAAGGAAGAGGAAGGCCAAAGTTGGATATGTGAAAGCTGAGCATGTGGGCAAATGTAGAAGCTAAAGAATTGACGAAGACAACTAAGAGTAGGGTAGAGTGGAGGGCCATGACGGCTAATGCTTTGATGCAGCACGGCCTCTAGAGAGAGAGAGAGATATGTAAGCTTTTTTGTCCTTAAATTATTAGGCTATCAGTAAAATTACAGAAAATATAAGATTAGATTTCCATGAGATACCTTGTGCTAAATATAACATTACCTTCAGCAGAATTTAAGGCAAAATCAAATCAAAATTACACGATGAAGACGAAAGCTAAGTACATCACATACCTTGGACAACTTCTGTTCAAGCTTGAAAATGTCTTTCATTAATTTGACAGTCGCATTTTTGTCCTTTGCCCCGAGAAGCATGTGCACATCAATCATGTACTTCAGATATGCTGCGACTGTCTGCAGAATTCAAAATAAATATTTAATACAGAGGTAAAAAATGTAAGGCCTTCTTTTGAACCAAGATGATTGCTGAAATACTTAATGGAAAGTATTGTTATTATATGCTGCATCACAAATTCAAAAATTTTATTGTTAACCAAAACAAATCAGTCACATAGATTGTTGGATCATATGTTTTAAAATTAATGGTTGATTAGCTTGTTTCTTTTACAGAAAATATATTGTTTTGAAATATTTTGTTAAATCTCGATTGCTGGAAAGCATTCTCCTTTTTATTTTCAGTGCATTCCATGTAGAAAACTCAACAGATCTTCCTTGTTGCACAATCTTTATGGCAGTGGCATGAGACTAGAAATATTGGGTCTATATACTCCAGTCAAATAAATTATTTTTCTACTTTGAATAATTCCTCACTGCACAGCTAGTATAAAACTATTAAGTTTGAAATGGATTCCACTCTGACAAAAAATGATGAAATTAAATAGAAATGAAATAGAAATGATGAAATATAAATGAAAGCTAATAACTACCTTGTCAGTCATATTGGCCTCATAGCGAGTTTGCGAGAGAGTTAGGCCAGATTGAGTTATCTTGAAGTAAAGAAAGATAAAGCAGATCATAATATTAACTCAATGCCCCTGACGCCATTTTGAACTCACATGCAGATAACTTTGGAAGCAAATGGGGGTAGATAGATACAGGAAATATCCTTGCTTAAATAAACGTACGGGGGGGGGGGGTTCAGTAATCCCATAATAATTGTGAGTGTTTGTTCCTTAATTCATCAAAAAAAAAATTGCTGTAAAAAGCAACCTTTAATTAAAAGCTGATAAAGACATTAGATAGTGTTCCTAGTCAATTAGACATCAAAATATCATCAGCCCCCCTCCCAAATATCAATTTCTTTCCAATGTGCCTGCTGGGCGTAACACCCCCCCCCCCAAATGTGCATCCCTGAGTGTAACATTTGCATGGATATTTTGTAGGCACAGGCCTGTCTGCAGAGCATGGCAGAACTCGATGAGATCTCGCACCTGCAGAGGAAAATTTGGGATGCACATATGATTCTCATGGGTGCATGAGGCAGCTTTGGGTAGTATGAAACTGCAGGTGAACCTATATGGAGCCTATACTCATACAATACATGCATACAAGGTCTAATTCTTGGGGTGCACTTCGATCTGCTGCAAATTGTTTTGTGCGTGCAGTTGTCAGGCTCTGCAGACTGGCGCTTGAGTAAAAAATAAATGAAATCAACAAACAAGCATACAAAAGTCAAAACTTGTAACTGGTGTGTGCATTAAAAATGCCTTGGATGTTTACCTGGATTGCATTTTTTGAAGAGTTTCTGGCATCAGCTTCCACATAAGAATTAAACAAGGCAGATATGCTGTAGTTTCTATCTAGTATTACCAGTTTTTGAGTAAGTACTGATTTGAAACTTCTGTCCATATAAAGACCAACATCACTGTGAAACCTCTTTAGTAGATCAGTCAATGGTTTACCTCCAGCCTTTTTAATTGAGTCAGTTTGCATGCATGCTTTGTAGAAGTGTTTGGCTTTCTGCTCGGCATCGTTAGGGTCTGCGTTCTTCGTATTTGTGCGGTCATCTTCTTCCAAGGTATGTTTCAGCGCGTACAAATTCTGGTTAGCTAGCACAGAATCGACTCCCCAACGGGACTGTTTCTCTGGAATCGGGTTCATTGCAATCCAACCACCGCATGCATAATGGTAAAAATCATTACACGGATTCGCCGATTTGTCCATTGCAGTCTGCATGAAACTTGCTGCATCTATGCAACCAGCAGTCGTGCAAATTTTCTGCTTCACGTTGGCCTTATTGAGGGCATCCAACTCGCGGGTCTTGGATGAGTAGAGCGCAATAAAAACAATGGCTATCAAAATCAATGTAATTATCAACAAAATGACAAGGATTTGTCGATTTTTCTTCCTTGATTTGTTGGGACTATTGTTGACAACGACAGCATATGGTGCCTGGCCGGTGTTGACTTCATCGGCGCCAAGTTGCAGTTGAGCATAACCAAAGGCATTATCCGCCATTCGAGGAGGGCCTATCAGATCTTCATTGCTGCCAGTAAGATCTTCCGTCGTTTTGGCGTACATCTTGATGAATATGTTTCTTGCTGAGATGTAGCAAGAAGCAAAATTCTTGATGAATTTTATTCAAACCAGCTGCTTCTTCTTGGCCGCTGCAACCTAAACTCAAATTTGTTATTCAAAAGGTTGTTGTAGTTGTTTCGGAAGCTTTCTGTTTCAGTCCGTGGTTTCGCTTCCTCTCAAACTCAGGGGTGGCGCCAGAAGGGGCAGGGGGCTGTAGCCCCCTGTCGGGGAGTGTTGGCCCCCATTGGCGAAAAATTGTAAGCCTTTTGGAGAATTTTTACTGAAAAATTGTATTCTAATGCCCAGAAGGATACCTTCTATTCTATTGTATAGCCCCCCTTTGTCGAGAAACACTGCCACCTGTATGATAGATCCTGGTGCAACCCCTGAAAGCAATTGTGGCGCTAGAGGGCAAAACATGATGCACCAACAAGAGTGGAAAAGACTTCGGAAAAACTGCTGACAATTTTTTCGAATTTGATTCCATAGTCTCTTTCAAATTATATATTTGCCTTCGAACATCAAAAATAAGCAATAAGCACCATGTGCACATGCTAAATACATCTTTCTTAATGCATCAGACTTAAATCGTACACATTTTCATGAAATGGAGATCTTCACATTAGTTGTGAAAGGCAGCTCATCATGTTGTGAGGTGGCAAATTTCTTGCATCAAAATTTCGCCCCCTCCCCCCCCCCCCCCCACTTTTCAAGAAGGATTTACGACATATAAGAGAAACGAAAAAACAGAGGAGAAGTACAATTATTAGTTCAATGATTTAGAAATGCATGTCGATACAAACTATGAGACAGCATAAACATCAACATTATTTTTTCATACAGGATCCGAATTACAAATAAAAGGAATTGAGGCAAAAAGGTTTTATCTGGGGTCATCTTTGCAACGGAACTGAAATGATGAAACTTGAAACACGATGAAGTTTGTCAACCCTATTGATTTGACAAAGCAAGCCCCGTTCATGCTTTTAAACAGAAAAACTTTGTGGTTTCATGGCTTGCCATCGTGAGAACATTCCTGTGAACAATAAGAATGCCCCACCCTAACCACATCCCACTTGCTTGCTAAGCTCCCCAGATTTGATTACAGCCACTCATAAAAGGAAGGAAATCAAAAAGTCTTTTCGTCTAAATTATAAACGATCAAATTGTCTGTTCTATGATGAATTGCAAAGCAGCTTATACTTCGTTTAAGAGAAGTTACTCTAAATATTGTTAGCATAAACGAGGTACCCCTTTCCCACCCAATAAATTCCATTCTATCCCATCGCTCTCTCCCTTTCGAACATTGCTGCCCTACTTATCCTATACCTACCTCAGTCTAAGGATCGCTACAAGAACAATATGCACCCCTTTGATACCAAAGCCCCATCGTGGCGAGTTCAGCGAAATCAACTTATTTTTTACAAGAAACCTGCGATAACAAACTGTCATAATAGTAAAACTTTCGCACAAGATTTTTTCTGGGTAGAGTAAATTGAGAAACTTTATTTGTTGCCTGCTTCGTAGTGTTACTTCCGACCTTTTAAACCCTTGCCAGAAATAGTCCCGTCTCTTTACATTTCATAAATCTCATTTACATTTCATTAATTGCCGAGGTGTGGTGATTACAGAGGTCACTGTAGGAATGGTGGTGTTAGAGTAGCTGAAATAGGCATTATGAAACACTTACTGCATTCGGAAGAAAAATTAAGGAACTGAATTGCAAAGAGTTTTTAAAGTTTCTTCTGAAAAACAATTGTGCGAGACAGGGACGTAGCCAGGGGGAGCCATCGCTCCCCTTTGGAAAGCATAAAAAACCAACGGTTTTGAGCACTAACAACAGCAAGATCCAATGCCACTGCGCCGTTCCAAAAAACAATCTCATTATTTCATTTACAGTCTTCACCCCATTTTCGTTCGGTCGGTAGAGACTGGACTATTTCAACTTGAAACTGCAAAAATTGGCTCTCCCCCCCCCCTTTAATCCTCCTGGCTACGTCTCTGGCACGAAAGAAGGTAAACAACCTATATGATGAAAACCATTAGGAACATAAATTATTGTCGCATGCAAAGTATACTTTATTCAGTCTCTTTCCTAAGCGTTTTCTTTGCCATAAACGTCTAAACAATTTGGTTTCCATATTCAACTACTGCAGTTAATCATTCGAGTTTACTGTGCAAAGGCTTGTCCGTCTTCCTTCCCTTTGTATCTTCGTTTGCCATGAGTAAATGGTAAATATTTGTACTTGATCATGTGCTAAAAGAAAATGTGTATGAAATTAAGCTGCTCAATCGTCTTAACTTGCTTAGTCAGGTCTCTACCTGAAGGTGGATTAGATGGGCGATTCTTTAAATCATGTATCCATTCAGTTAAATTATTTACTATAAAAAAAGTTAAATGCAAATGAGACTAACAAAAAATACCACTTGAAAAAGCTACTGAACATAAATAAAAGCCACTCCTGTTCTTCCATGAGCAATGGCATTAAGTTGAAGAAGAAATAGCAGTAATATAGGATTATGTTTGTTTTAATTGTAGTTCAGTTATTTTATATATTGTACTAGATCTCTCTTTTTGATCTTAATTTTTTGTAGTTTTGATGTACTGAAGGGTAGCATCTTGTATAAATATATGATAATAAATAAAAAAGATCGAAAGATATTATCATTTATAAGATATTCTGATATTACATATATTTACCTTGATCTGCCTCTTCATCGTTATTACAAATAAAATTATAAAATACATGACAAGAATTGGCCAGAAAACGGGCACATTGAAAGCATCGAAGAAAGTACAAGTCAGGGCAACGACGAAGGCCTTCATTGATGAATGCCTAAAAAAAACAGAAAAGAAATCAAATCATTTCGAAAAAAATCTAAAATTTAGGGTTAATACTGCACAAGCTATGAATTAAATACTGAAGGCTCTGAGCTTAACTAATCGAGAGAAAACTTCAGGTTGCAACCAATATAATTTCTCTCATTACATTTCCAGTGCATCTTTAGAGATGGTTTTTTACATTAGAAGTAAATTTATGGAAATGCTCTGGTTTTACGTAGTACAGGTGACTACAAGCCATACCCTCATGTTCATCCTATACTGATAGTTAAAAATTCCCAGTGCCAGTTTAACCAAAGCAGACTTTAAATTAACGAAGAAAACGTAGAAAAAACTAAATATTGGTAAAGGGTGTGTTGTTGTGTCTGTGTTATCATGGGCATGAAGAAATGCACAACCCAGCCTCCTGAATGCAGTGAGATGACAGACCCCCCCCCCATCTTCCATCCCCTCTTCCTGTATTCGACTCTGAAATTTGGTTGGGCAAGGGGCATATTATTGCAGACATATTTTTACAGAAAAGCATGATCATACTCACCAGAACTTGAATTCAGGTAACTTTCGGATGAACGGTTTAAATTCCTCGTTGGCTTTCTGAGGCAGAGAAGGACCATCTTCTGCAATGTCATCATAAAAGTCTGTGAGTAAAAATCTCTGGCATAAAACTACTGCTCTAATGACATTATTGGGTAATTTACACTGCTAATATTACCGATATTCACACCTTGATATTACCGCCACAGAAAGGCTTTTACAATTATCTAAATGCTTGTTTTGTTTGCTTGCTTTTTTGTTTGTTTGTTTGTTTGTTTGTTTGTTTAATTGTTAATTTGTTAACCCAGGCTGGATGCTGGCAGCTACAAAGCTGATATGAGCCTGGGGTTCTGAGGCCTGTGCCCTCAGGATTCCTCTTGAGTACCCATTTAAGGACCACCTTGTAGAGATAGGTTCTGACTGTGGTTTCCAACCATAAGATATCAGCTCAAAGATTTATAGATCTACACCTCCATTCAACCACTGGTGTCTGTGTGAACCTTGCTGTCATTAACTAAATGGCATTATCATCATCAATATCATAATCATATGCTTTCAAGCTAATTTACCACTTATATCATAAACTATTTCATAGTGTTTAACAGCATCATCTTTAAAAGCTTCATAGATTTTTACACTCCTGCTCTCCTTGCATGCTTTAATAAACTGCCTCCAATCAAAGGTTAAATTCCTACAAGACCAATACTCCCAATACTCAGTGGCGTACACTAGGGGGGGGGGTGAGGGGGGCAATGGAAGACAATATTTTGGAAGACAATACTCTTTTGTTCCAAAACAATGGAACTGTGTGATGTCATGCTAACAAAAAATAGGCTTCCCCCACCCAATATTTGCCCAAGTGTCCGCCACTGCCAATACTATCCTTTTTGTTCATCCTTTATTTAAATCACTGTTTGCTTTGCTAAACTCAGAAAAGTACCAACTTGACAATAAAACTACTCTCTAACAGGCATCTCTGCTCTGCTAAGAGCCAATATTTTCGTACTGGGGGCTGAGCCTTTCAAATATACTCTCAAATGAGACCTCCTGGCTACACTGTTTTTAAACAAAATCTCTTGATATATTTGACACCTCACATTACTGTGTATAGGCTATTTGTTCAATCTACGCCATTATTATTGGAATTGCTGAGTTGATTTGGTTTTCATTAAAGTAAAACATGTGGTACAGATTTGGGTTGGATTTGGGTTTTTGCATATCAAAACTGCAAATGTTTTCAACTGATCCTTGTCTGATATTGTCAAACAGCTTTCAAAAACTACCAGATTCTCGAGGAATACTTATGAGGATTTATATAAATGATAGTTATAAGGAACAACGCAAAAGGACAGTAATATGAAAAAAATATGGCTAGATATAATTTTGTCATTATTTGTTATGCCGTTGGCTACACTCCCCAAGCTTGTAAATGGCGTTGTCGCAAAAATTTCTTCCAATGGGCATGGCCCCAAACCCCTTTACATACTTGTCCACACCAGTTTTTTTGTCTTGCCAAGCCACTGAATTATTTAGATATATATTTATCATCTAGCCCCATTTGCTTTGTATTCTTGCAAGTCTACTTTGTTCTTTATCTCTGCCAGAATATCATTTGCCTGTAAACATTAGTTCCATGCTCCATATGCCCCCCATATGCCCCCCCCCTATCATGAAGGTACTTAAAGGCAAAATTATTGCAATCATTTCAAGCATACCTTGATCATCTGTCAATGCAGGATCGATTCTTGGAGACAGGAACCCAATGAAGAGATTTAATAGATAAATGCCAAGTGCATATGTAACAATGTACCAGCCCTGTTGTAATGGGTGTAGATAATATCAAAATGACATAGCTGGGTTGTGAATTTAAACATTAAATTGACAGAATACTATAACACCTTCCTCAATTTGAGAACAATTAAATGAGAACACGAGACTAAAATTTGGACAGAAATTAGGAGCTAATTAAGAACAATCTGAGGCTGACGCATAGATGTAAAATGAAATTTTGGACAAAGATGAATGCGCTTTCCAGCAAAACATCAAACGAATTGTCATTGTCATATTAGTTTTAGGTTACTTTTCACCATTTCCCTTCCCCTCTTTGATTTTTCTTTATAGAACTGGTTATGTTAACATGTTTTTATAATATAGATAAATTTCTTCTAAACTTCTGTCTTCAAAACCCTCATTTGCAAGAGGTGTGTGTGAATGAAGCAATATTCAGAGGCAAATAAAAAGGAATCATTTGTCTCTTACCTGTAGAAAATAAACCCGTAAAATATAAACTAAGCACATGAGGAATAAAGTAACCCATCTAGCTGTGACATGTGGTACAGAATCATCTAATGTTTTTTGGTATTTCTAAAACAGAGAATAATAAAGTTGAGTGTGACTGAAAATTAAAATTTAAGATAGTAGTTTGGTGTCAATGGGCAGAGTTATTAGGTAGGGCAAAGGTAAAGCCGCTGGGAAGGGTAAGTTAAGTGGGGTGGAGGGGCAAAGTAGTGGGGAAAATAAAACACAAATAGCAACTGACCAAAAGTGTTTTCTTCCAGAGGAGCAAAAAACTGAAACAGCTGAACTGTCCTAAAGTCTCCCAGCTGAGCCAAAACAAGCTGCAAACATGATAAATTTTTAAGCCCCACTTTCGAACATAATATCGCATTTATTCTCTGTAAACGTGGACAGCTTCCATCATAAAATTTATCATTGATGATGAATTTGGTTCTGGATTTAGATTTGAACAGACTTTATCAACTGTTTCTCTATAGTATTCTGTATAAATTGTAAACTTTTTAAGCAGCTGCCCTCTTGCAAATAAGCCTTTGCTGAAATTGTAACCCATAGTGGAATATTTATAGCATGTCTACCATCACCTTACTCCAAAAGGACATATATCTATTTGCTATTCTACAATCTTACAGGATAAAATTTTTTGATAAATTCCCCTTCAAAGAATGTCTGCCCCCCCCCTTCCTGTGCCCCTCGATGTTTATGGCATCCTTGTCTGCTCTACAAACTTGATGCAACAGGGAAATGAAAGAATTTACCTGACTTATACTAAGAAAAACTCTCGATGTGAATGATGGTTGGCTTAGTTTAATAGTTGCCTCATCTCCAACTTCTGAAGCCATTTTCTCTGATGCTAACAGTTGTGTATCTGATAAATAAATGTCGTTAAAATACAATGTTCAAATTTTGCAAACTCTGCAAATATCAGCTTAGCAAGATGTTGTACGGAAAAGAAACTATCTATGCATGGTCTATGTGAGCTAGAGCGATAGGATAACCTGATAAATCGAATAGTTCTATGCAACTAGCTATTCGCTAGCCAACTGCAGCATCTAAGATTTTGCTTTTAGGAACAAAATCAGACTTTCACCCTCAAGCTTTTTAGGCCATTTTGATAACAAACTGGCCACAAGTCTTCAAGTAGGTGCTTAGTTTTTTAATAACAGTATGTTTCCCAGCCTTCATTTACTAATAAGACACTCACCTCAAACAACAAACAGCCACGTAATTATCAATTTGTTAAATATTATTAGCGGCTTTTCCTTTCACTTACAGGACGCCATCTTTTTCACCACTGCGTTCAAAGACGTGGCAAGCTGAGAGGTCTGGGACCTGGAGTCGATGCAATGTTGCACAATTGTTGTACGCTATTGCATGCAACATTTCACATTTATTTGCCTCAGTTACAACGTTTCTTTCCTTACAAATTCACGCTGAAATTCTTACATAAGCGTGCAATCAATCAAAATTAAGTCAAGTGTTACAGAGTTTCTATAAGTAAATGCTGAATACCTCTTTTTATAAGAAACCAAACCAGCATGTCACAAGATGCAGTTTCCCAACATAGTGAATATGTTACAGCTCAATTTTTCTTTATTCACTTTATTATTTTCTAAGAAAAATTTGATTGATTTATGTGATGCTGAATCATGTCAGTTCAGTTTGCTTTATAAATTCGTTTTAATTCAAATCCAAAATAACTAATAAATTACAACCCCAACTAAAACCTATAAACTATAACTGCATCGCTATGCTTGGAAAGGTTCCTAATAGAAAGATTCTTCTGCTAAAAATCTCAAAATCTAAAGATCAGTATCATACCACGTATGCAGCCTCGCTTCTGTTCAGCTAACCAAGCTGCCCACCTTTAGGTTGAATTCTAAGGCTACTGTCCTTAAAGCTCCTGGCTCACATCAGAAGGAGACTGATCCGTTCAATATATGGATACTTCTGCTCTTTGACTTTTGCAAAGATTCTTCGCAACAACATTATCAATTCTTCTACCCCCTGCAATCTGAGCAGGTTCCGTTAATGTCACTGAACAGCTGTATAATCACCGGGGGTGAAGGGGTTAGGTAGTACCTTTACAGGGTCCCAAGTATGAATGCTCACTTGCATTGCTTTTATAAGCAGTCAACTTCAAGAAAAATTCCAAGACCTTTCTTCGAAGGATTTACGTTAAATATTCATCATACTGAGTAATAAATTGAATTCGCTATTTCTAGATCAAATACACTTTCACTTATTGTCAATCTAACGCTACTTGGCAAAGTTACATTATAAATTTTAATATCTACAACACTTGAAAGTATCTAATGTTTGCCGAGCCAAAATAATCATTGAATTTTTCACAATTGAACGTGAGAACAGGATTGAAAAGGTGAGGCTGTAGCACCTCCTCAATAATTTTACTGTCCAGTCCCAGCTACTATTAGATAGAAGTGGCTCCAAATCGGCCCCGAATCATGGTCACTTCTGTTTTAACTTTCCTAAACAGAGCTGAGCAACCGTAATATATTACAGTGGGCCAAAATTATAATATTCTAGGAGACAGAGTCGTTGTTGCTTTTTCATTTCGAAGAACAGAAATGTTTCTTTTCATTCATTGACAATAATTGCTACTGTGCAAAAATCGGTCCCTTGTGCCAAAAATTGGGCCCTTTGTTACAAAGTTTCGATCTTTTGAACGCCAAATTCTCGAACTAGATATGCATTTGCGCCCGTGCATGAGAATATTCTTAAGATACTTTGTTAGAATTATCGAGTCAAAAATTGTCAAAAACAATTTGAACACCGCGCCATGGAAAAAATGATTTGTTTCTCTTAAATGTGGGGTTGGGCTATTGGAGTGCTTTAATGCAGTCCTGATATTTAGGTGAATTGCATTCGACACTATGCAAAATAATACAAATTATGGTTTAACCCTTTAACCCTCGGTTGTTGTGAAGATGCACCGTAATATCAATGTCATCTGCTCAGATTGCAAAGAAATGATGATGGAGAAAAAATCTTTAAGGAGTTTTAGAAGAAGGGGTATCCGGTTATTGAAGGAAGTAGTCTCCCCTTATAACCAATTCTAGTTGATAGTCATTGGGCCAAACGACTCCTCTGTGGGTTAAAGAAATGACTTATACTCACTGGAGGTCTTTAGGTTAAATGGTTCCTCCGTTGGTGAAAGGGTTAATATGCTGCTTAAAGGGCCAATCAGCAACAATTTTTAAAGGAAGTCAGACAACACTTGCATGTAAGGCTAGGGTACTGTATAAATTCTTTTGCTTTCAGTTTTACGATGCTGCCCAGAAATGGCATGGAATTTCAGCGGGGTTGTAGCTAAAGTGGGGTGAAGGGGTGACATACACCCAGGCAACAAACCTAGTTTTGTGAAAAAGGTATTTTGACCATGGAGGGACATTCCGTCTTCAAATAAAGGGGTGTACGCCCATTTTCTCGGCAAATTCGTCCTGAACCCCACTAGAAGAAGACATCTTAGCTTTTACCCTGCAGTTCGGAAACAATTTTTAATGGAAGTTTATACAGTATTTGCAATTAAAGCTACGTCAACGCATAATTGGAGACTTTACTATATGCTTCACGAATGCTATGTAGATCTAGCGACTCGTGAAAAACGGCATCATCTTCAATATCATCTCGCTCTTGCTTAATGTTAGTAAGATATCCGATACAGTCTGAAAAGTTTAAACAGTCTTGGAAAATCGGCTTTTCAAGATAAGCTTCGTTATTGTCAGAAATTGTGTAAGATTCTAAAGTGAGGCTGCTTAGCCGCTGCCTCTTTCTCGGTGACTCCTTATGCGTTTTATTGTCTGCGTTGTGCGAATTGTCACATGTACTAGATTCGTGGTCTCTTTTTGCCTGTGTATTGTTTATTTCAAAAGCACTAGGTGTCTCTATTTGCGCAGTAGTTTTTGTTTTTTGAGATGCTTGTAGCTCGTCATCAAAATTCAGTTTTTCCAATTCCTTCTGCGAACGGCGAAGCCTTGCTTCAAGCTGTTTTTTGTCATCATAGTTTATTAAAGTGCCTATAAGTGCATCATTTTCTCTACTCTTTGCTACTGAACTTTCTTTGCGGTGATCGTGGCATTCGCTACTCGGAATGTATTTATCTACATCGTTTCTACAATTCATAAATCCAACTCTACTCTTTTGTATAGGCTTTGTCAAGTTTGTGAGTTCATTTTTATCAGTACATTTGTCTGTAGTGCCTCTGCTTGTTACGGGAGGTGGTGAAAATAACTGGACATTTTTGTTACAACGGTTTTCATCCATAGAAACCAAGGAATCAACATAATCTTCCAAAGAGTCTTTTGTATCATCCTCTAAATCATCTAAAGCCTCGTAATGGGTCTTACTGAGCCCATTCTCGCTCTCATGTAAGCATGGTTTTGAAAATGTGCTCGGAATATCAAAATTCTTGGATTCCAAGAGAAAGCTATTTGCAAACGAGCAAGCTTCTTCGTCGATGGATAAAAGTCTTTCTTCTTCTTTAACTTTAATTTCGTTCGTTTCATTTACAAGGGAGTCTGAAATGTTGGCCTTAGAATCATTTCCAATCAGACAGAAAGGAGTTAGGCAAGCTGCCTTTCTTTCATCTTTTTCTGGATTATTTTTGTTAAATATGTCAATGATCCCATTTTGCGTTTCAGGCGGTTCTTCGTCAGATTCTGTCTTATATTCAAACGAAGACTGAGAAGAGTCTATTGGGGACGCTTCACTGTTTTCCGCTTCTGACGAATTCAAGCTTGCATTTGAATTTTGATCAATGAGGTCAAAAGTACCAGATGCATCACTATCACTGTCGTTGCTATTATTGTCACAATGGTTGTTTTCGGACAAACTAGAAACGCTCTCGTCACTGCTATATTGATAATTACATGCGGAGAAGTGATAGAAGACATGGTTTAGGCCTGTTGACGGATCTTGAACCACATACAGTGGATAGCCTGCTGCACTTAACTGCTGCAGTTGCTCTAGGTTATAATTATAACTTGTGAGTAGGCCGTTGCTTCCATTTGCTCCGTAGTACAATGTATTCTGCGAGGCCACGGTCTGTGGATTGACATATGGAACGAAATAGTATCCTGGAGGGAGGCCCTGAGCTCCTCCGCTTATTTGATATCCGTTGTTTGCCAGCTGGTCGCCATTTACCTCTGAGGAAGTAGTAAGTAAATTGTAATTTTCAGTCCCTAAACAATTACTCAAAGCAGAGTATAGTTCTGGTGAACTTGGCTGCAACTGTTGAGAGTGAAAAGATTGGATGTCGTTAGGCACAAAAGATTGTTCGTTGGCCGAGATGCTGCTTGGTTCTAGGTGTTTCTCTTTTTTACGCCACTTTGCGCGTCGATTCTGAAACCACACCTAAAAAGGAATGAAAAATGATATGAATATTACAAAAATACAAATGCTTGAAAAATTGGGATATAGAACCAAGCTTTAAAATTTCCCATCATCCACCTAACCGAGGCAGTGAAATCAAATAGAGACAGTAGTATAATTTCAAACCAAAGTCCAGAAAAGTTGCTAAGGTTAACATGGGCGAAAACATACCGGGAGGCAAACCTTTCTCACAAGATAATATAGGCAAGGCTTTGATTTGTCATAGGAGTTTCTATTGTTTTTTGAGGACCTTCCTCCAGCTAGTTATTGTGTGACCGTCACATTTTCTTTACTCGTTTCAACATGTGGTAGTTTTGCAGTCAATAAAATGATAATATAAAGCACTTATTCCTCAAATCCTGGACCGGAAAATGTCCGCAGTGAATCCACAGTACGTCCGCTTCTAATATGCGCGGACCGGACAACAATGTCCCTCCTACGGATGACACTTTAATTAACGATTTTTCCCTGGCTCCAATTAACAAATCATATGGATCTTACCTGGATTTTAGCTTCGGCTAGGTCCAGCTTCTCTGACATGACTTGTCGAATATTTGCGTCAGGGTAGTGCGTCTGAGAAAACACTCTCTCCATTTCTTCGAGTTGGTATCTTGTGAACGAGGTCCGATTTCTTCTTGATTTTAGATTCGAGGCTGATAAGTTTGTCATTGTCGTCACGATGCAGCTTGGCATGAATTTAGCTTTTGTCATTTGTAGCAAACCTAGAAAAATAATACAAATGTTCACGTTTGTCTATAAGACTGTGTAAAACCTGCGTGCAATCAGTGAAGAGCCTTTGTATTACCTGCGTGGAGTCCGCGTGGAGTCTGCATGTGGACTGTGCTCACCCTGGGTGTAGTCTGCATGCAGCTTTTGTATAAGCTGCGGGCAGTCTGCGTACAGCCTTTGTTCAACCTGCGAGCAGTTTGTGTACACCGTTTTTATAACTTGCGTGCACCTTTTTATAACCTGCGTGCAATCTGCGTGCAGCCTGTGTACAACTTTCGTAGAGTCTATGCACAGCCTGTGATCAAAACTGCGTTCAGTTTGCGTATAGCTTTTTTATAACATGCTTGCAATCTGCGTGCAACCTGCGCGCAGACATGATGCAGCCTACAACCGCGGCTGTTTTTGGTAGAAAGTTCCTATAAAGTAGAACTGAAGTCTTTGACATACAGATAACTGACATTCCTCAAACAACGGAAAATGCGATTAACAAATGTAAGACTATTACCATGTTAAAAAAGTTCAGCCAAAGAGTCGTGATCAAAGCGAACCAGGGTAGATCTTTAAACTAGTTGTCATAAAGTGATTTATGTAATTTTACCAACCAAACTTAATCCAGACAAGATCATTAAAAGGGAGGTAACGAAAAGTTGTGCGCCATTTTCGTAGTTAGGTGGTAAACGGAATTAACCTCTTAATGCTCTCCTCAAAAGAGCTTACTATGACGGTCATGTATCCATGTTTGAATTAGGATACTAGTCGCATTAACGGCATTTTCGGCTTACACTCTTATTTTTATAAGAATACTTAATTTTTTGCCGAGCCTCAATATTCTTAATTTTTTGCCATTTTTGTGCTCGGAATATTATTAAACAATTCTCTTAGCGTGGCAGAAAATCAAATATGGCAATAAATTGTTATTATTATCATCAATGCCAAAAGCGCATACCTATAACAAATATGGTGGCTAACAGAACAAGTCATGAAAATAAAATCTAAAAATAGACTTACAGAATATCAAAGAAGAAGGAGTAAAGAAGTACGTGTAATTAAATGTCATAAAAAATTCAGAAGTAAAAAAACACCCGCTAGAAATAATTGTTTTACAAGATCTTGAGCCTGACAATATTCTTAAAAAATTCTTAAATTTCAGCAATTATTCTTATAAAATTTATTCTTTAAAAAAAACAGTGTATGCAAAATACATAACTGAAAAATCCCACCCTATCATGCATGAGTCTTTTATGAGGAAGGACAGCAAACTAAATATAACTTTAGGAATAATTCATTACCATTTCCCTCTGGGAAAAGCATAATAAGGCCCGTCGAATTCCGGTCTGTCCCAAACTGGTACCGACAGGCCTTCCTTTCCCACGATTGAACGATGGACAGGCTTTCCTTTCACATGAAAATCCTTCCTTCCTTCTTTTCAAACGAGGCTAAAATTTAGCTTCTACCGGTCAATAGTCGGTCAGTTTATGCTACCAAAGATAAAGTCTCGAATGAAGGAAAGCAAAATTCTAGATAGGATCAAAATATGAACGAACTTTCCTCAGTAGGTAGACTGTTAAAGAATGCTTTTGAGCATAAGCAGGGGGCTGGGGCAACGGGGGCATGCTGCTCATAGGAAATAAGCTGGAGTTTTCATTTCGCTATTGCTTTAGCTTCATGCTTTTGCTCACATTCCGTGATTTGCTTCAGGTGTCCCTTAAAAAGGGGTGAAGATGGGTCTCTGGGCTCCGCCTTCAGTGTGACTTGACATCCTAACTACTATCAAGAGAAGCTCTACTGTTACAGGTTAGAGTACATTAACTGAACCGCATGTTGACACTTATGGGGATTCCTTTAACTATCCTTGGAATCTACCAAACCATTCTAACCGCCGTGGTATGCAGAAATTTTGACATATGCAGAAGCAAAATATGCTGCGAGATATTAAAATTTTTCCCCTCATGACTCCTGGTTCATCGGGAGTTTGCCCTCCCCCAAAGGAGGTCCTGGCTGCGCCAACGGGCATACGGCAAAATTATATTTGAATATCATTGTACTTGCCAATTTATCAACACATTGTTCTCTGCCATAAGACCGCCCTCTTACATACAGTTGAGTAAGGCTTAAAACCGCAGGCAATTTGGAAAGAAAACCTACCAAGAGTGTCTTGGTAGACTGGTGTTGGTTATAAACTATGGTTGGATGACAATGCGCTCCTTCAGAAATATTTTGACAAAACTTTGACTCTTTTCACAGACGGTATTCCTGCCTGTTGAAGAAATTATTACAACAAAATCAACCACAAAAAGAGTCGACCGGACTCTTATTATCTTCGGCCTAGGATTAAGTCTAACATGATAAAAACTTACAGTCATAAGTTATCTTTCAATTCTGTTCTCTTGCCTTGACAAATCAATTAAGCACGGCCTAGAAGCCGCAAAGACCGTTGACCTGGTCGATTTCTTCCCAAGCCCGGGATTTGAGCTAAAACTGTAATTTAATAAGCGGCCGGCTTATTGGCGTTGAGCAACTTTCCTTCTGCTCAGGTTTTTACCTTGTTGTGGCTTAAATCTAAGCACTGTTAACCCTTATCACTTCAGGTTCATGTGACAGACTGGAATACCAAATTTTAAGACTTTCCGCAACATAGCATTAAGCTTGTTGAGCACCAACTTTGCTAAGTGATACCGAGTGAAAATTCTTATCCAAAAACAGGTGTGGCCCGGTAATGAGCGGCTATAATGATTAAGATGATCAATATCATTCAAAGAATTGTTGTATTTTGTTTGACTTGGTGTGTCCTTTCACGTTGCATGTAGTATCAAGTTCAAGTTCATTCATTTAAAGTCAAAAAACCAGGGGCGGATTTAGGGGGGTTTCCTGGTTTCTAGAATCCCCCCCTTGCCATTTAAATATTATTTTTGGATAGTAGATTAAGACTCAGGGGGACAAATTATTGAATTTTTTGTGCATTATTGCAATGTGGAAAGACAATTGTACGATCCCAAGCCATTTTCAGGCCTCAGAAAATGCGAAATCTCCGAAGTCTCTTGGGGCTTAGCACCCTGGACCCCACCAGAGCCGAATCCAGGGCCAGCTGAGTGCCCCCGAGTCTTTCTATACCCCGCGTTCACAAGCAACGATAATTAATATTATATAATTTCTTAAGGAGGAGACCTCTCAATAGATAGACTAATCGAGGAGAGGCCTACCCCTTTGCTAAAAATTAAATTAACAGTTGTTGTGTTGTTCGGTAAATGTAGAAATTAGAAATGTCTGGATTTGGTATTTTGTAGAGAATATTTGAGATCTGAGGTTGTTTACGACGAAAAGAGAAAACGGAAGGAGATTTTTAATATCATCATTGATGTTGTTCCAGGATTTGACACCTGGAAATCTGATAGATCTTTAACCATATTGTAAACTATACTATAAACAATATCGTAAACCAAATCTCTTCACCCCCCCCCCCATTCTATCGTCACTATAGGGTCGTACCGTAATTAAAAGCGTAACGTTTATAGGATATATTTTTTATGTTTTTATGTAAGTATATAGAAAAAATTATGATGGGGGTGGGGGGTAGGGGGCAGAGCATGGAATCATTAAGTATACATGGGTATATGCCCCGATCGTCACTTTGCCACGTGGGCTAGACCCAGTCTGCAGAGCATGGCAACTGCACGCACAAGAAAGTTTGCAGCAGATCGAAATGCACCCCAAAAATTAGGTCTTGCACGCGCGCATGGTATAGGCTTAATAAGGTTCACCTGGAGTTTCATACTACCTAGAGCTGCCTCGTGCACCCGAGAGAATCAGGTGTGCAACCCGTGCACCCCTCATTTTTTACCCTGCACGCGCGAGATTTCGTCGAGTTCTGCCATGCTCTGCAGACTGGGGCTAGACCGCCCCTGCTTAAAATATATAAAGATTTGAGTTTAGAAATAGTTCTTATTAGTTAAAAAGGTCCAAGAAATTTTAGGTAATTAAAACCTGCGATTGTTACGAAAGTTCGAGCCACGGGGTCGTTCCCCTGGGCATTTTCGCGCCGCAGACAACACAAAGCATACATTCACTTTGCCTCAAGCACCCTCAACTCGTGTTTATATTTTACTAAGTGTGTCTCATTGGCTTCGACAAGACAGAGAATGTAAACTCTTTTACGCGCTTTGTTTGATTGTTTACATTGGATTCCCAAAACCTTCCCACGAAAGATTTCTTAGTTGCATGGAAGTTGCTTCTAAAAACTTCCTCTCCACAGTGGCAAGCCAATAACTTTATTAAATCGCCTGTCATCTGCTCTGAATAACGGCGGGACATCATTAATCCTGCTCTGTCCTCAACCCTTGAAGAGCAACATTTAACCTTGTGTTTATTCGATTTAATTTTGCAAGCACTCACTCCTGTCCTCGCTCCTGTCCTTGGCATAAAATCCTTTATCGATCAATCTCGCGGGTAGCAGATAGATTTACACAATGATTATGCTGCTTTTCCATGGTTGATATAGTACCGACTATTTCAATTAACAACTATTGTGGAGAGATTTGAGTTAAAGCTGCTTGCTTTGGTAATATTAATCTTATACTCACTGCTGACTGGAAAATGCCAGATTTTTTCTGCGCATAGAAGCGTTGGTTTGCTGCCTTCTGTCTCCGCTTGCGATTCGGTTAGAGATTTGCTCGGGCTCTCAATTGGCGAGTTAATGACAATCTGGTCCCCATTAGAATCAATTTGGTCGAAATCTTCCGAAATCGACGATGAGACACTCATGTTTCCTTTATCGTCAGCCTTCTCGCTTTCAGCTTCGGACGCGGTCATTTCATCGGCAGTTTTCACAACTATTTAGAACAACGAATGTCAGTACGATAGCGCCGTTTTGCGGTGAGCGTCAAGAGCTCACACAGCAGCCCTTTCAATAACATCGTTCTATTTCATAGTTGGTAACGAAGCTTTGAGACTAATCCCGCTGTTGAACTGACGCCTCGAGGGCCTTGATTAATGAACATGGCTTTGCTGCCCAGTGGTTATGTTGAGGGCGGTGATGACGACAGTGAAGGTGAAAATGATGATAATAATAATAATAATGATGATGATGATGATGATGATGATGATGATGATAATGATGATGATGATAATTGATGATAATGATGATGATGATGATGATGATAATGATGATGATGATGATGATGATGATAATGATGATGATGATAATTGATGATAATGATGATGATGATGACGATGATAATGATGATGATGATGATGATGATGATGACGGTGATGATGATGATGATGATCAAGATGATGATGATGATTATGATGATGATAATTATTATTATTATTATTATTTTCACACGGTATTAGAGGTTTTCACCGGATTGTTAAGACTTTTCATCAAGCCATCTCCCGTGGCCTAAAATGACAAGCTGTCTTCCTTTTGTCTAGATCAATTCAATCTTCCCTCCTCTGTCTTCGTTTTCCTTTTTATCTCACTTCATTGCATATCTAGGACTTTTCGAAGTATACGAGCCGTTCCAAGCAAACCATTTTTCTGTACTACATCCACACTCAGATTTATTCCTAACTTGTATCCTTTTCCACAAAGTGTTCATAGCTTTTTCCACAGCAACTGAAGCCAAATTTCTTGCACAAATGATGATTATTATTATTATAATTATTATTATTATTATTATTATTATTAAGGAAGAATGGATATTGCCGACTGACTAAGTGCAGAGTATAACAGATCATAGCAGGGGATAACAGACAAAACCTCCTTCCAAATATTTCCTACCTGTGATGTTTTGCGGGATAAAGTAATATATGAATGTGAAAAATACTACATTTCCGAATACACATTAGAAAGGAAGACTTCTGGAAGGTGGTGCGAATCGGGGGGGGGGGGGGGGTTAAAAAGAGTTGATACAGGAATGCTTCACCTATAAAAACACGGAATTTTTATGGAGCAAATATGGTCCATGCGGGTACACTTTTCGGGCGAATCGGTACTTACCTCAATTGGCTTTTACCAGAGTTGGAAAAACGTTGCGGTCAAAGGGTCATTGGCTGAGGAAGTTTCAGGGAAAAAATAAAGCCTCTTAAAACACACCCAAACCATACCTATTTTCTATCGTTTTATGCAAAGGGCTTGCCTTCTGTCTGGTGCTGTTGGGAGAAAGGTTAACAATTCTCGAACAATTTTCTGGACTTTGGGCCTTAGCAGAGCATAGCAAAAAGTGTTTTTTTGCAGAGCAAGGCTGGGAGTGATTTTAACAGAGCAAAGATGTCATCAATCTCTCATCACAAAACATTCATTGTCATCCCTTGAATGTGATTCCTATATTTAGAGCAAGTATTTTAAGGCCTGAGATTCAACACTTAAACTTTGATCAATAGTCTTCAAGAGGTGATATGTAATGGGTGAAAAGTTAAGCACCCATAAAGGTCCTATTATAGACTCATAGTTCATGTTTGGATGGAATTACCGCCCTGGGTCAAATTTGGTAAATAGGTCTCGGTTTCTAAAGCTCCTTCAAAACCCGTGTCTGCGAAACAAGGATGTCTTGGTGATCTGGAAAGTGAGGTCGATTTGGAAGTCTGGAGTATAAACGACTGTCTTCTTTTGTAATTACCAAATAATTCTTAATCGATTTCTTAATTTGTTTGTCAATCTCAGGGCTTGGACTTGATCTCAGATGAATTTCAGGCTCGCATAAAATCAAGATCCGTTTACCAAACTGAGCTTCGACAGGCACCAGTTTCACTTCATACCATACCAATTTGACACCCCCTCCCATCAATTAGGCAAATAATAATAATGATAATAACGATGAAACATTTTCATTTATATTCAATCTAAAATACAATTGCAAATCTCACTATTACAAGGTAATTTGTATCTGGCAAGCCTGGGTTTACAATAAAATAAGTAAATAACAAGTGTCAAAAGATTAAACTGAGAAAAAAAAATAGTAATTCAAAATGGGAGTAGTTCTGGGTTTGTCCATGTCTTATTTCTAGAACAGAAGATGAAGTAAGTGGTAAGAATACAGATGGTTAAGAGTTTAGAGATGAGATAGTGTTTGTGTTGTTTGTCAACACCGAGGGAGTTGAACATCTGAAGAAAAGATTCGCAGTTGTTGCTAAAGATACAGAGCCCTGACAGACAAATTAACAAACTTTACTGATTTGAAACTTTTCTTTAGATCAGTAATGAGGGTATCATATTTATCATGTTTTAAAGTACAGGGCAGGTTGAAAATCTAAAATTGCTGTTGATGGTGCAATCAGCCTGATTTTAAGTGATAAAAGGTAATTGATGTTTGAGAGCTCAAAATTGATGTGTAAATTTAGATATCTTAATTGGTTGCTTTGGAAACAAGCAAACAATGAGGAAAAAGGAGTACTTCTTAGTGCAAGCAAATTTCCTTAATTGAGCAATCCACACTTCATTTCTAGATGTTATTCAAACCCATAGTGTCTAAAGAGTGCCAGTATGCCATTTAAATTACTTTTTGCTCCTTAAATTTCCTTTTTGGGAAGAGTAAATCTGGAAAAGCACATTTTTGTACCCAACAGTCAGCTTTAATTTAGGCAAAATAAGTTATGAGGTACGGCAATATAAGAAATGAATAGATACTTGCACTCTTCATAAAAGTTGGAACAAATTGATGTATAGTAAGGTACATTTTGTCAAAAGATCTAGAAAAATAGCTTTTACTAAAAGAAACATTCAGGCGAAAACTTAGTTTTGAGAGAATTGAAGTTAACAAGACATTTTGAAGGCAGGGGCAGGCTCGAAATTACATTCTACAGCTTGCGTCATAGGCCTAAGCATCTAACAACAATACCTTATCTAAAACTAAAATAGGATAAATGTGCAATAGTTGTGGGCAAATGTTTGGAAGAAAGCTGAGACGTTCAGATCAAACTAGACCTGTCAGCTTTGCCATTCGTATGTCCGAGAGAAAAATAACTCGATTGAGCCATCAATTTTCAGTATTTAAATCAGAAAGAAAATGTCTAAAATAGAGGTGCCAACGCGCTTGTCCTTAACGGTAACAACGCAACTGGATAATATTCTTACTCAGTGGCGGAGCAGTGGGGGGATGGGGCTCGGACCCCCACTTTTCCAAAAGTTGGTTCCTGGGATTCGCACAAAAATGAAAAAAATTGATCTCTCAGGAGGGGTGCGCCAGATCTGGCACTTTTGTCATGTAGTATAGCGATGAATGTTCGAAGCGAAGATCTATTCAAAATTTAAGTAAAGGGCGTTTTCTGCGTTTTTCGCTGATCTTGCTGACGTCACAAGGCCACTGATTCGTCTACGACGGAAAGGAGACAAGAAATGGTTTCAATTCTATCTGAAAATAAAGAGCAAAATTCATTTCCTTTTCCTTCCTTTCAAATATGCGGACTGGCAGTTCTAAGGCTCAATAAGAATTGACAACAACCTTTTCATAACATCAATTTAGTAAGTTCTATAATCTAATATGAATAGGTTTTCTGTGTCATTTTGAAATAAATTAATGTTGGGATAAGAGCATGACTTAACCTAATTGTACAGTTAGAGGTAGTAGGACTATTCCTGCCTCCCATGGGGCGACCCTTCTCAGCTACACTCTTTTTTTATAAAAATACTTATTTTTTTTAGCGGCTTAATATTCTTAATTTTTTGCTATTTTGAGCCTCGGAATATTCTTAGATTATAGCGCAGCAGAAAATACAGATATGGCAATAAATTGTTTTCATCATCATCAATGCCAAAAATGCACACCAATTACAAATATGGTGGCTAACAGAACAAGTCATCAAAATAAAGACTAAAAAATAGAGTTACAGAATATCAAAGAAGAAGGAGTAAAGAAGTACGAGTAATTTAATGTCATAAAAAATTCAGAAGTAAAAAAACACCCGCTAAAATTAATTGTTTCACAAGATCTTGAGCCTGGCAATATTCTTAAAATATTCTTAAATTTCAGCAATTTTGAGCCTCATTATTCTTATAAAATTTATTCTTATAAAAATAAGAGTAGGTAACGAAAAACAGCTTGATATACTTGGTGAGGCCAACTTCTCAGCCTTGTTGTAGCCTGCTCGCATACTCAACTTGACAATATACATACTGATCAAGATCCACCCATAGGCTAGCCTGTGTTCCAGTGATTATCTGGAACACAGACTACCGGTAGGCCAGCTTCTTGCACTCTTGTACAGGGTCGCTCATCCAATTTCTTGGTTCGGGGTGTGTACTTTAGATGGACCGACTTTTATTATATCTTTTATTTGGACTGACTGGATGCAACAAATTGAAGTAGCAATTTAGTGAATTTTTCCTCTTATGTGTTCTGGAGCAACTTTTTCTAAATCAAGAGGTTTTTGCAGGTTTATATATCAATTACATATTTCATATTATTTATTTATTCATTATCACTTCATTTTCAAGTTGGCGAAAAAATATACAAAATTTAAAAGTAGCTTATAAAATCCAACTAACAAACGCTAAATAGGAATGAAAATTGTTGTATAAAGTATAAACTAAAACTATACAAATCCCATGGGATTATACCTTCTGTACAGACGGCATTGGCATTAAGGGTGATTCCAGTTTCTGGTTTTTGTTTTGAAGTCCTTCAAGAAGCTAGAATTTTTTATAAATTCAGTTTGTGTCGGCCGTAGCTGCGGCCCTTTAACACGTATAGTTTCCATTCCATATGAAACCGTTTTTACCTTCGGCTGTAAAAATTCATTATCATTTCTGAAATTATTAGAATATTACGCAGGGAAAAACTTCTTGCATGAATTCAGGGTTTACACCATTCTTAGTTTCAAACATTCCAGTCTACATCATCTACATGTATAAAAGATTTTGACCGACTCAAAAAATACCAGGGTTGTGTCACCCCCACACAACCCCAAAATGACGTCCCTGCCTTTGAATAATGCTACAGTAAAACGTTCCCTTCTTTCTAGTGTTGCCCCTAGGACCTATAGCATGTCAGTTTTATTACAGGCTTATCCTTGGTCCCAAGGTCGCTCATCAGTAGATATTAGTGAATACTGTGGTCAGCTTTTTGGTTTTTCTATAGCGTATTCAGGTTATATAGCTTTAGGACAATTTCACATGTCAATTGAAACTAATTTTCTTAAAACGTGCTTTGTCTCATCCTTTGTTGCTATCTTTTACACTACGACGAAGCGGGGGTGAAAAATCAGCAGATTTTCTTCCATATTTATTAAATTCTCATCTACTATTTTTAATCAGATATCGTTATGTTTTGCGATGTTCCAGTCATTGTTTTGCTGTCTCACATGTCCCAGGGTCCGCGCAGCGGTCTTAAAGTGGAGGGGCTGATCGAGCCGCAGTGGTGGTCCGGAGGAACACTCGGAAAATTTATTTAGACCACGCCCCTTAGCAGGTCTGAAAACGCTTCTTTCAAAAAAGACTTTGCTTCTTTACTTCCTTGTTTTTATACAACAGTTCGGTGCAGAAAATATTTTGGTTGAAAATGCCATATTTGTAATAGCTTTTAGGACTATCTTTGGAAAAAAGTAGAGGGGCTATAGCTCCTGCTAGCCCAATGGCTACGCGGTGCCTGATATGTCCTGCCTCAGGTACATCGGGGATTCAACTTCAGCGGGGGACGGGAGGCGCATGCAGCAGGGGGCAAGGCGGTGATTATTTCTCCTGCCCTCAAAGAGAAGCTTGAATTCTTGATTTTTTTATTGTCTCAGATTTTTCAAGCTTTTGCCCCATCGCCCGAGGGAAAATCCTTAGGGCACAGGCCTTAAGACCTCAAGCCCACATCAAGTAACACGAAGCTGCTAGAACGCTAGCCTGAGTTAGCAAATAAGAATTTCTTGCTAGTTTGCTTGAAGGTTGCTTGCTTGCTTGTTTGCTGCACACCAGGCATTCCCAGGCCCATCGAGAGCCTGTTCGGTTTCTGGGGCTATGAACGGCACGGGCCCTTGTGCAATTATAGCGGCGCAAAGGCAAGAGGCGGCTTTAGCCCCGCCGAAATATTATTCAGCCCTCCTGTCTGAATCATTTAATGACTGGATCAAATTACGAAATCAATTAGAATAACGTTATTTGCATAAGCAAAACTTTAAGGGGACCTTCTTGAAGCCCGAGCCCCGGTTAAGTACCCCAGCTACTCCCCCCTCTCGACAGTATCCTAGCCTGTGGTATCCATGTGTCGCGAAGCTGACGTAGGGATTTAATTGAAAATAAGATGAGCAAGAGTCAAGAGCCAGCTAGGGCCCTGGGGTGGAAAAAACACGGGCCCTTGTGAGGAAATAGCGGCATAAGGGAAAGAGGGACTTCAACTCCCCTTAAGAATAATTCAGCTCCCCCATCTGAATGAGGGACGAATGAAAAAATTAGTGAATGAATGAAAGAATGAATGAATGCAATCAATAAAAATTATGTTACATAAGTATGAGCATGGTCACTAATTGTGAAAGCTTAAAAATCACTTTTTGCGGGCCCTTCTTGAGACCAGGGCTTTACAGAATGAAATTTTAGTTAAAGTTAAGCTTTGGCTGGATTGCTATGTCATTTGAGCAATGAAAATTTTTACTACGACTTTTTTTCTGGGGAATTGCAGGCCATTTCTGTAGCAAAACATTATTACTGGCCCATTTTGGAGAAACACAGTACCGAACTTTCTTATATTTTCTTGTGATGCAGGATGCTACTTAGTTAGACTTCATATCATAAAGCTATATCTATCCCGTAGGAAAAGTGTCAATACCTTGAATATATTGCAGTGTGGTGGCATTTTCAGGTGGGGGCTAAATAGATACTCTGACGTCACAAGGCAGGTTTCTAGTTTATTGTGGACGCTTTGGAGGCGCATTTGATTACAAGCATTAGTTGCTACTGTGAAACGGGAAGGGACTTTTGCTGAGTGGAGTTTGGTAAGTTACTGAGTGATTTCTTAATATAAACTAGCAGAACACTAGATCTGAGACACTTACAGTATTTTCAAGCTGTTTCTTATACGACGGCCTCAATTGTGGTGTGTAAGAGCAACGGACGACTGAAAGTGGCCATCGTAAATTAGGAAGTGGAACTGAAATAGGTCCATCGTGTGTAATATCATTTCATTCTGCCCCTATTTGGGAGCAAAATTTTTTTTTTGGATAACAATTGAAAATAGTTCACCATCTAGGTTTTTGGTATCGTTACATGAATCATAATTTTGACAAAAATGTGGGCCTAGGCCGTTTTGCGTTGAGGGGCGGATCGATTTGAGCTCGTTGCATTACTTCCTTCCGTAATCATATCCACTTTGCAGAGATAACAAGATGAACAGGATTCTTGCCCACAGAATCTCGTGATCTGGCGTGTGCTTCCGTGTTTTATTATTTGGGGAAAGGATGGGGGATAAACGCTAGCGATGTCTGCCATATTAAAAAGCATAGTGGTGCATTCCGTCAAGACCATGTGCTTGCGAATACTTCTGATTTGCATGCGAATGACTTGGTTTGTTTTAACAATTACTTTGTTCTTTTGTTCTTGAAGTCCTCGTAAACGCTTATTCAGCATTTGCAAGTTCTCCTAGCCCTAGAACTAAAGAGCTTCCCCATTGTTTTTTATTTCTTTGCACTGCCATTCAATAAAAAGTGTCCATTTTGTAGCTAAAACTTATCTAATTGCACTTTTTTCTACCTTACAAGAAGACTTATTTTTATAGTTGGTTGGGTGAGTCACCCCAGAAACCCCCTCAATGCATGGATATTTTGTTTACAAGTTCTCCAGCTTGTCAGCATCAAAAAGGTGGCTCATCTGCTTTTTTGGCAGATTTGCTCTCAACAGAAGCAGATGGAAAGACTCTGTTAGTAAAGTACAACCTATGCACTTATTATACCTTCATAACAACTTCTGATGTTCTTTTAACTCTGTAATATTTTTTTAATATTTCTTTGAAAGAGAAACCACTTCGTTAAAATGGATCTTTCAAAAATTGCATCCAACATTATCACAGCTGTTGGAGGTGGAAGTGTAAGTTTGATAAATTACCTTTTTTATACTGTGAATTTAAAAGAATGAATAAGAGATTTTTAGTTTTATTGTTGTGTATGTAATTTTCATTTTATTTTATCATTTATTTTTGCTTTTTGTTGTGGCCCTTGTGGCATATTAAACTAAGTTTTACTGTGATAAAGTGGGTGATGTAACATTTGTTCATAGGCAGGGGCAGCATGTTTTATGTGAATGCAAAGGAAATTATTTAGACAAATGGATTATTTATGGCCCAACAGGCCATGGTTTAGAACTAGCCCTTGTCACTTTTGAGTGCACCACCACTGCACAAGGTCTTACACCTCTTCTAAGATATACAATTTTTAAAAGGTTATTAATTATATATGCTATCTTTTCTAATGAAATCTTATGGAGGTTACCTTGAAAATCACTTAGGGCAATTTCATAAAGAATTTAGTGCTTAGATACAGTTCTAGGTAGAAATGTGAGTAACATGTTACATAACAAAAATACAATTAACAAAAAAACGGCAAGAATGTTTAAGTAATCAAAAAAAAGCATGAAATCACTAGTTAATCAAATCTCACCAGTTTGATTGGTTGATTGTTTGATTGATTGTGCTCCACTCCATCCTTGGATATCAATGTCTGTCATTGTAAGCATCTTCTATGACCCCACTCTTCTATCAAAAACGGGGAAAGTATCATCTGGTTTTTTAACAGACTTTCAATCACCCCTCCTCCGTTTTTTCTTTTTCTCCTTCCTTGCAGTTATCTTTTACTGTAATGAATACTGCAATTTGGCAGAATATTTATTACATATTTCCACTGCTTTTCATCCTCATCATTTCTCTTACAGTCTGTACAGTTGTCATCATTATGGGAGAACCGATCAGTTGTTATCGTGTTTTTTAGAAGATTTGGATGAAAATTGTGCCGGCTGTGGGCAACCGAGGTGAGTGAAATCAAGCCTCAATTGGATGCCCACGGCATAGGGCTAATTGGAGTTGGCCTTGAAAAACTAGGCGTTGACGATTTCGTTGAGGGAGGTTTCTTTAAAGGAGGTAAAGTGTCTTATTTCTGATTTGCTATCAATAAAACTCCATATTCTGTTTCTTAAAATATATTTTTCCTTAAATATTTTCTTGTGTGTCCTCAACACCTGAATGAATAACTGGGTAAAATCGTCATAAAAGTTTTAATATCACCTGTCAAACTGTTCAAGTCTTTGTAATTAATCTAGTAAATTGTAAAGAGAAATAAAATGCAGGATATGATTGTTGTCGCTTCCCTCATCTGTGCTTATTAGTCAATGGTGTTTGTCAAAGAGACCTGAATGGGATATTAATTTTTATCTAAAGAAAGTGTCATCTTAAATTACTCAGAGGTCTTGTTTTGCAGGGGTAAAGTTTTCTCAGGGATAAAGGTTTATCTTGTTGGATTTGTTGTCCTCGTTGCATAATCCATAAAGGGATGCCCACTTGAATTAATCATAGCCAATATAGTTATTGTGCCATTCAAACATAACTTTTGATTTTTCAAACATGATTATGTTTATGATTATGATTAAGATTGAACAAATAACACTATTGTTAGATAAAATGAAAGTCATTAAAAATTGTTCAAAAAGAAAGATCGGATATTGCAGCTCTTAAAGACACTTAAAAATATCTGAGATAACAGCCTTTAAAATATCTTATATTTCAATATTATTCAAAACAATATTTTTCAAAATATCTTATATTTCAGCTCTCCTAGTTGCTTGAATTATACAAGATTTGTGCTCTTTAAAGTTTTTCAAATATTCAAGACTTAAGCCATCACAGTAGATGGAAATAACTGAGAAAATGCAGAAAATAGGAGGGATGTGGCTGTACCCTGCAAGCCAAGCGGCCCGTTTTTAATGATTTAGAAATAATCAAGAAAGCAGCATTCAAGGGGAAGCCACATCATTGGATTTATTTTCTTGAAAAAATTGAATTAAAAATTTTAATTAAGTTGTTATGATGAAAGGTTTTGCCAGGTATATTGAGTAAAATTAAATAAGAAATTATTTTAAGTAAGATTTATGTCAGGATCTAAGTTAAGTTATTGCAGGTAATTTCATATCATTCAAATACTGGCATGTGAAAAGACATCCACATAGCCATCTGAAGAAGCTATTACATATTGCATTAGGGACCAATCTAAACAGTCCACTGAAAAAAACAAATTAACCAACTCTATTCAATAAACAAAATTTGCATGTAGGCCAAGATCTTGGACTAAGCCTCTGCACAAAAGCTTTACCAAATCGATAGAATATCAGTTTTTGACTGTTGATTTATCTTTAATGGAAAGGTGGAGATTTTGTAGTTGATTCTGTTCTTTGGAAAAGCAGCTCTATAATGAAATTAAAGATCAGTACGATAAGAAACAAAGACGTATAATTTATCTTGACTTGTTACATATACGATGAACTTTAATAAATTAAATGGTGACTTAAACGGTGCATAGACGTTGACCCTAGCAAAAGTCCGAACTTGTTGTTCATCCTGATTTGACTCGATGTAAAAATCTCGCTAACAAACATGCACGTGTATACATATTAACAATAATATACGTGCATGCATAAGGTAACAAATCTAAATCAAATGGTGCAATGGAAAATTAACTGATGAATTAACAAATTCAAATTCAAATGCGGATGGGTAAAATACCATCATCAACAAAATACCATTTGCAGATTGTGATATTTACAGGCATTAAATTAAAACTTTTTTATCATTTATTTGAAACTGTTTGCCTTAAGGCTGGGATGGTGCCAAAGGGGGCTGTAGCCCCCCCCTTCCCATCGGAGGGTGTGAGTACCCCTATCGGGGAAAACTTTTATGCCTGTCGGGGAATTTTAAAAGGAAAATTGTGTTCTTATGTTAAGAAAGATACCCTCTATTCTGTTATATAGCCCCCTGTCGGGGAACCTAGGCCCCGTCGGGCAAATCCTGACGCCAACCCTGCTTCAAGGCTCTTAGAACAAAATATTTGGTTTTTCTTCTCTTGTCCTCCATTGGCAACGAAGCCGAGACTTTTTCATTGCTTTTTCAGTTTTTCCAAATGTTTATCATCGATTCGCCTTTTGAACCTTTTTTTCCTGCATTATGCGTTGTACTAAAGGTTTCCAGTGTTTGTTTTAGACCTGTACCTTGATGAAGGCAAAGCAATTTACTCACAAATGCAGTTCAAACGGTAACTATCAATTTTCATCAAGTCTCTAAAGGTCGTAACATTTTTCTGCTCCACACTGAACGTCCATTGGCCACCATTTTCGGCTTATCTTCTCAAGGTTAAAGTGCAAGGGCATGAAAAAGTTTCTTATGAAACAAAGCCAGTAAAACACAGAACAGACAATTTCTTTTCTCCAATAATTCAAGGATGTATCTTTTAAGTTTTATCTTCTTCTTCATGTTCCGACCTCTGTTTCCCGAGGGTGGAAGGATATGATTTTCCAGCGTTCCCTATCGTTTAAGTTTTAAAGCAAATGGGAAAAATTAAACATTACTTACAACAAGAGCAAAGAACGAAATTAAAAACATAAATGAAACTTTCCTACAACCTTATTAACTTTTTCAACTTCATTTATCGGGAATGCATAGTTTCACCAGTTAAGCAATGAATTTTTCCAAACGCTGCTGTTTTTGTAAGGAATAGAAAGTACTTTTAAAAGAAACCATTGTTAAATAATTTCATAGGCTTGAGAAACACAGTGCTGAACTATTTTGGAGCCGAGTCACATTTTAAAAAATCATCTAAGCACGATTATTTTGCCGCCATTTTTTATTCTGTTCCTCTCGCTTTGCATTGTTCATGTTGTCCGTTCTACCACTCAGCGCTCAAACACAAAGAAGAAAGAGGCAAAAATTAGTTTTATCCAGATAAATAGACGAGGGAGGGTGGCAGGGAGGTGTTTTTGGAAGAAGTTTATGGAAGAGGTGTCTCAAACTAAATTTTGCACTCTCATTAGGCCAAGGTGTTTTAATTTCTTACCGGAGCATTCAGTTCAACTTTTGTTTGGCAATCAAAATGTCAGTTTTATGGATGGCAGACATTTTTCAAGGTCGAAATCCAAGACGAGATAGAGTATTTAAAACAACTCTTTGAAATTTCACACAAGATAATGAGCCACTACCTTAGATAAAGAAGTAACTGTGGTTTGATAACCTAAGGGCAGAATGATAATGGCAGACTGGACTATTTGCGATGACAAATAAAGTGGAATAAATACATTGATGTAAGGACTTTGCAATTTGGGTTGTGGACAAAATATGAAAAGCGTTAAGGGCTTGTAGATATACTGATAGCTTAGGACGGTTTGAAGGATAACAATTTTAACGTAACCTTCGCATAGCGACTGGACAAATGAGAGCTTAGATACAGAGTAAACAAGACGAACAAATACGGCGCTTAATCAGAGCTTTAAATGGAATATACTGATCAATTTTTATTTGTATTTTCAAGTTCATATATTCCAGTTAAAACTCTGAAGGGGATGTCTTCTATCATTATCCTCTGGCTTTATATCGCTGATACTCTATCTGTCCAAAGACGATAACGAATCTATTTGTGTTATTGTCAAAGTTAATTGCCTCCATGGACAGTGATAGCTGCATCTATATATGGCTTAAAGTATAAGAGCATGGTTTTGTGGCGCAAAGCCCAAAGGCTTAGTTGAGTGTGGCAAAGTATTTTTGTGTAATTAAAACTGGAGTTTTCCGATAAACGGTGCGATTTAATGAACGAAATAGAAAAAGTGCGTGGTCTATCAAAATAGGTTCAAGTCAATATGATTGAAATAGGCTCTTTAAGTAGCACTGCAGTTGGGAAATGACGATTCAGCATCTTCTAGTATGCGTTCTCATTTTATCATAACTCAATGTCATGAAGTAGACCGACGCTATTTTCCCTTTGTTCCTTTTTCGTAAAGAATTCCTCTAGCGCAGTTGGCGGCCATTTTGAAGACAAGATTAGGCCCAAATATTATAATTATTATTATCAATTTATTTATTGTTGGATATAAAATACAGTAACTAAATAAAAAGTAGCTAATTAATTCCAACGTTAAAAGAAGTATATACAATAATACATAAGAAGTTAAAATATTTACAATTTATCAAAATATACAATTTAAAACGGATATGTAAAAATTATAAATAGTCCAAGTTATGAATAAATATGCGGCATAATTTGCAGGGACAGTTTTCGCCGTGCCAATTTTTAATCTTATTTTTAAATTGACAAAGGTTTTCTGAAATACGTATTGTTGGTGGTAACGTTTGCCACAGTTGCGGACCTTTGACTGCATTGTTTTGGTATCCCAGCTGGCAAGTTTTTGAGGTAGCACAGGGTCTTAAACTTATTTCATTTTCATGTTACAGGTACAATATGTTGAGCGTTGCCGGTGCACTTCTCGCAGCAGAGACGAGGCGGGCAAATGCAAAGGTTTGTTGGTATAATCATTCTAAACCTGGATTGGCAAAAAGGGGCTACAGTTGATGGTAAAATGCATTATTCCACGGTTAGAAGTAGAATAACGCGCGTTTACGCCAGGGGTGGCGCCAGGATTTGCCCGACGGGGTGCTATGTTCCCCGACTTAGAGGGGGGCTGTATAACCGAGTAGTGGGTACCTTTCTAAGGGTATAAGATAAATAACCAAAAACATTTTTACAGTTGGTTCTCTGTTTCTAATTAAGACCAACAGTTTATTTACAATGCATATAAATTTTAAAAAATAATTTTAGGGTATAAAACAAGTGAACTTACGTGAAGTGAAGCGAGAAAAGGTTTTGGTCTGTGACGCAGGCTATAATGATAATTATACCCATTTTTCTGCTAGTTTAACAATAGTTTGAGCACTAAGATACACTTACATGAAGTAGTGTTCGAGATTGCATCATGAAGTGTCAAGATTGACATGTGCATTGATTTTCGAGATACCAATCTTTTAGAAAGGTTTTCATTGAGTTGTTTTTTTTATTTCATTTCAAGTTATTACCAGAGTTATCTCAACTCATTGCCTCCTGATGCCATTTGAAACTCACAGACAGATAACTGTAGAAGCAAATGTTGCAGGGGGGAACATAGATACAGGAAATATCAATGTTTCGATAAACTTGCCGTGGATGTTGTCTGATCAACTTTGCAAATCTTGACAACATTACCCCCAGGTTTTTCTTTGATTTGCAGTAACTTATACTGCGCCATATGGCATCTGCAGGGGTCTATGAGTTAATCAAACATGATTGGATGATTTAATTTCATATACATAAATTTGAGCACGGTTCCCCGTCAACCAGTTCTCTCAATTAATGTGGAAACAGTGCTTACAGAATTTTAAAAAGAAAATAAATGAAACTGAAGTTAATGCGATAACATTGTTTCATGAAGATTTCTTCCTGTACCATAGATAAACTTTCATCGCATCAGAATGTCAATTCCTAAACCTTTCACCATATCATTGTTTATGGCATGAAGGGTGTTTATTATGTCGCTACGTGGATCAGATTAGAAGTAGTTTAAGCAATCTTGTTACTGGGGGCTCTGGGGCTTTGACTTCGGTTGCAAGTCCAGAATGCTGGCTGAAAATCATCCTTTGTGCACGATGCATCTTTTTGTATGTTTCTAGAGCAATGCAATGGGCATTAAAGGAAATATGAAAGGTGATGGAATGCAGTTAGGGGGGACGCTCGTAGTCAGCAAAGGAGGGGAAAAGGTATTGATGTGTCACAAGCAGAAGAACCCAGGAGACCACACAAATGTTACTGCAGTGTTACAGTGCTTAGGAATCCAGACGGCTGAAGGTGGAAGTGCAGAGGGTGCGACTGCTGCGACTGCTACTGCAGAGGAAGGGGTGGTGAAACAGGATGAGGGAGCGAGTGATAAAAAAGAAGATGATGCCAAAGAAGGGGAAACTGCTGCAAGTGCTGAGGGCAAGGCTGAGGAAGCAAAAGTCGAGGGAGGAGATGAAGAGAAGAAAGGCGATGCTGGAGAGGATAGTGGGAAGAAGGAGGAAGCTGCTGTTGGGGAGAGTGCTGCAAAAGAGGAGAGCTCTCCAGAAGAAGGCGTTAAACAAGAGGAGGGCAAGGAAGATAATGCCACCAAAGAAGATGCTGCAGAAGGCGAGGCAAAGAAAGAAGAGGATGCTGCTGGAGAAAGTGCCACTAAAGAGGATGCCTCAGAAGGTGATGCTACGAAAGAAGAAGATGCTACTGAAGACAATGCCACCAAAGAGGATGCTGCAGTAGGCGATGCTAAGAAAGAGGGTGAGGCTGCTGCCGAGGAAAATGCCACCAAAGAAGATGCCATTGCAGATGCTAGTACCAAGAAAGAGGAAACTTCTCAAGAAGATAGCGGCTCGAAAGAGGGAGGGGCTGAGGACACTACTCCTAAAGAAGGGAATGCGGAGGAAGGTTCAAAAGAATAAAGTAAGATGCTGTAAACTTTGCTTTAAGCGCATTTGAATATGTCCTAATATTATGCCGTAGATTTTTTCTAACAGAACTATTTGATCAATATTGTTTACTCCATAATGTATATGCATTTGTTAAGGTTATGTAGGCCGTTTACTTCAACCTACAAGTATCGTAGATGCTTATATTTGCTCGGTTTTTCGTTAAGTTGGCTCCAAGTTCGATTAAAAATAACGTTTAGCTGTGCTACCCCATTTCTAAAATAATTGAGGAGCTCAAAATATCTGAGGAAAGAGACTCAACACCTTCAGGGATATCTGTTAGCAAATCCAATTCATTATTTTCATCAACATCTATACACGATACACCTTTTGAATATTGATTTTTTCAAAGAAAAATGATTAAAAATAGGAATTATTATATACTTAAATATGCCGCTTTACCAAGAGGTCAGATTTTGGTCCTGTAGATTCCAAAGATTCCTTCTTACATTATTTTTAAAAAGATCAAGTGATTACTGTTCCCGAACGCTGTCAGGGGCTACATTCTACTTTTGAAACCAGAGATCAGAAGCTTCGCTTTGCCAAATCTAAATTATCGTAGGGAATTCGCAGATATTTGTGATTTGGGGTTGTATATTCTAAAATCATGGATCTTGCAGTGAATTGATGGCGAAAATCGTGCGAAATATTATTTTTCATGGTCTCTTTCTTTCAACATTCCATTGCATTGGTGACCTCTGTAACTTTGTTGTTCAGTTGCAGATATTTTCCTGCATTTCAGATGATGTTTTTTTGATTCCTTTTTCACTTGAACAATAATCCCCCAGTGATTTCATGGCGTGAAAGGCGCATGAAAAACTTCGCTTTAAAAATATAAAAAAGGTGAAACTTGGCCAATCATTAGCCCCTGCTATGTGTGACTTCAACATCACGTAAGCGAAAATCGTGATATAAGTTACTGCATTGGAGTATTCTCGCTGGGGTAGACCTGGGATTTTAGGCAGGGGGTTAGTGAGATCCACTCTGTTGATAAGATTTCTTTGATAATTATCCCAATATAAAAGTCAATTTATGGCGCTGAAATAATGTTGGTTCCTTTCACAAAGAATGTATAAACTGGTTCACATTTTACAAAGTTTTGCTACTGAAATTATGAGATTATGAATCTTTGATTCGTAGGGTCGAATAAAATTTCAATTCAAATAAAATACGGAAATACTTAGTATACTTTTAATTGTTTAACCTAAGGGCTACAGTCCTCATCATCTTGTACTTACATAACCGCTTTGTTTATCTCACCTAACATTATCATTTTTGTAGCAAGTATGTTGTAATAAAGTGTTTATGGTATTTTAATGTTTATATCGGGAGAGCTTATGAAATTTTGGCGAAAAGCTGTTTCAGTTAGGCCATAAATTGATAACGTCGCCTCCCTTTATTTGTATTCTTTTGGATTGTCATGAAGCTATTGGTCCTAAACATATATTAACCGTATGTAACTAATGGCTGATATCTATCAATCTTTAAAGGAAAGTTGCATTTTTTTAGTCGTTGTTCTGGTGTAAAGGAAGTGCTATTCATAAGGGATTTGCAGCGGTAATCGGCCCCACACACTCTTTGCCAAATAGTTGTAAAAATTTCTTAAACTAATGCATAATCTGAAATTGAGAAGTAACACATATGTTGCATGACAGTGTGGTGGCACTTTTTGCGGTTGATTGCTCAGCAGGAACGCACATTAGGGGGTGTCAGGGGTGTCAGGGGTGTCAGGGGTGCAAAAGGGCCTTGCCCTTTAGTAAAATAGGAGATAAACCAAACAGTATTTGCCTCAACGAAAAACTTCCTTAGTTTTACTTTTATTTGTTGCACCCAGTTGATTCCAAATAACAGATATGATGAAGTTGGCCAAACTAGTGAGCACCCCCCTTACCCACCAAAGATTGGGTGCGCCCTTGTAACCCTGGGTAAAGTTTGAAATGGGCAAAATTGGCAAAAAAATTGCAACTTATCGCGAATTTTATGTCTGTAAGAAGCTATATTTATATTGCCATCATTTTTATAACTTGTATCTATCATTGCTTGCCCCCGTCTGAACCCCACCTTGGCACTTTCCCTGGAGATGTACGAGATGCTTTCCCATGATGCACGTGCTTACCCACAATGCAATTGAGTCGTCGATAAAGGCAATGTGGAGTTGATTAGTGAAGGTGAAAGTGGAGTCATCAACGGAAGAGGGAGAGAGTGAAGATCCGGAGAGCGGCGAATTGACATCGAAAGACAAGCTGGCAACAGGCCTCAAACAGCAAAATGCCGTCTACCGCTGAAGCTGCAGAAGAAGCCAAAGTTACATCAAGTGAAGAGAAGAATGGTGTGGTGATAGGTGAGGAATTTGAAACCGGTTATATGGGGCTAGGCGATTAGGCCAGACCGTTATCCAATGACCTGCTCAAGTCTGCCATTGCATGCCCGCCAAAATCTTTCGATCTTTCAACATTTGAGGTGATATTGTCAGCTGAATAGTATAACGGCAATGCAAGCCATTTTATTTTCGGGCAGCTATGTGAAGAAGTTTTATGACTGAATGAAGTTGTAACGATTTGTAAACTGCTCAGATCAACCTGCTATCAGAAGATAAGATAAATACTTATTGTTACTGGTTGTGACAGTATTGAGGCGTGCTTTATTGAGTTTGATATCTCACTTCAAGGCGTTATTATTAATCTACAAATTGCATATAGCAACTGCCAAAAATGTGTGTTTTTATATTTCGTATACAAAAACGAAAGCGAATGCATGAACAACCATCGTAAAATATTCAGATATTTGGCTTATCCACTTCGGGCAGATGTTAATGGGGTAGTTCCCTTTGTTTAAATGATAGCTGGAAAATTTCAGACTATGCACTGTAATGATGCAAAGTATATGGGGAGTTCCTGCAATAGCCTTAAATTTGCAAACTTCTACTAAAGATGAATTAAACACATTGTATCTGGTGGTTATTCTACAACCAGTTAGTAGGAAAAATTTTTAATATGATGATGGAATTAAAATTTTTAAAAAGCACCTTATATTACCAATGAGAGGTTTGAGTTCCTGTCTCTAGAGCTAATTGTGCCTCAGAACTTAAAAAAATTGACTAAAATTTGTCATGCCCTTTGCAAAAAGCAGGGAATTGGTTTAAGAATGATGTATCTGTTCTAATTGTCATTTTGTTCTATAACAGCCACAAAAGTAAGTGGGACAGTGAAATGGTTCAATGTTAAGAATGGATATGGCTTTATTAACAGGTACTTTTGATTTTAGACTTACTTATTTTTAGTTATATATATTTTTTATATCTACTCATATCTATATCTAAGTTACTGATGAAGACGAAAGTCAAAAGGTTTAAAAGTTGAAGTTTTTTTTCTGAATATCTGTTTTTTATGAGTTCATATATATGTATATTATATATGAAGATATTGTGATATTGAATAGTTATGTCATCTCTCTCTGATTCTGCAATATTGTAACTACTGGAAGCATTTATTGAAACTTGAATCCAAGCTTATCTAGTATACAGTACTGTCCCCTTGTGATACTTTGCGCTACTTGTTGATTTTAAAATTATTGTCAGATTCTTGATTTTGTTACATTTAAACTTTTCCATACTTAATGAAGCATCAATTTTTTTGTAACCCAAGGAATGACACAAAGGAAGATATCTTCATCCATCAGGTAAAAAAAACTGACGTTTTTGTACCATTGTGACAAATTACTCAAAATATGATCAATACTACCTAAATTCATACCAATTGAGTATAAAATTTGAACTACATTTGTTCTAAAATACTTGAAAGTCAATTTAACCCCATATCAAATCAAAGTGAGATCAAGTCAAAATTTTATTCAATTCACAAAGTACCAGATGTTAAGAGATATTTTGTACCAAAATCTTTTGCTGAAATGAATCAATCTAGACACTGCTGTTTTGTTGCAAGGAATTGTTCCAAAAATGGCACAATTTTTCAGAGGCAATCCCTAAAAGTGACTACTTGTATGAAAGTAGGTAGTCAATAGTTAAAAATGCCTATGTGAATGATAAATATAAAGAACACCACAAAAATAATAATGATTTATTACAAATATTTTTCCACAGCTTTTTCATAGTATTTTACATATCATGAACTGGTCATAGAATTAATTTGCCTTCTTGCCCATGAATTTTTAAAGTTAAAACCAAATCCCAACACAAAAGTTATATATACATTTTGGAAAAAGAGTTAAAGATTTTGTTTTGGAAACTTGCGATGCTGTTAAACGTACTGGACAAAGTGTTATGATCACTTTCTCCTGTTCATGACAGCAATAAAAACCATATTTTGTCTCAACAGATTGGAACATATCATGATGTTTTGTCATGCTTGTAATGTTTCTTTTATTGAGACAAAAAACACTTCCTTTTTTCCATTTTTTAAAGTTTTTTGTTGTTATCTATGTTCTCTCCATTTTAACATCTGTGTTCCATGATTTAATTTGGTATGATCAAGGTGGTATTCTTTTTGTTACAGACTGCAATAATAAAAAACAATCCTAAGAAGTATTTGCGCAGTGTTGGTGACGGAGAAGTTGTCGAATTTGATGTTGTCCAAGGAGC
This sequence comes from Catostylus mosaicus, assembly GCA_964019065.1. NCBI lineage: Eukaryota > Metazoa > Cnidaria > Scyphozoa > Rhizostomeae > Catostylidae > Catostylus > Catostylus mosaicus. The sequence goes on from OZ025200.1 coordinate 1,649,450, forward strand.
AAAGGTATGATGCTACTGTTAAAGAGTCAATCATCTTTCTTTAAATGTAGTTCAATCCATGACCTTTCTTACAAAATTTTGCTTTGGAATTAAAGCTTAAAGTTATATGTAAATGATATCCCAAACTTAATTGCAGGCATTAACTTGGCTTTGAAGACTGACTATTGATCCAAAAATTGCTTATGACTCTAATAGCCTGAGAAACTGCTATTAAAGAAAACACCAACAAAATATAATTTTGCTTATAGCCCTCAAACCAAAAAAATTACCAAGAAGGTCTAAAATTCAGAAATTGGTTGACAGGCAGAAGCACAAGTGTGTCATTTACCCATGCCTTGCTGAAGGAGCATCTGTTCTATTGTACATTGATATTATGATGCAATCCTGGCAATAGTGTTCCTTTTCATGACAAGGTCTTTGTACCACTAAAACCATGTTTCCTCGTAGCCCATGTTTCATAAACCACCTCAACATTGACAATGATGATTTTAATTGAAAATAAGAAACTCTTATGGAGTTAATGAGATTTTATTGATATACGCTAATCTGAGTCAATGTGCCGCAATTTACCTTGACCTCTTTCTGCAATATTGATTAAAATGGTCAATCTTTTAATTTCAAGTGTGATCGAGTCATTTCATACCAAAACATCAAAGAATCAACCACAAATTACAAGCATCATCTTGGAACAGCCTAATGATAATGCAAAGGTTTAAGATTTGTTGGCCCTACCCTTGGAGTAAAAGCTCCTAAGGTCTATATGATCCTAAAATTGATGAAACTTTCATGCATTTTGTCCTGAGAGAATTTTAAGCTCTATAATAAAGAGTATTGATTTCTCTAGGGATTTGAGGCATCAAACGTGACTGGTCCCGATGGTAGTCCTGTCAAAGGAAGCAAATATGCACGTAAGTTTGTTGCTTTGAAGATTACTGTTCAGCCATCTGTTTTTACCATGGGTCAGCTGTTAGAGAAAGCACCAGTTTACCCAATTAAATATCGTTGAAGCTTTGCATGCTGCCTTTATGAGGAGGGGGGTTTAGAGAAAGAGCGATGGTTCCCTGCAACACGTGAAATTTAAAAAAACTTGCCTTGATTTTTAAAGCTGTTCTGTCATATCGTTAACAACAGAAGATATTGACTAAACATTCAACGTTGTTTTGACAGCAAACCGAAATCCACGATACGGAAATTATGGCTATAATCGTGGCCGTGGATATGGTCGAGGCTATTACGGTCGTGGCGGTGGCGGTGGCTATTACCGTGGACGTGGGCGAGGACGCTACAGAGGTGGTGGCAGACGTTACAACCATGAAAGATCCGACGAAGAACACGAAGAAAGATCAGGCAGCGAGGTCGAAGAAGGTGAAGAGAGGGAAGAAACAGAAGGAAGAGGAAGAGGCCGTAACAGATACAGAGGAAGAGGCAGGGGAAGCTACTACTACAACAATTATTACCGACCCTACCGTGGACGCAGACGTCAATCTCCTCATTCGGACGAATCAGCCGGTGAAGAGAAGGAGGAGAGCAATGACAGAGAGGAGAGACCAAGACGTGGTGGAAGAGGTCGTGGAAGAGGCCGCGGACGTGGCTATGGAAGACGTCCCTATCGTAGGCAACCAAGGTAAGGTCGCAAACTCTCCAGCTCGGTGTTTGCATGGTCCATGATTTTTGCAGCATGAAAAGAGATAATAATAATAAGTCGAAGATACGTTATAGAAATCTGAACTTTGTTTTCAAATTTATTGGTTTTCTTTAAAGTTCTGTTAATCTAGTTTTACAAAGCTTTGAGGGGCACCCTACTTGATTTTTTCATGTTTGAGCATCTCCAATGGTGCTGAAAAGATTAATTGTCCAAAAGATATTTAATCAACTGCTGAAGAGGTATATGCGCAGCCTCCAGTTGACCCATCATCCTCCCCCCCCCGTGCTGTTAATCCTGACAATGAAACAGGCCTTTCTTGTTTGTTTGTTTATTTTAAACTCAAGTTTTGATTACTGTATCAGTTTTCATTCTTTCATATATGTTTTGTTTAGAGGGCAAAACTCTGAGAACGAAGAAGGAGCTACTGATGGAGAGAAAGAGCAAAAGAGCAGCGTAAGTTGTGTTTCGAAAGTCAAATTTTGGTTGAAAATATCCTCGCAAATATTTCCACCCGCTAACCTTGTGATCAGCAAAGAGGGAATCAGTTCTTGGAAAAAGCAACTGCCGACTCGCTTACAGTCCAAACAAGGTTTCCTCTAAACCTCATAAAAATATATGACGTTCACGCATTATTATTAATTTTAAGTTCGTTCTGTATTGTTATGAGTTTTTGAGTGTTATTCAAAGCTGAAGGAAAAGTGTGTAGCACTGCTCCTCGCCTCTAATCTAAAACTTTTACTATCAAATCTTTCCATAAAAGGCATAAAAGTGCTTTTCTGTCCCATAGTTTTCTACAGTTAAGCATTTTCGTAACAGGATATGCCCAAAGTATCAGTAGCAGACGTGGTTGATAGCTAGTCACATATTTGTGTGTTTCAGGGATTAGATAACGGTGATTTGTACCACCCCCCCCCCATGCCGCGCTGATGATCAAGCGAAACGCACCTTGTTCTCTTTTAGGACGAAGGCAAGCCCAAGAACCAAAGGCGTCGCCGAAATCGCCGATACCGCCGTAGACCAGGGAAGGAAGGGAAGGATGACGAGCACGCTGCGGAAGCAGGCGGGGAAGAGGCGGACCAAGCACATGTTAATGGAGATGTTGAAGTAACAAACCAAGCTTAATTGAAGGAGTTAAACACATTGAGACATTTGATATCGATTATCATCAGTTAGCTTTGAACTATTCACCAGAACCTTGTTTTCAACAATTGCAGCTTGCATTCTCTAACAGTTTCAACACCCCTTATTTGATTTACTTACTCAAAGTGGAGGGGGGATATTTTGATTTTATGCAGCCAAATATCTTGCTGGTTCAATTAGGCGATGATAATTGGGGTACTTTGTTTTGGACTTTTCGTTGCTTAAAAGAATCATGTTGTGTGCAAGTGTTGGAATTGGAACTAACTTTGCTAAAGTCTGTAACCTTACCAGCATTGCTTTGGAACGAAACTCTCCTAACCTCACTCTAAACATCTCTTTACATAGGACTCTTTTCATAACTGGTTACCTACGAATGTACCCCAACCAGCAAAAGTGTTGAGTGATTGAAATGCCAGCCTGCAACTTTATTGAAAGCATTTATTTGTAGTTGTACTAATGTTGATTCTATCATGAACAGCACATTAAACTCAGTGCTGTGAATTGACAACATGATTGGGTTAGTTTTGTTTTGCCACTACCATAGAAGATTTGTAATTAACGCAATTCCATCGTGTAACTGCTGTTATTAGTCGAAATTTTTACGAAGTCGTTATAACATCAGACGTGATTTCGAGTTTCGAAGAGCATAACATCTTAAAACAAACATTTACTTTTTTGGATTTGTTGTCTTCCAATGCGCGTTTATGCGCATTCATACTGCGGTTTTTCAACGGAGAATATTCTCTCAATGCTGAATCTACAAAGGTATCTCCAGTCTTCGTAGAAATAGTCCATCCCTTTCATTACCTTCCCAATTAAAATCCTTTCGGAAACTTTGATTTGTATCTGGTCTAAATATTAGCTTGCATTGAAATGCAATGCACTGTCTTCTCTACCATCTCTTGTCTGCCTCCATTTTTTTCCTTTAACTTGGCCTGTGGCTACCAGGTATCCAAGGCACTTAACTCTCGTTATCTGCCGAGAAAACTGAACTGTCGATGTGTAACTGTCCTCCGAATACCACAGTGTTCGTCTCACATTTACTGGGGATTGGTAAAGAGTTAATAGTGAGGGTACACTGATTATGCAAAGAGAAAAAAAAATTTGCAGTTTTCACTATAACAAAATCAATTCAAGAGAAAGCTATTGGTAAATTCTCTGTCAGTCCAGACAATGTCAAATGCATAAGATTATACTGAGATATTACGACACGCATTAACTGTTACTATCTACAACATGGTTAAATAAAGGTTACTAACGGATGCATTGTACTGATGAATACCTAAAGGGCGCTGTTTTTTGAACGTGATCGCAGTTGAACAGCTCAGGTTTTACTGCAGCTTGCAGCAACGTCTTAAAACGCTTTGTAACTGGAAAAACGTGTAGGAAACTAAACAATCTAGTTGCTAGTTGGCCCGCCAAATATGTTATGGATAAAGCTATGGCTTGGTTAGATCTATGACCCATTCAAATTAAATCGTATGCTTGATATCAAGTTAGCTTGCTTGATGAATTTCCTGGGGTGTAAAGAACACGTTTTCCTAGATAAAAGATACCAGAAAGTGTATTTATTCGACGCATTAGATGACGTTCAAAGTCAAGTACCATCCAAACATTTGCTACTATATGTGGTAAAAAGTTTAACACCCGACTGAAGTCAAGGCCGTATTGACAGGAGTCTACAAAAATCAGGCAAAGAATAATGTTGGCGTTCACTACATTACCTTCAGCAAAGATGGATAATTTTCATACAGTTTTCCTAGAGCCTATCCAGTAAACATATGGCAATGCAACCCTGATGGGATCAGCCCAACGATATAAAAGTCTATTAACAAAAGAATACATTACGAAGTCGAAAAGTAACTTGTGCAGTAATGGCCCAACCGAACAAATAAATATTTATATGTTCATAACAGTTGTTCAAAGCAGTTTTTCCGAAGTTCCTTCACCCTTGTGTTTGCTTTTCCCGTTTCTTCTCTTCCAAAACATCACTGACGTGGGAATTCTGCTTTTGAAGTGTTACTTTACGATGCATTATCGCCTCTTCTCTCTTCTTCTGCGCCATCAGCTCCTTCTCTTCTATCTCTTTGCGTTTCAGTTCAATTTCCTCTTTCTCCTGTTGTTCCACTTTCTCTTTGGCCTCTTGGATTTTGTTGAAGTGTTCTTGCTGTTTCTCGACGATTTTCAGCCTCTGCTTCTCTCTCATTTCGTCAGAAATCTGAAACAAATCATATTTTCATTTACATTTCAATATCTGCAACATTACGGTAACTATTTCACACCAAAGTCTATTGACTATGTTCACACAAATGATCCTTTTAAGACTGATGTCTTTCTATCTTGATTTCTTTCACCAGGGTTGAGCAAATCGAGGAAATATGATGGCTTCCCTCCTGCTGCAGGTATCAATAAATTGCATATCAGGCATTTTCATCCGAAATACCGTACATTGTCCCAGGGACGCCTGGCGCAGGGGACAGGAGGCAGGGGGAATGCCCTTCTTGCCTTTGAAAAATAATCGTTATTCTTCTATTTTACTATCGGTTTGCCCTGATCTTTACAGTCTTGTGCTCCCTTGCCCCGAAATGCAACTTGCGTCCCTGCTCTAACCCACAATTATAACAAATATACAAGCATTTACCACTGTTTTTGCCAACTTTTGCTCAGCATCCTTGATTTTCGCTGCAATGTTTTCATCGTGACTCTTCCTTGCCTCTTCCAGCTTCTTTGCTTTCGCCGCATTTTTCTCGCTGAACTTCTTGTTTTGTTGTGCAAGTAGCTCTTCGCTTGTCTTTATCTTTCTTTCGTACTGCTCTTTAAATGCTTTCTGCTTTTTCTCGTCGCTTTCCTGTTTGGTCTTCTGGGCAGCCAAGATCTTCTCGTCATGCTCCTTTTGCTTTTGCACAATTTCCAGTTCGTAGCTCTTTTAAAACAAACAAATGTATTACATTAGGAAGAGCACTGAGATCAAATAAGAAAAATAGACTGAATCAACCAATGACCAGAACTAAAACACTTGGCACCAAAGCTTTTACGTATGCTGCTCCTACAGTATGGAACTTTTTACCAGACAACATAAAGAACACTAAATGCATAAATACCTTCAAGAGGCTACTGAAAACACACTATTTCAAAATAGCATTTAATTAATGTCTGACAAGGGTTATGTATAAGTATATGTGGACAATGACAGCGTTTCTTTTCCAATACTAATTCTTAATATAATTCTTAATATAATTGTAAATGTTAGCATGCTTTTATCCTATTATTTTCATACTTATTCTTTATACAGATTTTTTTAATTATAAATAGGACGTAGACTGTAAAGCGCAACCGAGTATCATTGATATTGTGGCGCTATATAAATTTTGCATTATTATTATTATTATTATTATTAATCACGAGAGGTTTTCATGGCCCAGAGGCAACATTTTTTCCAGGAGCTACATTGCTTAAATCAGGTGAGCCTGCTGCACTCAAATCATCATCAATATCATTATTATTCATTCGTAAACCTATTGATTAGTTGCCTTGTTATACACGGCCAAGCTTCGGAGCAATTTAAAAAAAAATTGCAACAAGTTAGGTACCGATTTTCACCTTAATTTTAGCATCATCAAAATAATGCATCAAGATAACATTATAAGGCTGTCGACAATTACGATGAAAAATGGAGAAATCTTCAACTTTGTTCAACTTTGATACATTATCTTCATTGACATTTGAAACAAACGACTAAAACTTAAGACCTAAGCTACTTTTACACGAGCAAAAGTTGATCAGCTCAGATCTTAACTGGATCCGATCTACTTTTAGTACGGATGCACCTTGCGTTTACACTAGATATCACAGATCCGACCAGTTCTGGTCCGCTAGCAGACTTACTTCTAGATCTCTTTTAAAGTAGATCTAGATCAGAACTAAAGTTAGATCGGATCCAGCTAAATTTAATCATAAAATTGAAGCATGAAAATTAATTCACCCTTCGTCTTTCGTCTGCCAGTTTACATCTTACATTCGCTGGCGCAGGTCTGACGGGAGACATTGTTATGCTTGGTGGGCTTTTTACAGCTGGCTTTATTATTATATCCAATCTTTTCAGCTTCTCTGAATTATCTGCAAGGAAGCAAGGTATTGTATAAAATGCAGACTTCACATCGTTGTTACGAAAATCTACAATTGGGAGTCACAAGTGAGATTTGTCTCTCTAAAAAATTGTAATGCTGTTTGGCAAGGTAGACTAGATACAAGGTTGAATTCACCAATAAATAAATACTTCTACCGTTATGTTAAACAAGCGATTGATCTACAGTCTGGCACCGTGAAACAAGTTCTTAGGTTCCTTCTTGTCGCTCTCCATGTGAGAAATTTAATTTTCTTTTTCCCTCTTTGTCCTTTGCTGTGTTTTCCTATAACTTGCCAACTCTATCAATTTGCAAACTTTATCTACTGTCACTTATCTACTCTATCACTTTTAACTCGAACGCACTACCAATATTCAACAAAGGTTTTATTTTTCCATCGTGAGAAAAGGCTCTCTTTATGAACCCACATTTTAGATCCAACGGCGAAGAGAGGGGTGTAGTGGGGGCTTGACATCCTCAGTAAAAATAGGCTAAAAACCCTATTCATTCGGTGAATTTACATTAAAATTCGATCGATCTTAGGTCATTGATTAAGTTTTTATTGAGAGTTGCTGCTATGCTCAAAAACCTTTCAACAAGTTTTGATGCTAACTTGAGAAACCTGATAGAAAAGCGCTGACTATCAAAACACAACAGGCCACGTGCTTTTTTAAAGAACCAATCAAAGTTTTCAGAGTGGTCGAACGCAGAACTAATTAGATGTCATTACCCCCAAGGTCATTCAGTTGATCTTTCTTGTGGCAATTCTACCTTAATGTTGCCACCTTGCAAACCGAAACCGAAACTTTAATTACCTTGCTGCACATCGTTTTCAGATAGACTGCGATCAAGCCTTTTGTCTGGTGACCTCGAATCTGATTCGCTCGATGAACTGAATCGAGGTCTCATCATGGGCACTTCATCAACGTCAGCCATTGTTCCTTCCTCTTGCTAAATAATAAAGATATAAATTTAAAAGAAACTGCTGTATTGTCACCTGCATCAATAAATGCCTTATCCTTACGTTTTCTGTTTAATCAATGGCTAGGCCTTGCAACGGCAGATATCGGTCTTAGAGTCTATATAAGATGCATTATACCCGCATCCAATTTTAAATAATTTATCAAGTGTTCTTTCTGAATCCAGCTGCTTTCAACATTTTTTAATTTCCTGTATTGTGTAACTAATGCCTCATTCTTCCATGCAAAGCCGTATTTTCGACTCCCCTTTCTAAGAGGCGGTTATAAGCGGGCGAGGGGAGAAATGCCCCCAAGGCGCCAGCGTTGCATATCAGATTTGTGGAGAACTCAGTGAATTCAGCACCGCCCCCTGATTTTTCTTATAAAGTCGCCACTTCCCTTTATTTTGATCAGCGATTTCCTTATTGTTAACAACCTTTACATTACAGACGATTTAGAAAAGCATCACAATCGTTTTTACTAGTTTTAATTTCTTAGTTAATTTAATAGTTTTATACACCATTCACCAGAAACTTTTGGCTATTTGCATCGACACCCTTGGAGTTAATGGTAATGGCATTCCTCTTGCCAATCATAAAACTATCCCTCGAGATACAAAATTTCGTTTCTTGAATCAACTAGGTCAAGCATTAATACGTTGTGAGATTTGAGCAGGAAATTATTTTGAATCCGATAATCACGTTTTATGAATAAATTTTATTTAACTGGGCATCGCTTTTATTGCAATGACACCTTATTAATGAGGTATTGTTTGACATTACCTCTTGGGATTCATTTCAGTTATCAAGCATGGAAGTTTAAGTTTTGATTTCGACAAAAACAATCAGCGATTAATTTTGCTTTGAAAAATCCATGCTTCCATTTAAATCTATGCAAAAACACATTACCCAATCGAAATTTACTCATAATTGCAATGCAAAGTCGCTTTCCTTACTGAAACTTGAAATTATGCTTATTTCGAAGAAAGATTGTCTTCAAGCGGCCAATTTTTGCATTGCATGAAGCCAAACTTTTCCTTCTTTGAAAACAAACTATTTGTGCATATAGACCACTGTGCTATGGAATTCAGACTCGATTTCTCGTCCTACATTTGTTCCCTTTTTCTCACCTTGATCTTCAAATTAAGTTACCCTTTAAGAAGTATAATATTTGTGCATTATCGCTTTTCAGATTCCTTCCATGGCCCGTGTTTCTCGCGGTTGTTAGTTTTTCTAACTAAGAATTAATGATGATTAACATTGTTAGGATAACGAAAGATTATTGCAGTAAAATGCTGGCTTTTCTAAATATTGAATGGATACAGAGATCCAAGAAAATAGTTTGTAACAGCTGTTTGTTTTTAAATTTTCAAGGCCTTGTTTTTTGTGCAAGTTGCAAATGTTTTTGAATGGCTTCAATTCTTTGGTTGCTTAAAGTAAACATTAGTTACCTGCAAATTTACTCGAAAGAAATTGTTGATATTTATTAGACAGGAAGGAGGGACTAAATGCAAAATACTTGGACTAACCACGTTGTTTTGCCTCTCAAAACTGCAATAAATGATATTTCCAAGCACCTGTCCTTCCCTTACTTTAACGTCAAATATTGTTTATTTGTAAATAATTGTTAAAAATTTGTAGTACATACTACAGTCTAAGAAATTTATAATCAATTGACGATTGTCTTTTCACTTAACTATGAAGATTGTGAAAATTGTGAGCTATTTGTTATATCATTCTTGATAAAGAGCTTTTCTTTGAAATCTTGCTAGAAAAAGGCTCAGAGACTGGTTTATACAAAAAATACAGACTTATTTACTTTTTGCTCAACATCTGATGCGATTTTCGGATTGATTTAAATTTCAGAACCAACAAAAATTGAAATTGCTCTAGGAAAACAACCCCACACGTGCAGATCGGGATTGTTGAAGAAAGTGAGCATGTCAATATGCGAGGCACTTAATTGTTACAGAGATGCATTTTATAGGTTCATATAACTTGACGAGTTCTTTTCTAGTTGTTTCTTCAAGGAAAATGTAGATAAAAGTAAGAGACAAACCTTTGCACTTCTTTCTGCACAAGTTTCTCTTTCAAATCTGTTCTGCAACGTTAACTTTGACTGACGTGATACCTTTTCGCACTTTCGAACAAAGGGCTTTGTTTAAATTCCATATCACGTGACAGTTTTTCCATATATGGATAATATGCACTCATCTTTTATAAGAAACTCTCTAAAAGAAACCACACGGTCTTACAGGATTGGTAAAAAATGTGGATTAAAACAATGTAAACCTTACTCAGTAAAGTGATGCTCCGCTCTTTAAAAGTTTCTCAAATCCCAGAAATGACGCAATTATTAGAAAACATCTGTATTTGAATTATTTTTGCTCAACAGCTGACACAATGAATTCAAGGCACAATTTTGTCGAAAAAATGCATGTTCTCACTCAAAGTTTCATTTAACTTTAAAATGATAAAGATATTTAGAGGGAAAGAAGTTTAATTTTGTGTAAAAAGTTCCAAAACTTTTTCCCCTTGCATTTTCAGTTGGACTTTCACAGAAATCACACCTTCATGTTGCATTACAGTATAATTGTGCTTAATTTTGGAGTTTTACATGATAAACCCCCTGAATTTAACACGAAAACATGATGTAGAAATGGTTATACATTGGCACTTTTTCTGTGTTTTTGCATGTTCTGACAAGGCCTGTCAATAAGAAAACAATTTTGAATACGTTTACGGGTTCTTGCGCAGCCTAAGCGCGATATTTTGCACCAAAAGTGTTAAAGACGCAACCGTAGGAGTCAAACCCAAGAATTTTCGCATGAAACGGAAACACAGATGCATAAATTAACGCAGATAACAACCAGGCCGCGTCAATTCGTTGTTCTGGGAAACTTTGTTTGTTTTTATATATACACCATGTTTGTGAGAGAGCTTCTCCTTGAGAAAATTCCTATCCATACAAAAAATTTACGTACCCCTTTCCAAAATATTTGTTGTTGTTTATCATCTGTTGTAGTTTGCTGTATGTATGTATCATATTGTGTGTATCATCGAGGTACATTTAACAACCCATTCCGATCAATTAACAAGTCTGCACGCCCACTATAACGAAGTGATGTCGGAGCATGTTTTGGACTGAGGGGCTTTGAAGATTGGGCGTGGTCACCCAAGTTCTTGATGGTGCTCCTCGTCGATAAAAAGTCGATAAAAAGGTCAAGAGATGCCCCAGTTATGTGATGGGGATAATTGCAATAGGCAAAATTAACATTGCTCTTATTGTAGTACGGTTAGAAAGATAGTCCTCAACATAACATAGCGGAAAAAGGTGCGGGGTTCTGGCGTGCCTGTAAAATTTATTGAGGTGGTTTACTGGTACATCAGCATGAGAAAAGTAGTTAGAGCATTGGCGAAGGGTGCTGTCCTTTACTAATCTTCCTGAAAACCAGAGACCAAACTAAAAAAATCAGCCACAGGCGTCACAAACGTGGAATTTCTTGCCCACAAGATCGGTGCGCCTCGATAACTCTATATTCCAAAGTTTGAGACATCCAAGATACTTTTAAAAATATGGTTTAAAATACACTTTTTATCAAACATTTGCCCCCCAATAATTACCCTCCCCACCTCCTTTTCTGAGAATATTTTTCAATAGATTCTTAATAAAAATTGGGTAGGGTAAGGGTATGATTAAGTTTCGTCTCCTAGTCATGTTGATCTCAAAAAAGATAAGACCTATTTTTTCATTGTGTTCACAAGAGCGTTTCCCAAAATCTAAAGGGTGTGACAGGTCCTCTATCATCATCATCTTACTCCTCCGTGCAGGCTGGGAAAGCTATACAAACGGGATGTAACCTGGTAATAAACAAAGGGTAACTGGCAATGCAATTGTTCGATTTAAGTGTATGGTTCGTAGCGGTTTGACCAGTTTTGAACCAAACAAAAGCAAGTTTGAGACTCCGTTATAGCAATATGTTGCATAGCAATTTTTGATCGCACCCAAATACTGGTGAATTTTAATAATTTTTAACTTTTCAAGGAGCCAAGTACTACTTTCTAAAACTGTTTATGAGGCCAAAATGTAGGCCAAAAGTGTGTGGCAATTTTATGATACGTTGAGGGTTTTAGGAATTGGTTAAATTCTTTTCATTCCATTGTGTAACTGCTGTCAACCACAATGATGAATAGGTTTTACGAGGGATGTAATGAAGGCTTTTTCACAACATTGTCAATGAGATATGCCTGGACATCTGTCATCGTCATCACCATCATCATAATTTTAATCATCATCATAATTATTATCATCATCATCATCGTCATCATCATCATCATCGTCATCATCATCATTATCATCATCATCATTAAAACATTAGAATGACCGAAATCATCATGATCATAGTCATTTTAATCATAATCATAATCATAATCATAATCATAATCATAATCGTAATCGTAATCATAATCTTAATAATAATCATAATCGTAATCATAATCATAATCGTAATCGTTATCATAATCATAATCATAATCATAATCATAATCATAATCATAATCATAATCGTAATCGTAATCATAATCTTAATAATAATCATAATCGTAATCGTTATCATAATCATAATCATAATCATAATCATAATCATAATCATAATCATAATCATAATCATCACTTTTTTGACATCATACAAAACAGTAAATATTACCTTTCCATCACTTCTCCTTCCTTGAAATGAGCAAAGGTCTGTCAGTTGATAATAATTAGCATAGCTATTCAGCTTCAAAGCTTACTCATACCATCATATGTACCGCATACTGCGTCTTCTGTCGAAAGAACAGGACATAGACTAACCCTATTAACTGTAATTCTATTGTTCACATATTTTTCCACTTCTCTCTTCTTATTTCATAGCGAGTTTGTGATTGAAAAGTAATTGGAATTAGAACTGATAAAATAAAAGCTCCCGAGTCTTCTTGTTTTGTTCCTGCGACACAAATTTTAATGCTTAGTACGTTGATGGCAAGCCCGAGGCGAGATCAAATTTGTAAGGGGGGCTATATGCCAAAAGTACTACAAAATGTGCTATTTTTATATTGTTTCTTGTGACTTATCAAATTGTTTTGGGGATCAAGCCCCCCTAGCCCCCTTCTGGTCTCGGCCTGGTTGATTGCAGATGCCATGTTATGTAATGATTAGTTATTATGATTTTAAGTTCATCACCGTTGCTATGACATCATGATTACAATTATGAAGGATAAAATTTTGATGTGGAAAATCCTTGCAATGCCAGTTTCGATCCTTATTGACTGAAAGGCTGTAATTGCACCACCCACGGTTATAATTATAATAAGATCTTACAATAGAAACTTTGCACTGGGAGCGTCCCCTCGAGACTGATGACACGCAATGCACTTTTCAGCCTGTTGAACAACTCTTGCGAGACGAGGAGAAGCACAGTGATGATGTTTATTTAAAGCTCTATTATACGAAACATCAACGGATTATTGTCATAAAGTAATTATCACACGATTAAATAAATAATTTAACAGTTATTGTAGCATATCCCGATGTAAACGGAGGTGCAGGACAGTGATAGATCCCAAGATTGGATAGCAGAAATCATAGCCGGTTAACAGAAATCTGGGTACACCACAACAGGCCTAAGTTATAGGTGAAAATTAAGTTATTAATTGTATAGGATTTGCGCGTTTTAATGAGAAAAATGGACATGGAAAGTGAAGAAAAAACCTAACACAATGTCGCTTATTGCAGGAAACCAAAATGATCGCTTGCTTGGTGAGTATAGTTTCTTATTTTGCAGGAAACGAATTAGTTTTGAAGCTGTTACGAATGCTTCAATTGTGGAAGGCAAAGCTAATTGCCCAGTAAAAATTCCTCATCGACGTATTTATTTTGGTTACACTGTTTACATTTGTGAAAATGTGTTGTTTGTTTATTCTACTCGTTATAGTTGAATAAGACACTTGACAGCAGGTTAATTGACGGCATCCCTACCACCTTTAATTTTTTTTGTTGATAGGCCATTTTCCCTTCGTTAACAAATACAATACAATGCCCTTCCGTTTTTATTGCATGCGTTTTTGAAAGTAATTTAGGTTCGGCAAATATTTTCGCTACTTGCACTGAGTAAACAGGTAAAATTCTGATTATCTTAGGTTCTTTGTCAAAAAATCGCGCATGCTTATATGCAGGGGTGAAGCTAATTTTGATGAGGTTTGAAGCAAGGTTAGGATGACTTTTTTCACGAAATTACTGACAGCGTGAAACATGTTGAAAATATAGATATCAAAAGATCTTGATATGTTAATCGGGTCTCAAATAAACTTCTGAAGAGCATATGTCAATATTATTATACGCAGTGGGTACTATGTCTATACATATTATTAGTCCATTAGGTCATGCTTTTGTCAGCAATGGGGCAATTTTGCTCAAAATATCATATATTCGTCCCTGGGAAGATGGATTGCCATTATTTTGTTTGTCTACAGACATAAGATTGCCTAGTCTAGATCAAAAAAGAATCCTGCAATCTAGGGCAAAAGATGGCAGATTGAAAGATCATAATCTTGTCTGGAAGAAAATTGCCATCATTATTATAAGGGTCAAGATTTTATTATTCTCATTTTCATATATGTTTAGTTTATTTGTTATTCTCTTTAGAACAATCTTATGGGTAACATAGGATAATGAGGAGCTGAAGCATCAGTTAATAATTTTGTTTTTCCTGAATGGTTGTTTTGTGCAGCAAAAGTTTGTATGGAAAGCTGAAGCAATTTGCTAGATTGTAAAAGGTCAGATAATGGCCATCTAGTAAGGGGAGTTATATAAGGATAAGGAGTTGCAAGAGATATGGAATAGTGTGATAAGCTACTTAGTTTCACCGTCAGCACTCTTTCTCTTCTTACGTGAATGAATATTTCCAGTAAGAAAGGAACAGCATTTGGCATAAAAGTTTCTCATCTCACACTTGAATCCTTTGTAAGAATCAAAGTCCTTTGATTGTAGAACTTTTGTCCTATAGATGGCCAGTTAATGTTTTGTAAACAACACCAAGGTGAAGTTTTCTCAGTGATTGTTTTCAAAAGCAATGCTTTTGGTGTTATGAAAGTTTAAGAAATTCATGATATTATTTGCTGAACAGTGTTTTGGTTCCCTTTAAATGGCCAAAAACAATCTGAAAAATAAAGACAATGCCTCATTTAGTAATACTTTGCTCCAGCAGTTTTTGTAAAGATGACATTAAATTTTTTAGGGATTGCACATTATTTTCTTAAGGTAAGAAAACAGTGAAGTCATTTGTAAAATGAAAGTTTTGGCAGTGGCAAAAGATGTTTGGGAAGGGGGCAGATTCACACCCTCTATTTGCATTAAAGATAAATAGTATCTTCAGCTCCTTAGTTTTCATAACAAAGATGCAAAAACATTCTTCAAAAACCCAACGTTGCTTGGATGACATTGAAATAACCTTCCAAGTTTAAGATTTGCTCTGCAAGCCCTGGAATGACATCACCACAACATATGTTATGGTTTTGCTCAGCCCAAAGGTTTTGGTAAATTTTATAGCCACAATGGTTTCATCATAGACCCACCATACATGATGTAGCATTAGTCATTGGCTTTGAGCAATAGCTGATGATAAAAGAAATTGCTTGTTTTGGGCATTTTTCTTGTTGAATCATAATGGATTATCCCATCCATGGATGTAAGGTACTTTGGTAGTCCTAGGAATTACTCATTTCTCCTGGCACAGATATCCACACCTCAGATATGCAGTGCAGAAAAAGTTTGAAATGTGGCAAAAATTGAATTCTGAAAAACTTTTCCTCAAATAAAATTTTTCTGGTTGATCCATGTCCCTTCTGAGCAATCAATTTTTTCTTCTTAAATTTTGTGATACATTTCATAATTTGTTTTCTCAATAAATTTATAATATCTGTGACCTCATGAAATTTCTTAAACTAAGTACTTAAAGCATAATCATATAATAAAATATCAAGCAGCAATATTACTTCATCTATTAAACTATTAGGTTGCTGGCAAGGTGCCATGCAGAAAATTTAAGGAGACTGTCGTTTAAGGTTCCTGCCACACCCACGATGTCTATGTTCCTGTGGCACAGATAGAGGTTGCTAGCAGCCTTGCTTACAACAGCTAAAGATTGGAGCACCATAAGGGCTGACTGGGCTGCCAGCACACAATATGTGCTGGTGTGCACTGTAATATGTTGCTTATTTCCCTTAGGAATCTGCTTCCCATTGCATGATGATCCTGTGTGACTATTTTGTCATGACTCAGAAGTCATTTGAACTTTACCCTTTAATATCAGTCAGTTTCCTTGTTTTGGGGTGTTTCATTTAATCATTGCTGTGTTACACTCCCATCGAAAACACATTTCACAGTTGTAACGGTTGGTCAAATTAATCCTGATTAGTATAAAGATGCTAGAGATTGATCACTATGTAAGGTCATTTACACTCTGATCTATTGATAGGGAAACGAAAAGGCTTTATAAGAAACATTTCATCAAAAACAGATGCTTTGGATATACCAAGAACAAGGTTATTCTGGGTTTCATCTTACCATTCAGCAGGGTAATAAACTACGAGCCAGGGGTCTTATTTGCCATGCTAACTGGATGGCAAACTGCCCCCAGTAAACAACTTAATAACATTGTTATAAACGAAATATATTGCCCATAGTTCTAGAGAAACAATGAACTAGTCTATATTTCTCTGTTATATGATTCCCGTTATTATAAGTAGAAGCCCTAAAGCCCTAATTCCTTTGGTTCCTACAGCCCCTCAGTACCTGCAGTTTGCAGGGTGTCTTTCCTCTACTATTTACAAAGCAATGACATTTGTTTTGCTTCGTCCGTGGTCTTTTTTCAAATGTTGATTGGTGTCTTAACAATTTGCCAACACAGCATCGAGTTGATTTTATCTCAAACAGTAATAAATTATTGAAGCTTTCGTTGCGCACGTTTTCATTGTAAATGCTAATGAAACCAACATTTATTACTTCGAAAATTGTTTACTTTCTGAAGCAGGTGCACCTCTTTGGTCGCTTGATAATGATTTTTCGTGTTTCGCCGTGTTGGAGGTCTTTTGTTAGATTCTGCAGGTAGTGCAACGTCCAACGAAATGCCCCAGCCGTACAGCCAAGAACCGCAAAAAGGTTTAAAGCTGTAACAAGACCTAGATATTTACTTGTGTCTAAAAACCTTGAAAATTTTACATTAATACGAAGTTGTTTGCAAAGTCAAATTTTGTACAAAATCGAGCCTTGTCTCGACAGTATATAAATACATATTTTACTAATATTTTACTAATAGATATATTTTGCCAATAATTTATTGTACTATTATACTTATATTTGCGACGCTATTGGCACGAAGGGCAACACCACCCCAATTACTCTTATAGTTTCATTATTGTATTATTTGTAATATGTTAAGTGCAAGTCTAAGGGTTGTAATGTATTTCCATGCTCCTTTTGCTTTTGTATTGTAATTGCTTGTCTTTGTAAATTTTTATGAGAAAAAGCAAAAAAAAATATATTTGACTTCATCTGTTTTTCAAGCAATAGAAGGTAATCTCTACGACACAACATAGTTTCATATTTAGGAACTCGGTACAGAACTTTCTGAACTTCTCCAGGTGTAGATTTCTGTTTTCTTAAAACCCACTTTTTTAAATAAGAAACGGTGATTGAAATACGAATCCTCTTTTTTCAGCGATCTACAAGGTCCTTCCTGATTTGGAAAAATTCCTCCGTGAAACTTTGGCACATGAGCAGTTAAGCGAAGAGGCTAATGCAAAAAGGGAAGAATTCCTAAGCAAGCTAGAGAACCTGAATAGACCGCCTGACCTTCCACCGCGCGGTTCAACAAAACCCGTTAACATCTCCGAGCAGCGGGCACTTTCATGGCGAATGACGCCCAGTCCTTATCCGGCCACGCCCGCTCCATATCAGAGTAGGAAGCGGCACACGAGCGACGATTCGTTTGCGGTAAGTAGTCTCTTGCCGATATTTTTGATTCGCCCTTTTTTTAGAAGCCAAGCAAGTGGCTCACCAGAAAGAGTTCCTTTAATGGCTTTAAATGGGAAGGGGGGATAGTAATTGTAATGTTTGAGGGTTCATTTTATGATGTTAGATGTTAGATAGTTACCAAGGCTAGGCCAATGGGTCAATGGAAGATAGTAACCAAGGCTAGGCCAATGGGCCAATGGTAGATAGTAACCAAGGCTAGGCCAATGGGCCAATGGTAGATAGTTACCAAGGCTAGGCCAATGGGCCAATGAAAGTTAGTAACCGAGGCTAGGCCAATGGGCCAATGGAAGTTAGTAACCGAGGCTAGGCCAATGGGCCAATGGAAGTTAGTAATCGAGACTAGGCGAAAAGGTGAACCCTCAGCTTGACATCCCTCCCGCTCTGATTGGTTTCTTAGTAAACCAATGTTGTTAGATATAATTGTTATAGGAATGTATGTACAGTTGCTAAGATGAATATATGTCTTTGTTGATCGTAGATTTGATCTTATAAAACTCCAATTAGATTACGCATGTTTTCAATATTTGGAGAATGAGCTATTTTCTGGTAAAAATTGAGTTTACACGCAAACTATTATAAACTGAGATTTGAACTGCTTCGTAAGGTTAGAACGCTATGCAGTTTCTTAATCAACTAGAGCCCTTCTTTCAAGTTTCTTATAAACGCGTGTCATCAAAAGAGAAACAAGCTCTTCTTAAGGTCCGGTTACGGAATCATATTTGCGTCATATTTTTGGTCATGATAAAGTCTCATCAATGTATTTTGTCTAAGAACTCAACACCTCAAAATTTACATCATCATGGTTTTTAAGATTCGCTTCATAGTTGGAAAATAATTTCACACTCTTTTAAAAAATTTCCTACATTGATTATGGAGGCCCCCGAGGGGGTCAGTGTTCCTATGCTCCCTAGAAAAAGTCTCCCGATTTCACCACAATATTATTTGAATGTTCATTAGAACGAATGTCAAACTCTTTCCTAGCTTCTCAGAAGATCCCTTAGTTCCTAGAAATATTTGCTTATGTTCCCATTTCCCATTAAAGCAAGTTTCCTTGTTTGCACAACCCCTAGGGGGGCCTTATAATTTTTAGGCGCTTGTACGCAGGGCCATCGCGGCCCATTGCCACAAAGAGGGAGTATAAGTTGAGGAATTTGCCGACAAGGTGGGCATGGCTTATATTATATAGGGTGTGGCCCTAAGCACACCAAAGGTTTTGTTCACTGATTGCAATTTTGCTTGAAATTGACAGCGGCAAACCTAAGTAAATTAAATTAGCAGGATAACAGAACAGTAAATCTACCGACAAAAACAGCTTACAGCCGAAGATTTGCCAACAGAGCCATTTTCAGAGGAGGGGGGGCTGAGAAACTCCCACACTCCCGAATAACGATGGCCCTGCTTGCACGATAATAGACAATGATAAAGCTTCTTCTTGGCTAAAAAATCATGCGAATATGTTAAATATGGTCGAGTAATTGGACATTTCCTTTTTTAACTTTCCAATAATAGAATGAGTGCATTACAAAGCATTTCTAAAAATACATACCCGGTCACAGTTTCAGTCGGCATAATGATAGTAAAGCGGTGTCCTTTGCGAATAGTTCTGTTTAAAAAGTACAGAAGGTAGCTTTGTTTCTTATTGTCGCATGTTTTGGCTTCAAACGGAATTGTAAATACAAATCATTTATAAGTAAGATGTTCGCGTTATGGTAATGAGCTGGGATTAGAAGACTAGTTGATTTTTGTTAAGGAAGTTCTAAGAAAGTTTCAGTAATGAAAGCCTGCGATTGCTAAGAATTTGATCACTGGAGGTCATCGCTAACTCTCTAACGATATAAGGGACCGCTCAAAAAGTACGTAACGGTGGGGGGGGGGTTTGGGGGGGAGTGTCTGCCTTTTTGTGACAAGCCGTTACAAAGCGAAGATGGGGTATCAACTCAAGAGCGGCAGGCCGTTACATGGGGTAAAGGGGGTGCAGAAGTGTTCATTTTTTTCTCTAACGCACTTTTTGAACGATCTTTAAACACCCATTTACTGTCGACATAGGGAAACCGTTGCCACTTAAATTAAAACATGTCTTTATCTTGTTGTTTTTTTGTTTTCAGGAGCAGTCAGAGGGGAGACCCTCGTTAACAGATGATGGTGGCATTTATGAAAAGATACCCAGTGAAAACGGGAGTGGAAAGTATGTAGATGTGAATAAACTTGAAAGTGATGGAAAACCTCCGATACCTGAGAGAGCTGGTCGCTTCTCTACTGTGAAGCCTCCTGTTATTGAACGGGATGGTCAAAGACATTCATGGTAGGGTTCTCTATACAGAATAGTTTCATGTCTTAAATTGTATCAGGCGACATCCTGATTTGAAAGGTCATCGTAGGCTGTGCGATTCAAACAATTGCTTCAATTGATACCATTGATTAATTGATTGATTATCTGATTTATTGATTGATTGATTGATAGGTTGATCGATTGATTATCTAATTGATTGGTTGATTGGACGATTGATTAATTGATTATCTGATTGATTGATTGATTAATTGATTGATTGATTGATTGATTGATTTATCGATCGATTGATTATCTGATTGATTTATTGTTTGCTTGATCGATTGATTATTGATTGATTGATTGTCTTACTTTTAACCGTTCTATTATAAATCAAATTGAGGGCCCCTCGCTGAAGGGGATAGACTGGAGAAGTGATTCTCGAGTAGGACGTAGATTAAACCATTTCAATTTTACAGAGATATGTCAGCCGTACTAAAATGATAATAACAATAGTCGCATTTCATATTGGTGCAAGTTACTTTGTTACGTAAATATCTGTTATAAACGGACGACCTGTTTACAAACTGCAACCTTCTTATACATTTATTTTCATTTTGATCCATATTCTCAAGGAATCCCGTATGCCGAGGCGAAATATCTGCTTGTATTTGGTTTTTGTTCCTGCCGCTTTGCGTAGTTCCTTTGATCTGTCAGCTTTCTCTAGCCGTACGAATTTACCTAACAATATATTTTTGAACAACTGTTGCTTGCTAAAAGTGCCTTTGTAAGCTTACCCTTGCAATTAAAACAGATGCATCTAGTTGTATCTAGTACGTACAAGATGTATCTAGTAGTTTCTTAAGTTTTATTTGTATACTTTAATTAACTTTATATGTAGAAAGCTGATAGAGATTTTGTGGTTAAAATATATTAAATAAAAAAAATAAATAAATAATAAAAATGCATTTTTGCATTTTATTTCTATTTTACATACCCTTTGCTTGTGTCCCCAATTAGCCTGTGAGCTAAATATTTTTGACACATTGATTTGGTTGAATTTATTAGTTTATCAATGGTTGTTTTTTTTGCGTTTTTCGCAGGAATGACGGCAATCGAGAAATTTTCACGCGGGACTTGCCAGACCCTAATTCTTTTGGGCCCTTGAAAGAGCTGCGAGAACATACCAAATACTGGTATGTCTTGAAAAACAAGAAACTTTACGTCTTTAAAGACGTCCAGGGTCCGTGCAGTCAAGTTTTAGACATAGGTTTGTATGATGTTTTCCCGCAGAAAACAGATTTCCGATTGACTAGGCCTGGTTATCCACCGCTGATTTTGGAGGCAGAGAACGATGAAGATCACACGCGGTGGACCGCCGCGCTGGAGAAATGCAAATACGAAGAGCTAGATGAAATTATACCAATTAAATACAGAACAAATCTTCAAAGAAATGACGAATTATTACTGGAAGATCCTGATTACGAAATGCCGATACAGGTTATCGAGAAGATGGAACGCTTGGAACGGGTAAGCTTATTCTGTTGATTCGAAAAGTGCAGTGTTTTATATTGTGTTGTGGTTAGTGTGTTGTGTTATAGTTCAGTGTAGTGTAATGGAGTGAAGTGTAGTGTAATGCAGTGTAGTGTGGTGTAGCATAGTGTGGTGTTGTATATTGTAGTGTGGTGTAGCGTAGTGTGGTGATGTGTATTGTAGTGTCGTGTAATGTAGTGTCGTGTAGTGTAGTGTTGTGCAGTGTAATGTAGTGCAGTGCAGTGCAGTGAAGTGTAGTGTAGTGTAGTGTAGTGTAGTGTAGTGCAGTGTATTGTAATGTAGTGTATTGTAATGTAGTGCAGTGCAGTGCAGTGAAGTGTAGTGTAGTGTAGTGTAGTGCAGTGAAGTGTAGTGTAGTGCAGTGAAGTGTAGTGTAGTGTAGTGCAGTGTCGTGTCGTGTCGTGTTGTGTGGTGTTGTGTAGTGTAGTGTATTCTGGTGTATTGACACTTTACGATTTGTATTGATTAGGACAAACCCAAGTCGCCTGCTGATGTTTACGTGGACATGCATGCTAATAATGATAAGAAACCAGCCGATGATTACGTTGATCCAACTAAACGAAGCCCATTCTATGAGAGCTTAGAGAATCTAACATACGATGCAGAATTGCCTCCAATACCTTTATCTTCAGATGAAGAGCCACTTGGAGAATATGACGATAAATTCAAAGGTAGGCTGACCACGAAGCTTGATAATAAAATTGTTTCATTTTATCAAAGAATAATAATGATATCATTATCATGATATTAAATCAATTAGGCAATGGCTGACATGGAGTATAAATACTAACCATAAGGGTGCTACCCAATTGTAAATTTTTAGTCTCGACCGGGGAATCGAACCCGCGCTCGCCAGATTCGGAGTCACACGACCAATCCACTACGCCAAATCATATATATAATATTTATACATGCTAAGCTTGTTCAGCAAAATTTTTATCAGTTAAGGACCCGTGGAAAAGATACATCAATTATAAGATAAAGATATCAATATATATATATATATGAGGGACATGCACAGTAAAAAGTGGAAGTTAATATTTTTGTCAAAGAGCCTTAAATCGCAAATTTAATCCGCAATTGTATTTTTTCTGTCTTTTTCTCCCTTACTTTCTTTTCGGTTTTTTTCTCCATCTCGCTTTTCATTTCCCTTTTCTCTTTCCCTTTTCCTTTCTTTTTCATAACATTTTTTCGTTATGTTGTACCGGATTGTCTGTCAGATTTGAAACCCCTTTGAAAGGTCGAAATTTGGATAAAAACATACCATAGTCAAAAACTAGGCCAAAATCGCTACGTTTCTTAGTGGTGATAGAGTATTTATGTCCACTTTCTTTTAAAAATTTTATTTCTCATTCATCTAGTTCCAAATGGCCACACAACGGGCGAACACTCTGATGGACGAATCAGTGGACCATTCGACACGCTGAGCTCTTCAAGTGGAGACGAACCAGAACCGCCAGCCTTGCCCCCAAGATCAAAAGAGCGCAGCAGCACTGACCCTCCTTCGTATAACACAAACAACACATACGCAAACAGCCTCGATCGGAAGATATCAACCTCGCTTGGAAGGAAGTTCGAGAAGGAGCTATTCTTTAGTGATCCTGACGCTTTGCATGTTGGGATGCTGCATAAGCGCAGGGTCCTTGCAGTTTGGCAAAAACGTTATTGTAAAGTTAAGAACGAAATGCTTATTGTTTACAGGTAAGGCTGTAGTAACGGAAACTGTTTTTAATAATAAAAATGGTAAAAATAATAACAATGATAATAATAATAATAATAATGATAATAATGATGATGAAAACTATGTAACAACTTCATTCTTTATAAAGTCTTTAGATAAGTTTAAAATTTTTTTGTAGATACAACAGTTTCTGATATTTTTAGGCAAAGAGTTAAATAGTTAAATGATGCAATCATTTATTCTCCAACACCATTTTGGAACTGACTTTAAGTTTATTGTTAATGCCACAAGGTTTTTCTATAGTTTCATGCTTCTTGGTAACATTTGTAGTTTGTATTGCTACTACAGTTGTAATTAGTTATGAACACATAAAAAAACCTGGAAATTTTACAGGAACCCCGACAAAGACGAGAAACCCGCCTTGGAAATAAGTCTGCAAGATCTGCAGTTCGTTGTTTGCGACAAGGAAACGTGGAGGAGCCATTCGTTTAAAGTAACACTCCCAAGCGCAGAGACGTATTATTTTGCTGCGGAGACGCACGAGCAGCTAGTCACATGGCTGAATGTCCTTGTGAAGGAAAGAGACAGGCTGAAGTATGGAGCTAAGGTAAGTTGACAAGCTAATGAAATAATATATCATCTGTATTGATTGATTCCTTCAATATCTCACTGACTGACTGGTTGGCTGGCTGACTGGCTGGCTGACTGACTGACTGACTGCCTGGCTGGCTGGCGGACTGACTGACTGATCTGATAGACTGACCAGCTGACTGTGTTATTTACTTTTTAATTCATTCACTCATTCATTTAATTGTCTTGTTCTCAGGATGCCAATGGACGGGATCGAACGAAAGACTTTTTGTCACCTAATAATGGCATAGAGGACAATGAAAGTACCAGCTCATTAGAACAGAGAGATGTCGAAGAGGGCTCGCATGGTATGTAGATTGTCGCAATTTACTGCTAAACATAACATGTATCAAAACCTTGAAAGTAATTATTTGCTTTCGACAGAGTTCTTGTTCTATGGACTGCCCAGTATAAGAAACCGACTTTGAGTGGTCGATTTCAATCACCATGGAGATCATGCAAGATGCTCTTTGATTGGTTGTTTTGCATTCTATACCCCTCTATCTATTGTTGACATCAAGAGAGGAGCAAATCAAAAGATTACTGTCGTTATTTCTATGACGACCAATTTCATTTCCAAATCCTAATCCTGACCTTGGTCCTAACCCTGACTTTAACCTTGACCCTTACCCTAAGACCTTGAGCAAAGTTGTTTATTTAGAGGGAAGCCTATTAAGATCTCAGGCTAACTTCTGCTAAGAGCTACAGTGTATCTCAAAATAACAAAAAACCGGAAAATTTACGAACCACTCCATTTTTGTCCTCTCTCTAGCAGGTCTCTAGGGAAATTTAAAAATTTGATAACCTCCCAAGGGTACTTATCAGACAATTCCCAATATGTTTTGGCAAAGTTTTGAACTACAACCTTTCTGATGTCAAGATTTTTTTTCAAAGTTTCAGATTCTGATACCGAGTCAATTGCAAGTGCAGACAGCGAAGCGAGCGACAAAGATGACATAGAAACTGATCGAAAGAAATCATTGAAAAAGCGATCATCATTTCAGAAATCACAATCCCAGAACAGAAGATTGAATCAAGAGTTTGATATTGATGGTGAGTGTTGGTCCTAGCATTTCATCGTGAAATGTATCGCATAAAATCTCTAGTGCATTATATCTCTAGTACTATTTCTTATGAGCTCAGTGAGATAATGCTATCATCTCGCTGTATTTGCTGTGCACTCCTGCCGCCTTGCATTGTTCCTTATCTCCTTTAATCTGTACTTAATCGAAAATTACAAGGATCTTTACGAAGTTTCCTATTGGCTTTCAGGTAACTTGTATATGGAAGCATCAGGCAAATGGCAAAGATATTGGTGCAAAATTGAGGCCACAAAACTGGAGATTTACGCCTCAAAATCATCGAAGTCGTCGGAATTATCAATCGCTCTTCTGGAAAGCAATTTGGTGTTGCTTCCAAAATCAGTAATGGAACAGTCAACAGTTTACATCATCAAAATCGTAGCAAATGAAAGCGAAGTGAATTTACTTGCAAATGACCAACGTGAGTGGAAAAAGTGGATATCACACATCAAGGTAAGCAATGCTTGTTTTTGAGGCGTGGCTCCTACAAAAGTGTCCTTAGAAATTATCCTTAGAAGTCATGAAACTGAGCAGAACTATAGAAGTCAGATATGCTGGATCGGTGTACGACAGAACATTTGACCCAGGGACGCTGCTGTGCACCACGCGGCGTCGTCATCATCGGCCTAGCCTTGGTTTTATTGCAGCTAAGTTTAGTTCTTATAACTAATCGCGAAGAGAGCCCCCCCCCCCCATTCTAAGACATTATGATATTAATGGGTATATATCATGTAGGAGTATATATAACGCATCTTATACAACGGAATAGTTCCTGATAGTTAGGAGTATTTGATCGACCTGTTGTTCGGAGTATTCCATTGTACCTTTAACCATTTGCCCGAAATCATAATGCCATATGTACAGAGCAAACTGATTTTCAATAATTGAATTCCAAAACTTCAGTGGTTTTCAAATCACATTTTTATTCGTTGCAGAAATATGCAACAAGTGTGAGAGAAAATGCTGAACTGCATAAAGATTTACCCGAACTTCCAGCATCAGGAAAAGGTATTTTGAAGTAAAAACATCATTAGTTTATATTAAATTGCATCATTTGAGTGGCGAATAATTTAAATATTTAACCACATCGGCCAGTTCTTTAGACTTCTATCCAACTTGGAGTATTTATTGGCCCTGAAGTATTCCTTCGAAACTATGAGGTGAGAAGATCCAATTTAGCAATAATCTTGGGCGTTAAAAGGAAACAAGAGCTTCGGAGATTAGTAGAAACGCTTAAGTTGTTATTTTTTAACGTAAATCATTTGTATTGTAGGTAAATAGTTGGTTCAATTAGTAATGTTTACTATTTTAATATTGTAAGTAAATTTATAAATAGATTAACAAGTAAATACTAAAAACCAGGAAATAAATAAGTAAATAATGTTTCTCGTGAGCCCTAAACTTGAATTTGGGCCAAAACGCATAAGAAAATGGTTATATCGACATAGATGATTAATTTTGGGATTCTTTATTTTTCAGGTGAACGTAAGCCTAGAACCAAAAAGGTAGGTACATTTTTATGGCACATTCTTTTATTTCAATATCGATGGTGTTTTCCTGGGGCATATTTGATTGCTGAGGCTTTAGAGGGGGGCTTTAAAAAAAGTTGGAGCTTACTGGATCTTTCCTTTCGCATGTAAAGTAGTCGGTTATAATTCGCTTACACTGAGATCATTTATCTTCCTACCAACTGTAAGTAAAAAGACTGTTATTATTATTATTATTATTATTATTACTATTATCAGTATTGTTATGCACAATGCTCGAGGGAATTGGCATGAACAAGACAGTTAAATGAGAACTTACAATGAAAATGACCAACATCGTCATCCGATGCTCTTATTACATTTTCTGCAGACGAAACAAAGAATAGACCCACCTAGATTTGATAGACTTTTTATTTAATAAACTATGTATTGTAACAGACAATCCAATTATTAGTGCGGTGTATGATTGTATGATTAATTTTATATGAAATGACTTGAAAGTTTAAAAAAATACTATTATTAATTTTATTATTATATACGATTGTATTTCATTGTAGAAACCCTTGAAGAACGGAAATGCATTACCGATTGATGTATCTGACGTCGCACAGGACCGAAAACAATACAATGTGCAGCTGGTACAATTCAAGGAAGTGAATGATGAAACCGGAAATGACGTATTTTGTGAAATTCGAGGTGGGTTCTTTATTTTAGCCAATGACAATTCAATGGAAAAGAAAACAATTGAAATTCCCGTTCGCAAAGTTCGAATTGAGCAGAAGGTTAGCGGGAGAAACGATTTTCAATTGTTTCAATTTAGTTCAGTGAACGAAGTGGCAATAATCTTAGGGGTGAAAGAGAAACAAGAACTTCGGAGATTGGTAGAAACACTTTGGCTGCAGAATGCTCAGGTGGAGGGAGAAAAGGGAACTTTTATATCAGATAACATCAACCAGTTGAAGAAGCAGTTTAAACGCCGGTCAATAACGTTCGACACAGAGCTGAAGGATTTGGAAAGGGGTGACCGATCGTCGTCACTGCCAAGGTACAAGCCGAAATTAAATGAGGACAAAGCCGCATCAGACAGTGAACCTATCGGAACGCAGCGTCAGAAAATTTCAAAATCTCCCGTCGATTCGAAGAAGCCTCAGAAGGCAGCTGGCAAGCAGTCGAGCAGCTCCCGTGTCTCGGCTTTCTTCAGGAGCCTGCCCAGGCGGAAGCAAAAGAAGTATGATTTTACCGACGTTGTTGACGGAATGCCCAAGACGCAATTCAGCGGCACTGTCACTGAGGTCAGAGTGGATGATAGCGGAGTGGAAACGTCGAACGAATGTCATTGCAAAGTTTCTGGCAAGATCTTCTACGCGTATGAGTTGACCAACGATGTAAAGCCAATCTTCAAAGTGCCGCTGCGAAGTGCGACAATAGAGGATGGACCGGCGGAGAAAGGTGAAGGAAGATACAGGTTCGCTGTGAGTTCTATGGAAGACAAAAGCATATTTAAGTTTGAAGTTGAAGGTGAAGAAGATTTTGATAATTGGTATAATGCGCTGTACATGATTGATAATAGATCAAATCCCGGGAAAATGTCGAGCCGAGAAAGTCTTCTTGATGAGATGAAAAGCGACGCTGATGCCGATATGAAACCGGAAGTTTCAACGCCGCTTTTCAGTGGTTCGAACAGTAATTCCTCTCTATCGTCAGTTTTGTCAAAGCAAGCCAAGTCCATTGCCGGAAGTGGCGATGAGACAAAAGCGGAAGCTCCGCCAACCCGGAAGATTTCGGAAGAGGTTTTCGCTGGTGGCCCAGAAACAATTAAACAAAGTGGTTTTCTTTATGAAGTAAAACAAAGTGAAACAAATGGAATAAAAAGTAGAACAAAGTTACGACGATGGTGCGTTTTACGACAATCCTGGGTCGAAATATATAGTAACAAGAACGACAAGGTTCCCTTACGCGGAATCGCAATCGGGCACCATACCATAGAACCTATTAGCACGGAGGAATCGGGCGAGAAATGGGCGATGAGTTTACGATCGGACGAAGAATTGATAATTCTTTGCGCTAACAACGAAGATGACTACTATAAATGGCAGCAAGAACTGAAAAAGGTTACGAAAAAGCGAACTCGACTATCGAGCGATGTTGCGAAATTAAAACTTAAATCAGCCAGCGATGGAATTAAACAGCTGTTATCCTCGTCCTCGCTCCCGGGATTACCGAAACGAGATTCTAAAAGAAACACCATTGTACTAAACGAAACAGATGAAAAACTTGTTCATGATTTCACCGCTGATATCGAGTCAGGTAACAAAATTTCAGGCATCTTGACGATAACATTGGTTGACGAGAAAGTTGTCAAACCAAAGAAACGCTATTGTTTGATCCGAGATGGTAAATTCTGTATTGCAAAACGATCTAAACCGCAAAAGTTTATGAAAACGATCGATTTGTCAAAAGTCGCCATATTAGATGAATGTGATATTGACAAAGAGGTTTTCGGTTTTCGCCTCGATTTCGGTCCAGGGGAAAGTATGGCTTTTCAAGCAGCCAACCAAAAGACGGCCGATGATTGGATGGTGGCCATCTCCATGGCAATTCTTCTCGAGAAACTGACATCACCAGATAAATTTCCGCAACAGGGGGATCAACTTGGTGACGTCCCTGAGACAGATGACAATTTTGGTCCTGATGTAGATGAACTCGGATTGATCGATGTGTCCCAAGTCGTGGTCAAAGAAAACCGAGGATCTGAAAGTTCTAACTTTTCAAATGACATTAAAGCTGCTATTGACCAGAAGATAAGTGTTGGTAGTAGCTACCTGAATCCTTTAAGTAATTTACTCGAGTCTGCATTCACCCCAGGGCCTTATTCTGAATCCTCCAGCCCTTCATCACGTGAAGGAACCCTTGAAAGGGATGTCGATGACAGGAAAAGTGCCAGGAACAGCAGCGGTGGTGTGATACCTGAGGAGGAGCGCGAGGATTCGGATGATCAGGCAAGCGGAACGATAAAAGCCAATGTTGTCAAGAATGATGTTGCTAATAGTAACACCACGAATGCTTTAGATATTGACAATGAGATACCGAGACCCGGAAGCGTATCAAAAGCAATTGCCTCGTATGAGACGCTCAACTCACGTCCGAGGCCAATAGATGAAGACAGCGTGTTCCATAACGAGGCTGCCGACACCCAAGTCGAAGAAAAGCTTGCAGATCTTTTGAAAAAGCAAGAAGAGTTGGAGAAGGAGCGCAACGTGATACTAGACAGACTACCAGACCTGCGGAACGAGGTGGAAACTGCAAGGATACGCAGAGAAAAGGGAAGTATCAGCACGGACAAGCAAGTAATAGAAGAGGAATACGCGACTGCCAAAATGGATTTAGGAAATATGGAGAAGCGATTGAATCGTTTGGAGAAAGAACTGAATAATGTGAAAGGCGCCTTGCAGAAGAAAACATCGAAGCTGAAGGATCCATTTCGCCGTCGATCTGCTGTTATTAGTCCGCATGTCATAGTCTAATGATTGGCATTGCAATATTTATGCATTTTAAATGTAAGCCATTGGGAGTGTTTGACCCGTGTACCGTATAAGCTGTACCGTATATGATGACCCGTGTACCGTATATGCTGACCCCTGATCTGTTAAGTACCGTATATGCTGATCCCCTTAAAAAGTGTCTTAGTTCCCCTTGTTTACTTCTTTTTATATTACCAGTGGTTTTTAAACGAGATTATTGACTTGGTGGCGTCGAGAACCAGGGTAGTTACCAAGGGGCCCAGGGACTAAAGGGATCCCAGAAAATAGATGTATATTTAAAAGGTTTTCACTGCCTTCAACACAAGGGGCCCCATGCCTGCCCAAACCCTGGGGCCCAGCCCGTCTTTCGACGCCCCTGCTGTTGTGTTAGGGACGCCACTAGAGCCACATACTTTTCAATGTCCTCTCAAAATTGCCAAAAATGAAGGGAATGTTAATCCAGCTTGATTCAATTTGCCATCTATTCGAACCTGTCCCATAATCTCGCTTCAATATGAGAGCTTGCACCATAATTTACATTTAATTTTGAGCAATAAAAATATGTCTCATAATTTATCAGAGTGAGCACTCACAAAATTCCCTTATCATTTGTCACTCCATAATTTTCCGCAATTTTTCAGAAAATCCCTAAGTTCTACATATGTCTCATTCATTATCAGAAATAGTACTGTTTTAAATTTTTCATTAGATGCAGTACGATCTCCCAAAATTGTTTCCAGGTATAGACGCTTTGTTGAGCAGTAAATCATCCATTTAAGTACGAGAATACGCCTCCTACGATTGGAGCCTACCCCCTTCCAATGGGAGCACGCCCCCTCTCTGATTGGATGATGGTAGGAAAAATCCGGCGATCGGTGTTGAAGTAAATATATTTAGCAATGTAAATTTTGCAATGTTTTTAACGCAGAGAATTGCGCTAGATACAGTTTTATTATGCTTTGCATGTATTTCATTACGGAGTTATTGGCTTCCCATATTGCATGGCTATTCCTGGCATTTGCAGATATTCCCTTGAATTCCATTTTCTCCCAATGTTTTAGCCATGAGCACCAAAAGATACAGCGACTGTCACTCTCTGCTCCCCCCAGAGGTCCATGGCATTTAAGTATTCTTGCATAATCGACACAGTGCAGTCTGCATGCGTTAGTTAAAATCTGCAAATTTCATCCCTAATACCTCAATGAAACTGTCTTTTAAAAGCCAGCACTTGATATCAACATCACACTCAATATCCCTTCAGTTAAATTGAAAAAAAGTATTGAAAATACAAACAAAATTTGGAACTGTTCTTCCAGGACGTCATGTTTAGTTTATCGTGTTTTATCCTCGCGCAGTAGAAATTTAAAAAATTTCTTATAAATTCATCAATCGAGGTTCTGTCATTTTTAAAAAATTCAGACACGTTTCAAAATTACCAACACCTGTTTTTAAGCGAATTTTCAGAAGAAAGTTTTTATTTTCTTTTGAAACGTCTTTAGGGAGCCAAAATACTGCCTTTGGAGGTAGATTCCTGCTCTGCTAAGATCAAGAATTGCCTCGCATTATGGTCAACGCCAATTTCCTCAATATTTTTCGTGTTAAGATATTTCTTTCTATTTTTGTAAGATAGTATTTTCGATGTACGATAAACAAGCGTGTAGGCTTTTCTCATTTTATTAAAGGTTTTACTGTTAAATTCATTGTGATTTCTTTCGGTAATAATGCCAAATGGCGCACAATTAGGCCCTTTTTTATAATCTCAATGGCCTGGAGTTGTCCAAGGTTTCAATTTAAACCGTTTTGATATAAAAAGCTCCAAATTGAGCGTGAATGAAAGCGAACGCTATAAACCCACAGCTCAGTTTTCTCCTCCTCTGAGTCTTGATAAAGACGCGTCTTGATCTGGAAGTCATCTGTCTCACGTTTTTAACACGATGTTCCTGTGATCAGCCAGTGAATAGTTGT
Organism: Catostylus mosaicus; assembly: GCA_964019065.1. Classification (NCBI taxonomy): domain Eukaryota; kingdom Metazoa; phylum Cnidaria; class Scyphozoa; order Rhizostomeae; family Catostylidae; genus Catostylus; species Catostylus mosaicus. The sequence continues at coordinate 1,681,575 of OZ025200.1, forward strand.
CAAGGCTACACTGGATTTGCAGAAAGCTTTGAAAATCAATACCAGACAATGTTCATGTGATCAGTTTAGGGTTACCCAATAGCATTGCCGCAAGAACATGACAACGCCCTCAGCAGACTTCCATTTTTTTGTCTCAATGTTCGAATAGATTTGGCCTAAGCAAGTTCTAGAGGTCTTTGCAGTCCGTTATTCTTAAGGAAATACTTACTTATAAGTGTCTTTTCAACAAACAGAAAAAAGGATGTAGCCCCCTTTCTTACCCCCCACTCCTTGCCTCATTGTGCGCCATTGCATTTAAGCACTCTTTTTGCACTGAAAATGTTAACTGCACTAAATTCGTAAGCAATTTCCGTAGGTAATTTTAATGCATTGAAGCATTGGTAAACTTCTTGCCATGTATATTATCATAATGCCAGAATGTATATGCTGATCTCATACCTGTGTTAAGACTGCCATTGCAATGATGCTTTGATATAGTCAAGCAGGGGTGGTGCCACGATTTTCCCGAGGGGGGGGGGCTAGGTTCCCTGACAAGGGGGCTATAAAACAGAATAGAGGGTATTTTTCTAAGCATAAGAAAGCAATTTTTCGTGAAAAATTCCCCGACATGCATAATAATTTTCCCCGACAATGGGGCTGATACTCCTCGACGAGGGGGCTACTGCTCCCCCTCTGGCGCCACCCCAGTAGGTAAAGCCATTCGAGTGGAATCGCATCTCTTTGTATCCAGTCATTGGCATTGCTACGTGGAAAGGGCGTCAGAATTGGAATAATTTCTAGAGAAAAGGGGCTAGGGTGTTTAGAGGGGCTCTGTATTCATTAATAAGGCATTTATTAATTTGGTTTTATTTTTGACATGTGCTCCGGCATTCTATTGCATTTGAAAGATGAAGACTTCGCCCTTTCAGTATGGAGATGGTTGTCCTAAATGTTGGTCTTTCCCCCAAAAAGCTGTGCAAGTCTTATCCCAAAAACAGGTTCCGTACATTTAGCTAAAGGCCTAAAGTGGTTTCCAAAATACATCTCCAATTATGTGTCTCCCAAAATCTTCACCTCACTGTTTGTAATTTTCTCGTTTGAATAACTGTGTTCGAGTGGCTGACGTAACAGAGGAACAATTATCATCTTAATTTGCTGATCATAGGAAATCTGATGTAAGATGACCTTATCTTATTTTGATGTAAATACGCTAAATAGTTGGCACCAGATGACTCAGAGTCCTTTCCAGCTGTATGTGTAGTGCGGGGGTGGCGCCAGGATTTTCCCGACGGAGGGGCTTGGTTTCCCGACAAGGGGGCTTAATAACAGAATATAGGGTACCTTTCTATGCGTTAGAACACAATTTTCCGTCGAAAATTCCCCGACAGGGGGCCAACATTCCCCGACGAGGGGGCTACAGCCTCCCCGTCCTCCCTCTGGCGCCACCCCTGATGTGGTGCAAACAAAGTATATAACTGTATTCTTTTGTTATCTCAATATTTGAAGTGATAAAAAAAGAGGAACAACGCAGCAGGCGTGCGCAGCAATAATAACATATTTATTTATAAAATATATTAATATTTATTTATTATTTGGTCGTATTTGTATTGTACTCCTACCGCTTTGTGTTATTCATATTTTACGTTATCTATATACAACATCGCAGGCATTACTCGAGAATTTGGTTGGCAGCCTGCTATTTTGTTATTTAATTTTCGGTTAGTCTGCTTGTGTTTGCTGGACAAAGATTGGGCTTGGGAATATCTAGAGCTTAACAGCCCTTGAATTTTCTCGAAGAGTGTTTTTGAGAGGAAAATGTCTCAGTCACTGGCCAAGATCTCTCGCTGTCTTCAAGAGACAAAAACAAAAATATTATTTCAAAAGCAGAAATCTTTCATGCGATTTTGCCTTCGTCAACTGTTTTACTTATAGCGTAGATCATAACTATTGCTTAAATCAAATTTCGACTTAGATGCCAATGCATTCGCTTGGCACTTCGCTGCGTCAAATTCACCACAACTGACTTGTTATCATGGCCTACCTCCAATTTCTATTAAGCGATGTCTAGCTGTCATGGTTGCAACGAATGTTCTGAAATTGTGTTGAAAAAAGTGTCTTTCTTTTGTTTTATTTAAAAGAAAACTTAAAATCATCGCGGCCACAGATGCTAGGCAATTGATTGTAAAACGCAAACAACTTTTTCATGACGAAATACAAACTTATGTACACTCTTCTTTTTTTATAAGAATAAATCTTATAAGAATAATGAGGCTCAAAATTGGTGAAATTTAAGAACACTTTAAGAATATTTTCAGGCTCAAGATCTTGTGAAACAATTATTTTTAGTTGGTGTTTTTTCACTTCTGAATTTTTTATGACATTTAATTACTTGTACTTCTTTACTCCTTCTTTGATATTCTCTAAGTCTATTTTTAGATTTTATTTGGATGACTTGTTCTGTTCGCCAACATATTTGCAACAGGTGTCATTTTTGGCATTGATGATAATAATAAAAATTTATTGCCATATCCGTTTTTTCTGCCGCGCTAAGAATAATTTAAGAATATCCCGAGGCTCAAAAGAGCAAAAAATTAAGAATATTGAGGCTCAGCAAAAAAATTAGGCATTCTTATGAGAAAAAGAGTGTATTAAATTAAGTATGCTGTATGCTCGCTCTAAGATTGCAAAGTATAGGTGGAGGCATAAAGATGACACTAAGACAAATCTAAGCTAGAAACTTTCATTTTTAAACCCAGGTAGATGTTCTTGTAGCTTCCTGGTTAATGTGGGCCCCGGGTGCCGAGGCCTGTGCAGGCAGGGGAAGGCAACGTATAACATCATTGGACAGTTTGTGTAAGTGGGTGTTTGTGTAAAGGTTCTCCTGAATTAACCTTGAACATGCGGTAAAGCAAGCACCCCCCTTACCGTATTTAAGAAAACACAGAACACACCATGTCTATATGATAACTTGTATCATTTACAAGCAACTTTTTAATAAGTTTCTAAGCGCGAGTATCTGAGCAGCAATCCTCACAGATTGAATGGGCCTAGTTATTAAGGAAACTAAAATGTTGATAATTTCTAATCATCTCTACATTTCTTTAAATCAGTCAAATTTTCGACATTTTCGTTGGATCGTTTTCTATTTCCGTCACTTTGTTCGCCGTTACTGGCCACTGTCTTTATATTTTGAGTAGATTGCAAGCTCTGAAAGGAAAAATCATAATTAATAACCAAAATTAATTTATTAAACAATAAGTATTTACAGTAGAATCCTGTTCACTCAGACTCGGGGGGGGGGGGCGGAGGACAGTTTATTCGTTCTACTTAGCGAATGTCCGAGATTTCAGATTACTTTACTAGGATTGTGAAATCCAAAGGAAACAACAAAATCGTACAACTAAGCGATTGTCCGAGTTACCTAGGGTTCAAAATTGACAGCATCTAATGTAGTTCCACTTCTGGGGTTGGTCATGTAAAAACTGGGTACGGACACGGGTTTGCGTTTGCGGGGTCTAGTTGTTGCATGTTCCTTATAAAAGAATAAATTACAACAATACATAGCGTTTATGCCATAGTCTAGGACGAAGGGGGGGGGGGAATGTTTGAAAATTTGAAACTTAGTTAATGAGGCTCTTACATTGTTCGAGATAATTTAGTTAAAGGAAATCCAAAGGGTTGCAAATTTATAGACAACTTGAGACACGCCTAATTTTTCAGCATTTTCCCGTTGTATACCCCTACAAGCAAAAACCTTCAAGACCGGGTTTTTCAACAGTTTGACTAGACATTGAAGATCTATTTAGGTTGGATTTCGCACAAGAAATTTGTACCGTGTTTGTTGCGAAAAAATCAAATTGTTTGGCTGGAATTAATGGATGAATCTGTGACACAGTGCGTACAAGCCAAATTTAGCACAATAATCGCAGCCTACACAATCCTATTAAACTGCAAAAACTTGTCAAATGCGATTCTTTTCTTTCACCTGCCTCGGGTTTGTACGGGACGAAGAGCGTGACAGAGAAAACGCAGGTGTAATACATTCATTCGTTTAACAGGAGAACCCTTTTTAAGATCATCAAAGCCCTATCGCTTATCAAATGTAAGAATGTCTATATCTAACGTCTTCCAATTTCGTTAAAATTTAACTTCTTAAAAAGTTGTCAAACCTTCTATTTCCAGCGAAATATTATCAAAATATACTCATGCTGAAGATTGAGGAAGCCCGCTTCATGTGAATAGAGGCGTTCAGTGGAAATAAGAAATCCATACTTGTTAGTAAATGGTAGCAAAGCAGAAATGAGGCCTCAGATGAGAAATGATACAGTATTGTTATGTCACATCAGAAATCGTTTATATAGTTAATTAACTCTGTTCGAGTATAACTCCCTTTCTGTATTAAGAAAATAAAACGTGCTAGAAAAATGACACTCGAAGATGTTGTTTGTCAATCTTGTTCTGATGTGGTAGGTAGATAAATTTTAAAAGAGGGAGAACGGCAAGAGCATCTGTGCTGGAATGAAAAATAGAGATTCAAAAAATCGAGCCTAAGAAAGATTATTTGGTTCTTATCTGTCAGATTAATCGGTTAAGTGGGGTCTATCCAAAACAGGATTAATCTAAAACTGGATTAACCTAAAACAGGTTAATCAAGTATAGATCATCTGAAAAAGGATTTCTTTTCATAAAACATATCATAACAGGCAAGCCCATATGTACCTTGTCCATATTTTTATGTCAAAAGTGTTTATATCTTACCTGTGTTTCCACAGCATATTTTTTCGTCCACTGCCTTGCCTTCTCATTGAAAAGTGGTCTGTTGCTTGTGAATTCTGCTGACTAAAATGAATGGTGGAAAGATGGTAATAATGATGGAAAGTTTCATTTCTTTATTCATTGTTTACTATAATTATCAACAATGTGTTTAAAGAGTTGGATTACCTAATCAGTAGCTATAATTGAGGCTAATCAAGACCAACTCAAAACTAAAACTAAATCTGAAGATATGCAGAGTTAAAATGATACCCTAAATATTAAATACAATGAATATAAAAGTGAAGTTTGTTTAGCTTAATAAAGTGCAAAGCAGAAATTAACCAAGCCTTGGTAAGGGATATAGTTTTGACACTGAAGTTTATAATGGCAAACATCTTTAGCATATATATGAAGTTTGGGACTGGTAAGCCACAGTTTATAGATAAAAAGTAAAACAAACTAAAATTGAGTGTTGACATTTACATAATTTTAGCATTTAATTTCACAATAAAAACATCTGTAAGTAGTACGTATGTGGGTAACATCAGTAAGAATGTAGTTCAGAACTGGTCATTCACAGTTTATAGGTCAAAAAATTAAACAAACCAAAAATGAAGTGTACTAAATAAAAGTAAATTTGTGCTGAATAAAATTGAAATATTAAAGTTTATCTGCTACACTTACAATATCAGCCATCAACGGATCGTCCGGGTTGGGATCTGAAAGCAGCAGGTGAATAGACATGAGCATTGTTGATATGTTATGAGAAGGTTTCCATGCACCCTAAAATTTCATAAAAAAAAACAAACTAACATGTCAAGGCCATGGGTTTAAAGTCATGCAAAAGATTCCATGATTGACAAATAAATGAAATACAGAGGTACAAAATAATAAAATGCATCTTTAAATGTTTTTTCAGTGCATTTGGGAACTATGCATATTAAAATTGCAAGGAAGATGTTAAGGAGAGGGCCCACCTCAGTAGCTGGGCTAAGCAAGGAAAGTTTGTTTCCTGTTTAACAATGACCTGTTTAACAACAATAACATTGGTTGAAGTTCATCAAAGTATTTTAGAGTGGCTATTTAGAAGTTTAGGTGCAAAAAGGGCTTGAATTCTCTGTTTATAAACTCTTAAAAACCCTACTATCATTTTTTAAAAATAGAGCTTGAAGTTGGTGGAAGCAGTGGCATCATTTGAAGGGGGCTTCAGGGGAAGGCCTGTCCCTCCTAACTATCAAAATTTTGTCTATTTGTAGTGCAAAAATAGGCACCACCTGGTAACTTTTAGCTACAAAATGAGTAACTTTTACAGTTTTTGAAGGGCAAAAGTGTCATCAGCCTCCCAAAACAGGGCTGGAAGTGACAACTCTGGGAAGACACAATTAGGTAATGAAAGTTATAACCAAAGTTAAAAAAGTACCTTTGGTGGCATCTTTAGTATGTCCAGGCAGATTCTACCAGCGGTATCAATATTGGGATGATAAACAGGTGTGGTGAATCTGACTTGCGGTGGTTCAAATGGATACCTACAGGAAGGTAATAAAAAAAACCTTCCAATCAATGTCTTCTTCTCATCACAGCCTTAGCAATAAGGGCATGATATGTTATTGAACATTTGGATAAAACTGGGGCCAATCGGAAATTATTTTTCAAAAAACTACTTGGCTTTGCAACTTGACAAGTGTATGATGCTTATATTTACCGGTCAGGAATAGTAATAGATAACTTGAAGATTCCACCGGCATAAGGCGTATCATCTTGTCCCATGATACCTGAACAAAGTAAAGCAATCATGTACACATATAAAAAGTATATGAAATGCAAAAATTACATGAGTAGGGAAAGGCAGAGCCCAGGGGTGGTGCTAGAGGATAGCAGCGGGCAGTAGCTCCCATTGGACACAGTCTTATGCCTGTCGATGAATTTTTAACGCAAAATTGTGTTCCATTGCTCAGAGGGATGGTGACAAATGATCCTTAGAAAATAATGGAATTTCCACACTTAAAATGAAAATTAAGCAGATGATATAGGAATGGGGGAGGTTGAATTTACCCCTCTACGCCACTTTGTATTAATCTCCCATTTCCTGAGCTGCAAAATACCAAATTTTCTTTGGGTCAACAAATTATGTCGCGACAACAGGTTTTAAAACGTGTTTCATACTAGCTTCGAGTTGATCCGTCTTATCTCCAACTGTCCAACATGATATTCCACTTGATGGTGATTCAGCTAATTGCTTTAGTTCCCTTTTCAATCTTGTCGATTTCTGCATAGCGTTGTCTCGATCTAATTTCCCGCCAATTTCCAAGTCTAGGCACTAGGCCTAGCTAACCTCCGGCGAGTTATCTGAGTCCTGTCGAATCTAGCAAAGAAAAACAGCGATCAACTTCAGTAATCTAAAACAATCTTAAACATCAATCATATTGATCTTAAAATTTGAGTCTTGTACAGCATTATTTTGCTCACAAACTTAATAACCCATTAGTTTCTTCGATCCAGCCCTCTCCTCCTTCTGTGATGTCATTTCCGTTATTTTGGTTCCATCAACAATCCACTTCCGGTTTTCCCATCACTTTCTGTCGGCTGCCAATCGAATAGGTGAAGATGCCATAGGCTACGTCGTATCGGGATGCAGCCATGAAAATGTGAGTAAAATACCAGGTAACGATTCAGTCCAGTTACATTTATGCATTTAAATTCAATTTTATTTAATGATGAGCTCAGGCAGACGGCTCACCTACCTGAGCTCATCATTAAAGAGTTTGGTAAAGAGTTTGTTTTATCCGAAGTTAAAGGCTAGTTTCAAGCTTTAAAATATTCCATATTCATATTATTTCGCTTACATATCAATTGAGTAGCCAGTTTTTTATGACATATTTACCCAGCATTTATTTCACAGCAGCTTCCTATCTACGACATCCAAAAAACTAAAAATCGACGGTGTTGCTCTGCTCGGGTAAATTTCAGTAAATGTAAACAGACTATTTTAAACTTTTCTCTAAATGTAAACACATTAACAGGTCACCTTCAAATTGCGTCGTTACCAGTCGAGACCTTATGTTTAGCCTCTAAGTACCCAGGGCTATTTAAACATCGTATCTAGAGGGAGGGTTATGTTATAGGCCTGATTCTTTTCCCTGTCGCATATACACCCTCTGTACGGTTGCCACCTGTTTTTTTCAGTCGATAGTGGTCGACTAATCCAGAGAGCAGATTACCCTCTTGTTTGATTTATTTCTAAGTATGTTAATATTTGGTTAATCATGTAACAAAAACGTGTTAACCACAATTCCAAAACTAAACACCTGAAAACTTTTAAATTTGGTTCTCTGTAATGGATTTCCCAAGGCAGTCAAGATATAAGACAGTTTGCTTTCAGCCCTATGTTGGCAGCTATGTTCTCAGATACAAAAAGGTTTCTTTAGCCCTGGCTGCCGCACCAAATTATTGAGTGGAGGGGGGAGGGCGTTGCATTACCAAATCTCTGTGAGAAGCATAGCCAGAGGGTAAGGGGATGGATGGTAACAAGTTTAGTGTCTGTGATAAACAAATCTGTGAGGTCCTGAAAATGTTCCAACTGGAAACCAACAGGAATCTTTATTCATTGGCCCATCCCCCTGAGAAATGGGCCAGGCTATGCAACTGCTCTTCTGTTAACAAATACACATTTTGAGAAATCATGTTTAGAGGCATGGTTGTGTGCATATAAACTTGGAGTGAATAAATATCACCGTAATTACTCAATTTCTGATGTTGGAGAGATGAACAGCTGGGAAAGCAGAAAATCTTGTTGAGAAAGGTTTTGGGAGTGGTTTTGAACAAAGAACTTGCACTGTAACCAATTGTCCATGTCACTGTCATCTGTCCACCAAAGCCTATTCACTGTATGTAGAAACAGAGGTGTATTACAGTGAAACAATGCGAAGCGGCTTTGACCAAAAACAGAGTTTTCTGCATTACCTTAACCAACTATTTTTCAGCTCATGCTTCAAAAATTGTTTTCTGGTCCTTGGCAAAGCTGTAATGTAGAGGATCCCACAGAATCCTGTCATATTCGAAATTTTTTCTTTTGAATAACTGTTAAGATTTAATTCAGTTCAGTTCAGTTCAGTTCATCATATATTTTAAATTCCAATACATACCAAATTTTACTACAAACAAGTTATTGAAATTTGTTACTCGAATAACCAGTACACACCAGTTATTACACAAAATGAACAAACAACAACATATTAACTAATACAATAACTAAATAAGAAATGAAAACTGGTTAAATTATATGAAGGAATTACTGAAAGGAAGAGCTCTTTCAGTAAATAAACTCATCCAGAAGAGAGCAACCCTGTTTCACAAATTCTAAATTAAATTTATTGAATTCATTTAAGCATTTTTAAAAGAAAAAAAGAAACTATGGGCAGATTGTGACGATCAACTATTGTTTTAATGGTTTTGAAAGAGGAAGGCTTTGAGTTTTTGCCAGAAGACATTACAAATGTTGAATTTTTTATATCTACAGAAATGCTTTCCTGCATTTAGTTAGTAGAAGTGCACTGACCAAATACATTTTTTGCTCTTTAAAGGCCTTTTTAGAACACTGTCTGGTTGACCAGCCCTACTAATGATAGTCTCAGGGTATTTCTACAACTTGACTGCTCCCAGTTTCTTATTTCTTATCCTCTGAACTGAAGCATCTGCAGAACATTGTGAGCATTTCTTCATTTGGTAAATAATTGATTTCTTTGATGTCCTATTATTTGAGCATTTGCTTTTCTTTCCAGATGCGCTGAAGGTGCTTATTGCCATCTTACAAGAGATTTGGAGAAGCTCAAAAGGGGTTATTGGTTAATAATTGATAGAACGTTGAAAAACTACAGTTTTTATTTTTTGCAAAGTCATTTGTTTTTGGATGATTATCAGCAAGCATTCAGTTCCTGCTATACAAATGTAAGTAAACCTGCTTCTGACTTCAAAATTCAAAATTCTTCACAACCAGGTCCTGTGAAAGCTCAAACATGACCAATGTAATATGCCAGTGCTAAGTCTAGTCAGGATCTCCAGAGAAGGGGTGTGAAGGGGGGAGGCAAGTGCCTCTTATGCATTTTTGCAAGGGGGAAAGGGGGGAGAGTGCATTTTTAATAGTTTTTCTTGAGAACCTTACATTGCATGTGATAAAATTACAAAAACGTTGATCTAACACTTCAGGTCAAATAGTTGTTATGACCGACATTAGCCATAACTACCATATCAATGTACAATATGCAATTTGGAATGATGGTGTGAGAAGAAATAGCAACAAAATGTCATAAAGGAGCCTGATTAATATCCTTGGGAACAATTTTAATAGCATTTTAAGCAAAGTTAAACAGCATTGCCACAACAATTTTCCATGGGAGTACCTCTGGATACTCGATGCTATCAAAATTGTAGTATTTTCAAGCTCAACATTTTTCATGCCAATTTCATGCATTCACATTAAATGAGTCACCTCCTGTGCTGGAAAATTAGATAATTAGGCTTATTTTCCAGTGCAGAAGGGGCATATGCCCCCTCAGCTGGAGGTGTCCTTTCCAAACGCAATGCAGTTTTTGGCCGAATTGAATTCTAAATGGAACATCCACGTGGAGACGAGTGGTTAAAGCGCAGGTCAACGAGCCTATGACCCTAGAATCTTGTGGTTCGAGACCATAGTCGGAACCTTTCTCAACAAGCTGTTCAAGCAAACCAGCTGCCCATCCTTTGGAGGTCGGTAAATGGATACTCTGGAGAAAAACTGAAGGGAGAAGCCTTAGGGCCCTAAGTCCACATCAGCTTGGTAGCTACCAGAAACCCAGCCTGGGTTAACAATTAGATAAAAACTAAACAGACGGACAATGAAATTTTATTGCTTAAGATGTTTTGATAGAGTGGTGAGGCAAGTATCCTGGGGTAACAAATAAAACAAACAAACTATAAAACAAATAAAATGCGACATTTTCTTTTCAATATTTAACACTTGTAGATTATCTAACATTCGAAGATTGCGATTCCAGCTGTCATGGTTTACAGATCGTTATGCGATTCACAATGTAGTTGCTTTGTTTATCCAAGGCAAAGTCAAATCCATATTGCCTTCGTGGTGTTATTTTGCCAAGACAAAGTGCAACCTGCTATCTATAGTATTGTCCAATGTTTTTCCGAATTGAGGGTGTAATTTGTGAAAATGCAATGTTGCTTTCTAAAAGCGCTGATATGCAAGAACATCCGCCAGTTTTAGCGGAGTAGATCTTACTCATTTTACCTGTGCGGTCTTTCGTTTGTGTTTTCGTGTTCAAAGGAATGATGAAAATTTAATGGTTTTGGATTAACGCCGTTTTTTTCGGTCACGTTGATTTACAGGTATTTTATTGAAGGCTTCTTGATCAAGATCTTTTAGCTCGTCTTTATTTACGTATATTTCACAAAAGAACTATAGGCCCTCTGGTTTTTACATTTACAAAGAGATTTCAATACATTACTGGTTCTGTTTTATCTCATATCGCGCTTTTTATCAATATATTATCAGTTTTTATAATTTAGCTCCCGTCATAGCTTGTAGTTCACTAATTCGTCATTTTTGTACTCGCAAACAAAGATTACCGTTCTCATTATTGACGAAATTTCGCAAAGAATACAGAGTTTTGCAAAGACACTGGCAATAATATTTGTGATTGTTCCAAGCATGTTGAAATGCTTCGTATTTAAAGGGTAAATGAGGAGAAATTTCCAACAATTTGGTGGTAAAACGGTTTTTTAGGTTAATCTTCTGCATATTCTGCAGTATTTACTTGAAAATTCCTGCGAATTTAATAGTGTCAAATTGCATAGTTATCCAGGTCTTTCGGACTGAATTGGATCCAGAATAAATTGAATTTTTAATTGCCCTTGCTTGTAGTCAGAATAAAGAATACAGAGCTGCCAACATAAAAAGAAATATATGATATCACATGCAGGTGAGGGTTTTCTGGGAAATTTCCGTTGACCAATTAAGATTTGAACCAAAACTCAAGGTTACAAATTCACCGCACAAACTGCCATATAGTTGTATAGTGCTAACAGTTTCCTTACTTAGCTGGAAAGGTTTTTTACCTTCTAAGGGTCCCTGACTCTAGCTAGCTATTACCTTTGTTGGGAATTGCTCAGTTGCTTAAAGGTCTTTATTAAGCCTTCATGTTACATAATCTCCAAGGGTATCTGATCTTAGTTGCTTATATTTGTTGCTTTTTAAAATATTGCCCTTCTCTTTGATGACCCTAGTTGCTTATTAGCTTATTACACAGTTGCTTAAAGGTTTCCATTGAGCACACACGTTAGATAATCTTCAAAGGGTTCATCTCAAGTTACATTACGTGCTCTGGTTTAATTATAAGCGTTGCTTACAGCTTAATTATTCAGGTCTAAAGTTGCTTAAAGTGCAATTCACTTGAGCCCCAGCGAAGCGAAGCAAGCGAGCTGCTTATAGCTTCTTAATCAAGCTCCTCTGCTACTTAGTTTTAAAGACCAGATAAGTTGTTAACATTCCTTCAGACAAAAACAATTCGGAAGGCAAACCTTTCTCACAAAATCATAGAAAACAGGCATGGCTTGGGTGTGCCCGTAGGAATTTACATTGTTTTGCGGGGACCTTCCTGCAGCTAATGACCGTAATGTTTTTCTAACTCTCCTTAAATTTGAAGAAACCGAAACTAGCCGCTTTTAATTGGCTGTTTGTTAGTAACTCAAGCGCATGTAAAACTCAAAATTCATGCTTTATATTCAAATCAGTTCTGTTAGAAGGTTTAAAATCTGCTCTTCTGCAACAAAGCTTTAAGTGCGGGGGCGAATCGTACACCAGGTGGTTAGCCCACTTGTTGCACTACGCGTTTCGAGTTTATCTACGCACAGTTCAAACGAGCAATTTATTTACGCCATCATTAAGTTGTACAATCGCTCGAATAAGTGATGTTCCAAGCAAGCGCAATTTTATTTCAGGTTTGCATTTATGTTATGTTATGTTATGTTATGTTATGTTATATTATTTTATGTTATGTTATGTTATGTTATGTTATGTTATGTTATATTATGTTATGTTATGTTATGTTATGTTATGTTATGTTATGTTATGTTATGTTATGTTATGTTATGTTATGTTATGTTATGTTATGTTATGTTATGTTATGTTATATTATATTATATTTTGCTACGTAGCATTACGTTACGTTATTTCTTATAACATAACCCTTATTATCAATTTTCATAAAGGCACTTCTTCGGAGGCAAGACAGAGACCGTTAACGCAGCAACTTGGGACAATTCGATACACGTGGAGAAGTGAAGGTACGTTTCTTGCTAACTTAAGAAATCACTTGATTTGACTTAAATCTGTCTCCAAGGCTCTCCTAGTAATTTGGTAGTGGGGATGTCTTTAAATCTTTGTAGAATGCATAATATTTCATCCGGTATTGAACTTGTTTTGCTTTTCTTTCAATCATGTCCTTTTTGATGGCAAAATGCCTCGTCCAAAATACCCATTGGTTAATTAAACAATGGGTTATTGTAGCATTATCCAATAACAACAGAATGTGTGCTTTGCATCCAGCCGAAGAACAGTGAGGGAAATGCTGAGATCGAGATGTAGTCCAAAAGCCCAAATGAAGAAATAGGCTAAACTTCCTTTATTGCGTTTGGCTGATCATTGTAATTTTCAAGATCAGGCACAGCCAACTTACTAGCTCTACCAGTGGCTACAATGCGTACGAGTTCACGCACACGATTTGCACGGTAGTAAAATCATCGAATAGCTACCGATCTGAATAACTACAGGCCATTCTCTGTTATCTCAGTGTTTTCAAAATTGCTATAGAGGCTAACACATGATCAGCTGTTTGTGTTTCTTACAACCAACGAGAGTATTACATGCAGCCAAGCAGCTTTTTGTAAGCTGTACCCCACGATAACATCGCTGATAAGTAGCAAAAGAATATTCATTGATGGCAGCAATGTAAGTTTTATAAGTTTCCTCGATCTTAAAAAAGACGTCGATACGGTCGATCACGATGTGTTATCACGAAATTTGTATGCATGCGGAATAAGCGGCAAAGCTTGTAATTGGTTTGAATCTTATATAAATCTTAGAATGCAGTTCAGTTCTCTGAATGGTCAGCATTCAAAGCCATAAATGCAACCTGTGGTATTCCACAAGGTTCTTGTACGGGGCCTCTTCTCTCCATCATGTATCTCAATGACTCGAATTCTCCAGGACTACCATCTATACTTACGATACCAATATAACTATTGCATCTGATGATTGGATAGATACCAATCGAGATCTTTTCACTCAATACGAGGCACTGTATAGATCTCCATATCTCTAGATACACAACTTAAAACGCACCTAAAGAGCTGACGCTAAAAACAGAACTGCTTTAAAGGACAGCAACAGATAGATAAACTTTATAGGTCTTATAATTTTTAATTTTTAGGCTTGTTATGAATTTAATTATATATTTAATTAGATCTATTTTTATTTTGCCGAGTTTTTGATTTGCTGAAGAGTTAATTTGTGTATAAACATGTTAAATAAAAAAGATAAGAAATAAAATAGAACATCTTGAAATTTTGGTGCGTATCGATGACCCAATTCGTAAGGTTCTTGGTTTCTTGCAAATTGAAGTCACAGTTTGGTAAAATATTCAGCAAAGAAACCAAAGACTTTCTACGCTCTTAGTTTGTTTATATTTTTTCACGCATTCGTGAATTCAAGTTTGTCAACAGCTCTGAAATTTGAAGCAAAAAATTTTATTCAAGAATTCATGTTTGATGATTTACGGTTCTAAGTTTTTAACCGCGAAAAACAACCGATAACGCATTCGCAAAAATAAGAGGGAGCCTCAGTTTAAAGACTGAATTCACGAAATCATGAGCAATAATTTGCGATTTCACGCAACTTTCAGTCGCGGAAAAACAACTGATAACGCACTCGCAAATTACTGAGAGCCTCTTTTTGACAGCCTGGTCTCGCATTCTTGCAATTTGGCGCTTCTTTTCGCGTCTTGTGAACGTGCCACAAAGCCCATTGCAGACGGCAACCAATAAATGATTGCGAGAAAATAACAATTTGAGTAATGATAATCCATCCATTTACAGTAGGCTCCATCCATACATATGCAATTTATGTAGGAGTTAATTTAGGCCTACTTTGAAAAAATTTAGATTAAGAAATTAAAGATGATTAATTGATTTTTACGTGAATAAAACAATCAGTTAAAGAAATAAATACTTTAAAATTTTATACCGAGTTAGAAGATGTTTTGATATTTCACACCTAGATGACTTTTTTCTATATTCTTATAATATTTAACCTCTTTCACATATATGGCAGACCACCTGCGATCGTCACAAAAAACTGGCGACACCGATTATCATTATTATTATCCAAAATGTTCAAGATGGGTATCCCTTCAGCCACAGCTGCTTGGCAAGGGCCCTCCATTTAACTACGGTAATACATAAAACGTTTGAATAATCAGGCCTAATAATAATTACAATTGATGAGAAAAGAAATTATCTATTAATATATATATACGTATTTACATAATGTATGAACGTATACATACGTATGAACATAATGTATAATACATGGCCGTGAACTGTGCTCCGTTAGTTTGATCGGCAAGAAATAGAGAACAAAAATAGATAAGTTGTAGAATAGATAGAGTATTTTAGCTATAGGTCGGCGCAACTGTGCTGTGAACGCATGGCAGGAATGGAAATAGAATTAAATAGAAAGTGCGCTTAGTCGCCGTTGCCAAGTCTTTGCTTTGTTATGAACAGGGCACTGTGAAACGTCAGAACAAGGAGAGCAATATTTCAATAAAAATACGTTCATCAAAACGTTTTCTTGTCAAGGTTGTCTCAAGCCTATTCACTTGGTTGTATATCTATATATTTATATGGTTAGTATTTATACTCCATGCCAGCCAATGCCGAATTGATTTAATATCTATAAATATATATATATATAGAAATATAACTACTAACCATTGCAACCCATTGGAAAATTATTAGTCTCGACCGTGGGGTCGAATCCGCGCTCACCACATTCGGGGTCACACGACCAATCCAATGTGCCACACAGGCACAATGAAATGGTCGTGAAACTCCGATGTGCATAGTTTTTTCTTGTTTCGGCTTAATGCCTTGTCAGAGCCAAGCTTTGTATATTAAATCAATTAGGCAACATGGAGCATAAATATAAATGTAAATCTACATAATATAACTATATATGACCTTATGTTTAGTATACATCATGCGTCAGGCATTGGCTACTCCACTGGCTATGTTGTCAAGTAAATTTTGCGCTGTCCCTTAACAGGCAAAATCAGACGTATTCTTTGATTAATGCAAATGCATATCTCAGTGAATTAACGCTGTGCTTTAAAACAATTGTATCAATATGTATCGCTAACTATAATCTTAATGATGTTGATGATGATAACAATGAGGCCAATTATCAAAACACGACAGCTGGAATTCTTGGATTGCTCTGTCTCGCACTTGCTAAATTATTGTGGAAAAACCGACGGCTGTTAGGTTGGTTTTGGTGTGAGAAAACCTGTTCTATCTGCCGGTGGTTCTTAACTTCCTTTGTTAAATTATAGTAGTTTTCCTGATTTGCCTGCTGCTACGATAGCTTCTCTTTATGGGAAAGGGATGTGATTGCTCATTCCCCCGCCCACTGCTGGGTAGCCCCCAGCCTCCCTGAATAGGCCAACAAGTAAATAGTTCATGAAAGAAATTTCTCTAGATTTGCATTCAACTCAGAAAGACAACCATCACTTTCCTCCTGCAAAATTTTATGCTGACTTTTCTTGTGAAGCTTTGATAACTTTGATTGACAGCTGAAGAAGGCCTTCTGTGCAACGTTTCTTATATGAATGCAAAGAAAGTCATCCTCAAGCAACTAGTTATTTATCAAGTATGCACTAGGCGCTGATACATCTATTGCAATTTCATAAATCGAGCTGCCTTCCCTTCTCTACTTGTCTATCAACTTGTGTTCAGCGCACTTAGGCCAATAAACCTCGTGCCACATCTTTCGATAGCACACGACCATTTATTCAGTTGAAAAGTTAAATCCTAGATTACATACTATTTCACATATTTCTTATATCTATAATGAATATGTATGGGGTAGATAAACCATGATAATAACAAATAAATTATCTCGCGATCAGATACACACATTAATTTTTGCTCCTGAACTGCTGCAATTTTTTTTCAGAAACGTTGATAACAAGTAGTTTAGCTAAAAACTACTTCATTTAAGTGAGGTGTCACTTGCATTTTAATAGATATTGATGATATGAACCTAAAAATATATGAATATATGTAATTTTGAAGGCAAAGTTAGTTTTCCAGGCCTTGGCTCCCGTGTTAGGGAGTCGTAAAAATTGCTCTAGCACCATTGTGATATAGCCTTGTATTCATTGCAGAAGCGCTTATTGTAGTTAAACTTATTTTGCAATGCGCGCAAATGCCGCCTAGCTACCAATTTAGAACGAGTTTTTTTTATCTACACGTTTAATGAGCAGTACTGCTTTGTATAAATAAACGAGATTATGAAGACGCATTTTATGGACAACTTGTTTGCAAATATATCATAGCAATTGTGATGCAACTTTGAACTTTAATTTTATCTTGGGAAAAATACAATGTTTTTCTGAATTGAATATCTCAGTTTATAATTGGTTTTTGGCTTTTGTTGACAGTCTGTAAAGAGAACACTGCTATCTAGTAGATGCTCACCGCAGCTGGCGAAAACAACTCTTTATAGAATGCGTCCAACAAGTCAACTCTTTCCGAGATCGAAACATGACAATTTTTTTTAAAATAGGATAACTAAAACAACAGGTTCTTTTTACGTAATATGCTACAATAGAACATAACAACATGCCAAAGTTGCTATAAATTAAAAAGTAGATGATAAGACAAGAAGTAAAAGCTCGTTATTTCTAATATTAAGGCCCACCAGGTGTCTCACTCACTCACTCACTCACTCACTCACTCACTCACTCACTCACTCACTCACTCACTCACTCACTCACTCACTCACTCACTCACTCACTCACTCACTCACTCACTCACTCACTCACTCACTCACTCACTCACTCACTCACTCACTCACTCACTCACTCAATCATTCCCTCACTCACTCACTCACTCATTCACTCACTCATTCACTCACTCACTCACTCACTCACTCACTCACTCACTCACTCACTCAATCAATCAATCACTCACTCACTCATTCACTCACTCACTCACTCGCTCACTCACTCACTCACTCACTCATTCACTCAGTCTTGGATCAAGCGCGGTGCCCTAATGTTACACATTCAGCCTAGTACGTTTTTTAAGAATATTTTCTCTAGAATCAACGCAGAAAGCCAACTGAAAACGCATATATACTTTTTTTTGAGCCAGAAAATGAAATTTTGTGATTTGGTTATGATTTGACAGGGGTAAGTACCGAATTTCTACCCCCTGTGTAACCAAAGGGCACTTTGCAGTGTAATGTGCCTAAAACATGTCGAAATCGAAAAACCTTTAAATACAAAAAATAATGGTTAAAATACACTACAAACATAAGAATTACAACTTTTTCCACCAATATTTAATGATCTAATTCACAGATTTTCTGAAAATTTTTATTTTTGATGTCGAAGGTAACTTTATAAGGTAAGTATGACTTTCTGCTGGGTTGAAAAAGTTTCTCAAGTTAGATGTTTTTATCATTTTTTAAGAAAAACATTGCTTTTTTATCGGATTTTCGGCCTGAATTACATAGAAGATGTTGTTTTTTATACCATGGGCCATTTTTGTCCTATTATTTTTAGTCTAAGGGGGGGAAAATCGACTTGAAAGTTTCCCTTGACCCCTCCTCAGTTGTGTAACATTAGGGCATCAAATGTTTATACCTAAAATTTTTTTATTTTCGCATTTTTTCTACAGAAGTTTTTTATGACATTTTCATCGCATTGGGGAATAGTTGTTTTCTACAAAATTTCACAGGTTTTCCGCGAACAGATTTTTCTTCAGAAAGTCGGAATTTTTGGTCAAAAATTCGTGTAACAATAGGGCACTTGATATCAAAATCGGGAGAATCTTAAAAATTGTTTTGTCATTTTTTAGATAATAGGTGCCTCTATCAAATTCCAAAATATCACAACTTTATTTTATTTCAGGGGTATACCCCCACCCCTAGACCAAAAAGCGGCCCGATCTCCATGAATGTACACTTAGGGCACCGTTAAAATTCAAGGACCAAATTTGATTCTATTCGTAAAAAAAGTATTCCTGCGGAAAAGAATATCATCAAGGAAATGTTTTTTTGAATTGATGAGCCACACCAGAGCCAAAAGATAATGAAAAATAAAAAATTTCAAAGTCATACAGTTAGCATTTGTGATTTTTTTGGTCAACTTTCCATTGTAAAGTTCCCTCAAGTCATGGTGGTGGCTTCTGTCCCCAAGCCCCTATTCAAGGGAACACGCTTATAGCAGACATTTTGATTGTAAGGATTAGAATAAAAGCTTAAGAAACTGCAACAATCATTTTTAAGTTTTTAATTAGTAACTTCAAAGTATCACAATGGTTCCGACTGTCTAGGGAGTAAATGATGTCCTCATGGATTATTATATCTATGCAAATGAAAGCCTCTTAACAAAAACCGCCAATCGCAACATCTTCCAATATCATAAATTATTTGAGTTTGAGGAAAGAATCTTTTACATGCTAGAAAAATTTGGTAATAACAATAGAAAATGATAGGGCACCATAAAAGAACGCTGGAAATTATAGTACAGGACAATATTAAACATAGTAAAAGTATACACTTGCATTCTGAACAAAGAGAATAGCGTAAGAAATAAATGATATTTAGCCAAAAAGTAAGACCAAGCCCCTGCATTCTTATTGAAGAGAATAGCCAAAAATGGACTAATATTAAGCTATTAAGTGAGACTAAACCATTGCATTCTGGATGAAGAAAATAGCTTAAAAACTAGATTAAATTAGTCGAAAAGTAAGGCGAAACTTTGCATTCTAGACGTAGAAATTTGCCTAAGAATAGCTTGATAATAACCAAGAAAGTAAGGGTAAACCCTTGCATTCTAGACCTATTAATACATCTAAGAATAGCTGGATAATGAGCCAAAAAGTAAGGGTAAACCCTTGCTTTCTAGACCTAGAAATAAGTCTACGTATAGCCTGATAATGAGCCAGAAAGTAAAAGTAAACCCTTGCATTCTAGACCTAGAAATGAGTTTAAGAATAGCTGGATAATGAGCCAAAAAGTAAGGGTAAACCCTTGCATTCTAGACCTAAAAATAAGTCTAAGAATAGCTCGATAATAAGCAAGAAAGTATGGGTAAACCCTTGCTTTCTAGACCTATAAATACATCTAAGAATAGCTCGATAATAAGCAAGAAAGTAAGGGTAAACCCTTGCATTCTAGACCTAGAAATAAGTCTAAGAATAGCTTGATAATGAGCCAAAAAGTAAGGGTAAACCCTTGCATTCTAGACCTAGAAATAAGTCTAAGAATAGCTGGATAATGAGCCAAAAAGTAAGGGTAAACCCTTGCTTTCTAGAACTAGAAATAAGACTAAGAATAGCTGGATAATACGCCACATGGTGAGGGTAATCGTTTGCATTCAAGACCTTTAAATATATCTAAGAATAGTTCGATAATAAGCTAAAAAAAATGTTAATTTCTTGCATTCTCGACCTAGAATTACGTCTACGAATAGCTAGATAATGAGCCAAGAAGTAAGGGTAAACCCTTGCATTCTAGACCTAGAAATAAGTCTAAGAATAGCTAGATAATGAGGCAAAAGGAAAGGGTAAACCCTTGCTTTCTAGACCTAGAAATAAATCTAAGAATAGCTCGATAATAAGCAAGAAAGTATAGGTAAATCCTTGCATTCTAGACCTATAAATACATCTAAGAATAGCTCGATAATAAGCAAGAAAGTAAGGGTAAACCCTTGCATTCTAGACCTATTAATACATCTAAGAATAGCTCGATAATAACCAAGAAAGTATGGGTAAACCCTTGCATTCTAGACCTAGAAATAAGTCTAAAAATAGCTGGATAATGAGCCAAAAAGCAAGGGTAAACCCTTGCATTCTAGACCTAGAAATAAGTCTAAGAATAGCTAGATAATGAGGCAAAAAGTAAGGGTAAACCCTTGCTTTCTAGACCTATAAATACATCTAAGAATAGCTCGATAATAAGCAAGAAAGTATGGGTAAACCCTTGCATTCTAGACCTAGAAATAAGTCTAAGAATAGC
Organism: Catostylus mosaicus; assembly: GCA_964019065.1. Taxonomy (NCBI): domain Eukaryota; kingdom Metazoa; phylum Cnidaria; class Scyphozoa; order Rhizostomeae; family Catostylidae; genus Catostylus; species Catostylus mosaicus. Next base: position 1,702,660 of record OZ025200.1, read on the forward strand.
TTGATAATGAGCCAAAAAGTAAGGGTAAACCCTTGCATTCTAGACCTAGAAATAAGTCTACGTATAGCCTGATAATGAGCCAAAAAGTAAGGGTAAACCCTTGCTTTCTAGAACTTGAAATAAGACTAAGAATAGCTGGATAAAATGCCAAAAAGTAAGGGTAGACCCTTGCTTTCTAGACCTAGAAATAAGTCTAAGAATAGCTGGATAATGAGCAAAAAAGTAAGGTTAAACCCATGCATTCTAGACCTAGAAATAAGACTAAGAATAGCTGGATAATGAGCAAAAAAGTAAGGGTAAACCCTTGCATTCTAGACCTAGAAATAAGTCTAAGAATAGCTGGATAATGAGCCAAAAAGTAAGGGTAAACCCTTGCATTCTAGACCTAGAAATAAGTCTAAGAATAGCTGGATAATGAGCAAAAAAGTAAGGGTAAACCCTTGCATTCTAGAACTAGAAATAAGTCTAAGAATAGCTGGATAATAAGCCAAAAAGTAAGGGTAAACCCTTGCATTCTAGACCTAGAAATAAGTCAACGAAAAGCTTGATAATAAGCCAACAAGTATGGGTAGACCCTTGCATTCTAGATCTAGAAATAAGTCTAAGATTAGCTGGATAATGAGCCAAAAAGTAAGGGTAAACCCTTGCATTCTAGATCTAGAAATAAGTCTAAGAATAGCTGGATAATGTGCGAAAAAGTAAGGGTAAACCCCTGCATTCTAGACCTAGAAATAAGTCTAAGATTAGCCGGATAATGAGCCAAAAAGTAAGGGTAAACCCTTGCATTCTAGATCTAGAAATAAGTCTAAGAATAGCTGGATAATGTGCGAAAAAGTAAGGGTAAACCCCTGCATTCTAGACCTAGAAATAAGTCTACGAAAAGCTTGATAATAAGCCAACAAGTAAGGGTAGACCCTTGCATTCTAGATCTAGAAATAAGTCTAAGAATAGCTGGATAATAAGCCAACAAGTATGGGTAGACCCTTGCTTTCTAGACCTAGAAATAAGTCTACGTATAGCCTGATAATGAGCCAAAAAGTAAGGGTAAACCCTTGCATTGAGACCTAGAAATAAGTCTAAGAATAGCTCGATAATAAGCAAGAAAGTAAGGGTAAACCCTTGCATTCCATACCTAGAAATAAGTCTAAGAATAGCTCGATCATAAGCAAGAACGTAAGGGTAAGCCCTTGCATTCAAGACCTAGAAATAAGTCGAAGAATTGCTCGAAAATTAGCAAGAAAGTAAGGGTAAACTCTTGCATTCTAGACCTAGAAATAAGTCTAAGTATAGCTGGATAATGAGCCAAAAAGTAGGGGTAAACCCTTGCATTCTAGACCTAGAAATAAGTCTAAGAATAGCTTGATAATAAGCCAAAAAGTAAGGGTAAACCCTTGCATTCTAGACCTAGAAATAAGTCTAAGAATAGCTTGATAATGAGACAAAAAGTAAGGGTAAACCCTTGCTTTCTAGACCTAGAAATAAGTCTAAGATTAGCTGGATAATGAGCCAAAAAGTAAGGGTAAACCCTTGCATTCTAGATCTAGAAATAAGTCTAAGAATAGCTGGATAATGTGCGAAAAAGTAAGGGTAAACCCCTGCATTCTAGACCTAGAAATAAGTCTACGAAAAGCTTGATAATAAGCCAACAAGTATGGGTAGACACTTGCTTTCTAGACTTAGAAATAAGTCTACGTATAGCCTGATAATGAGCCAAAAAGTAAAGGTAAACCCTTGCATTCTAGACCTAGAAATGAGTTTAAGAATAGCTGGATAATGAGCCAAAAAGTGAGGGTAAACCATTGCTTTCTTTACCTAGAAATAAGTCTAAGAATAGCTTGATAATGAACCGAAAAGTAAGGGTAAACCCTTGCATTCTAGACCTAGAAATAAGTCTTAGAATAGCTCGATAATAGGCAAGAAAGTAAGGGTAAATCCTTGCATTCTAGAGCTCGAAATAAGTCTAAGAATAGCTCGATAATAAGCAAGAAAGTAAGGGTAAACTCTTGCATTCTAGACCTAGAAATAAGTCTAAGTATAGCTGGATAATGAGCCAAAACATAAGGGTAAACCCTTGCATTCTAGACCTAGAAATAAGTCTAAGAATAGCTTGATAATAAGCCAAAAAGTAAGGGTAATCGTTTGCATTCTAGATCTAGAAATAAGTCTAAGAATAGCTGGATAATGAGCGAAGAAGTAAGGGTAGACCCTTGCTTTCTAGACCTAGAAATAAGTCTACGTATAGCTGGATAATGAGCCAAAAAGTAAGGGTAAACCTTTGCATTCTAGAACTAGAAATAAGTCTAAGAATAGCTGGATAATAAGCCAAAAAGTAAGGGTAAACCCTTGCATTCTAGACCTAGAAATAAGTCTAAGAATAGCTTGATAATGCGACAAAAAGTAAGGGTAAACCATTGCTTTCTTTACCTAGAAATAAGTCTAAGAATAGCTTGATAATGAACCGAAAAGTAAGGGTAAACCCTTGCATTCTAGACCTAGAAATAAGTCTAAGAATAGCTCTATAATAGGCAAGAAAGTAAGGGTAAATCCTTGCATTCTAGACCTCGAAATAAGTCTAAGAATAGCTCGATAATAAGCAAGAAAGTAAGGGTAAACCCTTGCATTCAAGACCTAGAAATAAGTCGAAGAATTGCTCGAAAATTAGCAAGAAAGTAAGGGTAAACTCTTGCGTTCTAGACTTAGAAATAAGTCTAAGAATAGCTTGATAATAAGCCAAAAAGTAAGGGTAATCGTTTGCATTCTAGACCTAGAAATTGGTGTAAGAATAGCTTGATAATGAGCCAAAAAGTAAGGGTAATCTCTTGCTTTCTAGACCTAGAAATAAGTCTAAGAATGGCTGGATAATGAGCGAAAAAGTAAGGGTAAACTCTTGCATTCTAGACCTAGAAATAAGTCTTAGAATAGCTGGATAATGAGCGAAAAAGTAAGGGTAAACCCTTGCATTCTAGACCTAGAAATAATTCTACGAATAGCTTGATAATAAGCCAAAAAGTAAGGGTAGACCCTTGCTTTCTAGACCTAGAAATAAGTCTACGTATAGCTGGATAATGAGCCAAAAAGTAAGGGTAAACCCTTGCATTCTAGACCTAGAAATAAGTCTAAGAGTAGCTGGATAATGAGCGGAAAAGTAAGGGTAGACCCTTGCTTTCTTGACCCAGAAATAAGTCTACGTATAGCTGGATAATGAGCGAAAAAGTAAGGGTAAACCCTTGCATTCTAGACCTAGAAATAAGTCTAAGAATAGCTGGATAATGAGCCAAAAAGTAAGGGTAAACCCTTGCATTCTAGATTTAGGAATAAGTCTAAGAATAGCTTGATAATGACACAAAAAGTAAGGGTAAACCCTTGCATTCTAGACCTAGAAATAAGTCTAAGAATAGCTTGATAATAAGCCAAAAGTAAGGGTAATCGTCTGCATTCTAGACCTAGAAATAAGTCTACGAATAGCTTGATAATGAGCCAAAAAGTAAGGGTAGACCCTTGCTTTCTAGACCTAGAAATAAGTCTACGTATAGCTGGATAATGAGCCAAAAAGTAAGGGTAAACCCTTGCATTCTAGACCTAGAAATAAGTCTAAGAATAGCTGGATAATGAGTCAAAACGTAAGGGTAAACCCTTGCATTCTAGACCTAGAAATAAGTCTAAGATTTGCTGGATAATGAGCAAAAAAGTATGGGTAAACTCTTGCATTCTAGACCTAGAAATAAGTCTAAGAATAGGTGGATAATGAGCAAAAAAGTAAGGGTAAATCCTTGCATTCTAGACCTAGAAATAAGTCTACGTATAGCTGGATGATGAGCCAAAAAGTAAGGGTACACCCTTGCATTCTAGACCTAGAAATAAGTCTACGTATAGCTGGATAATGAGCCAAAAAGTAAGGGTAGACCCTTGCTTTCTAGACCTAGAAATGAGTCTACGTAAAGCTGGATAATGAGCCAAAAAGTAAGGGTAAACCCTTGCATTCTAGACCTAGAAATAAGTCTAAGAATAGCTTGATAATAGGCCAAAAAGTAAGGGTAAACCCTTGCATTCTAAAGCTACAAATAAGTCTAAGAATAGCTGGATAATGAGCCAAAAAGTAAGGGTAAACCCCTGCATTCTAGACCTAGAAATAAGTCTACGAATAGCTTGATAATATGCCAAAAAGTAGGGGTAGATCCTTGCTTTCTAGACCTAGAAATAAGTCTACGTATAGCTGGATAATGAGCCAAAAAAGTAAGGGTAAACCATTGCATTCTAGACCTAGATATGAGTCTAAGAATAGCTGGATAATGAGCCAAAAAGTAGGGGTTAACCGCTGCATTCTAGACCTAGAAATAAGTCTACGTATAGCTGGATAATGAGCTAAAAAGTAAGGGTAAACCCTTGCATTCTAGACCTAGAAATAAGTCTAAGAATAGCTGGATAATGAGCCAAAAAGTAAGGGTAAACCCTTGCTTTCTAGACCTAGAAATAAGTCTAAGAATAGCTCGTTAATGAGCCAAAAATTAGGGGTAAACCCTTGCATTCTAGACCTAGAAATAAGTCTAAGAATAGCTTGATAATGGGCCAAAAAGTAAGGGTAAACCCTTGCATTCTAGAGCTACAAATAAGTCTAAGAATAGCTGGATAATGAGCCAAAAAGTAAGGGTAAACCCCTGCATTCTAGACCTCGAAATAAGTCTACGAATAGCTTGATAATATGCCAAAAAGTAGGGGTAGACCCTTGCTTTCTAGACCTAGAAGTAAGTCTACGTATAGCTGGATAATGAGCCAAAAAGTAAGGGTAAACCATTGCATTCTAGACCTAGATATGAGACTAAGAATAGCTGGATAATGAGCCAAAAAACTAAGGGTAAACACTTGCATTCTAGACCTAGAAATATGTCTACGAATAGCTAGATGATGCGCCAAAAAGCAAGGGTAAACCCTTGCATTCTAGACCTAGAAAAAAGTCTAAGAATAGCTTGATAACAAGGCAAAAAGTAATGGTAAGCCCGTGGATTCTTGACCTAGAAATAAGTCTAAGAATAGCTTGATAACAAGTCAAAAAGTAATGGTAAGCCCGTGCATTCTTGACCTAGAAATAAGTCTAAGAATAGCTTGATAACAAGGCAAAAAGTAATGGTAATCCCTTGCATTCTTGACCTAGCAATAAGTCTAAGAATAGCTTGATAACAAGTCAAAAAGTAATGGTAAGCCCTTGCATTCTAGACCTAGAAATAAGACTAAGAATAGCTTGATAATAAGCCAAAAAGTGAGGGTAAACCCTTGCATTCTAGACCTAGAAATATGTCTAGGAATAGCTTGATAACAAGGCAAAAAGTAATGGTAAACCCTTGCATTCTAGACCTAGAAATAAGTCTAAGAAAAGCTTCATAACAAGGCAAAAAGTAATGGTAAGCCCTTGCATTCTAGACCTAGAAATAAGTCTAAGAATAGCTTGATAACAAGGCAAAAAGTAATGGTAAGCCCTTGCATTCTAGACCTAGAAATAAGACTAAGAATAGCTTGATAATAAGCCAAAAAGTGAGGGTAAACCCTTGCATTCTAGACCTAGAAATAAGTCTAAGAAAAGCTTCATAACAAGGCAAAAAGTAATGGTAAACCCTTGCATTCTTGACCTAGAAATAAGTCTAAGAATAGCTTGATAACAAGGCAAAAAGTAATGGCAAGCCCTTGCATTCTTGACCTAGAAATAAGTCTAAGAATAGCTTGATAATAAGCCAAAAAGTGAGGGTAAACCCTTGCATTCTGGACCTAGAAATAAGACTAAGAATAGCTTGATAAGAAGGCGGAGAGTAAGGGTAAACACTTGCATTCTAGACTTAGAAATAAGACTAAGAATAGCTTGATAACAAGCCAAAAAGTGAGGATAAACCCTTGCATTCTAGACCTAGAAATAAGACTAAGAATAGCTTGATAATAAGCCAAAAAGTGAGGGTAAACTTTTGCATTCTAGACCTGGAAATAAGACTAAGAATAGCTTGATAACAAGGCAAAATGTAAGGGTAAACACTTGCATTCTAGACCTAGAAATAAGTCTAAGAATAGCTTTAAAACAAGGCAAAATGTAAGGGTAAACCCTTGCATTCTGGACCTAGAAATAAGACTAAGAATAGCTTGATAAGAAGGCGGAGAGTAAGGGTAAACACTTGCATTCTAGACTTAGAAATAAGACTAAGAATAGCTTGATAGCAAGCCAAAAAGTGAGGATAAACCCTTGCATTCTAGACCTAGAAATAAGACTAAGAATAGCTTGATAATAAGCCAAAAAGTGAGGGTAAACTTTTGCATTCTACACCTGGAAATAAGACTAGGAATAGCTTGATAATAAGCCAAAAAGTGAGGGTAAACCCTTGCATTCTAGACCTAGAAATAAGTCTAAGAATAGCTTTAAAACAAGGCAAAATGTAAGGGTAAACCCTTGCATTCTGGACCTAGAAATAAGACTAAGAATAGCTTGATAAGAAGGCGGAGAGTAAGGGTAAACACTTGCATTCTAGACTTAGAAATAAGACTAAGAATAGCTTGATAGCAAGCCAAAAAGTAAGGGTAAACTCTTCCATTCTAGACCTAGAAATAAGACTTAGAATAGCTTGGTAATAAGCCGAAAAGTAAGGGTAAACCATTGCATTCTAGACCTAGAAATAAGACTAAGAATAGCTTGATAACAAGGCAAAAAGTAATGGTAAGCCCGTGGATTCTTGACCTAGAAATAAGTCTAAGAATAGCTTGATAACAAGTCAAAAAGTAATGGTAAGCCCGTGCATTCTTGACCTAGAAATAAGTCTAAGAATAGCTTGATAACAAGGCAAAAAGTAATGGTAATCCCTTGCATTCTTGACCTAGCAATAAGTCTAAGAATAGCTTGATAACAAGTCAAAAAGTAATGGTAAGCCCTTGCATTCTAGACCTAGAAATAAGACTAAGAATAGCTTGATAATAAGCCAAAAAGTGAGGGTAAACCCTTGCATTCTAGACCTAGAAATATGTCTAGGAATAGCTTGATAACAAGGCAAAAAGTAATGGTAAACCCTTGCATTCTAGACCTAGAAATAAGTCTAAGAAAAGCTTCATAACAAGGCAAAAAGTAATGGTAAGCCCTTGCATTCTAGACCTAGAAATAAGTCTAAGAATAGCTTGATAACAAGGCAAAAAGTAATGGTAAGCCCTTGCATTCTAGACCTAGAAATAAGACTAAGAATAGCTTGATAATAAGCCAAAAAGTGAGGGTAAACCCTTGCATTCTAGACCTAGAAATAAGTCTAAGAAAAGCTTCATAACAAGGCAAAAAGTAATGGTAAACCCTTGCATTCTTGACCTAGAAATAAGTCTAAGAATAGCTTGATAACAAGGCAAAAAGTAATGGCAAGCCCTTGCATTCTTGACCTAGAAATAAGTCTAAGAATAGCTTGATAATAAGCCAAAAAGTGAGGGTAAACCCTTGCATTCTGGACCTAGAAATAAGACTAAGAATAGCTTGATAAGAAGGCGGAGAGTAAGGGTAAACACTTGCATTCTAGACTTAGAAATAAGACTAAGAATAGCTTGATAACAAGCCAAAAAGTGAGGATAAACCCTTGCATTCTAGACCTAGAAATAAGACTAAGAATAGCTTGATAATAAGCCAAAAAGTGAGGGTAAACTTTTGCATTCTAGACCTGGAAATAAGACTAAGAATAGCTTGATAACAAGGCAAAATGTAAGGGTAAACACTTGCATTCTAGACCTAGAAATAAGTCTAAGAATAGCTTTAAAACAAGGCAAAATGTAAGGGTAAACCCTTGCATTCTGGACCTAGAAATAAGACTAAGAATAGCTTGATAAGAAGGCGGAGAGTAAGGGTAAACACTTGCATTCTAGACTTAGAAATAAGACTAAGAATAGCTTGATAGCAAGCCAAAAAGTAAGGGTAAACTCTTCCATTCTAGACCTAGAAATAAGACTTAGAATAGCTTGGTAATAAGCCGAAAAGTAAGGGTAAACCATTGCATTCTAGACCTAGAAATAAGACTAAGAATAGCTTGATAACAAGGCAAAAAGTAAGGGTAAACCATTGCATTCTAGACCTAGAAATAAGACTAAGAATAGCTTGATAGTATTCCAAAAAGTAGGACTAAACCCTTTCGCTTTAGACGATAGTGAAAGTCGAAGAATGGGATGTTATTAACCCAAAAAGTAAGAGTTTACCCTTGCATTCTGGAGAAAGAGAATATGACAAGTATGAAACATAATTGACCTGAACAGTCTTTAATCATATAGATTGAACATCAATTTGAACAATTTTATTTTTATCATGAAGCATTTTTGTTTTATGAAATCTTATAATTACAAGATAAGAAGTAAAGATAATCATAAAATAGCATGGAATTCTCATAGAAACTTTGTGTTTTTCGCTACCCTTTGAGGTATTATTTTTAACTGACGAAGTTTCGGAACCATAGTGGATACATGCATTCATTGTGAATCGAAGGATATATAGATAATAACTCCTATGTATTGTGAAATAGAATCAACACTTTTAAGGTGATATAATTCGTGCCATTTTCAAATAATTACGGTTTAGATTTCAAGGATATACCACTCAACCAAATTGAAAAATATTTGGAAATCTAAGGCAAACTCAGATACGATTTCTTTTTATCATGGATGCTACGAATGGTTCTTTATTAAATTAAATTAAAAATCATCATAATAAATGTCAACAGAAGCTAAGAAATTCTTGATATATAGGGAACCTCATCTTACTTATCTAGAATTTTATATACGATTTACCCCCGAGCAGCAACAGAAGTTGTGTAACATTAGTGTGTAATATTAATGAAAAATAATTTTTGTTTGTTCATAAATGTCCCTATTCTTTGCCTTGCCGATATTCTCTTCGTAATGTTCTCACCTTTGCAACAAGTTGCTCAGAGTTTAAATGTTTGAGTAGTTGTTGAAAACATTCTGCATTTTTATTGAAAGTCTCCATTATTGAATCAAAATAGATGGGCTCGTTTCCTTGAATCCATTTTTTGAAGACATTTTTGATTTTGATATTATCTTCTTTTGAATATTTGTATGGTCGTCTCGAAGCTGCTGCAGAACTTGCGGTCTTTCCCTCACTCTCTTCCGATGTATCCGATGCTTCCCAGTCTTTGTCTTCTTTTGAACAACCCTCTGCCTTTCTTAGTCCAAATCGCTCTAGCCTTTGACTTGTCGTTTCACAAACTTTCGGGGGAGAAGCTGGCCTTGCCTTCTTCTGGCGAATCCAATACCTCATTTTGTCGTAAATTGATCGGGCCTTTTTAATTGTAATGTCCGTGTTCGCCAGTTTTTGTCTCACAATGTCTAGTGGAGGGGGCTCTTCATTGTCTAGCCATTCTGCAAAAACTTTCCTTACTTCTTGCTCTTCACTGTTAGCCATTTCTTTCTCCGACCCAGTTTCGCCTTTATTTTCGGTGTTCTTGTCATCGTCATCTTCTTCTGTTGGTTTAGTTATAGTGCAGGTGGCCTCTCGACGCATAATGCCACGGAGAAAGTTTGACGTTTCTGCAGAATTGGCTCTTTTTTGATGAATAAAATATGAGTTCTCTGCTGTTTTCACGGAGTGGCACATATGTGAGGCTACCTTTACTTTCATGTCAGGGCGCTCTGTGTGAACCTTAGTCACAAAAGATTTCCGCATTAGAGCTGCGTTCATTGGCTTGGAAGTGGCGCTTTTCCAAAACACATTTAACTGTTCACTGACATGTGACGAAGTCATTGGTTGGCCCGTCCATGAAAGAAAGACATTGCTCCCAGTCTCTAATTTCGCAATCGAAATCTGGGAGCGCATCTGTTTGATAAAAATATTTAAATGGCCAAAGGTTGTTAGTGGCAGACAGAGCACAGCAGGCCCAGAAGTTTCGAGAGTTTTATGGTTTAAAACTGATATCAGCATCGATTCTCCATCACGCTCAGCTCTCTCTACCTCCTGCATTGTTATGTTGGCTATAGCTCCTGTCCTTGACGCATTGTCAATGCAGAGGGAAGTCAAAAGATAATCCCTAGCACATGTATATTCGCCCTTTTTTATAGGTCGTGTTGAACCTGTATATGACGCAATGATTTTAATGGCTCTCCGTACTGGCTCCGATGAATCAAATTTTCTAAAATCTTCATCCGTCGCAAGCTTGCAAGCATCTTCACTCTGTTTTTCCCATTTGCGAAGTGTTGCTTTTTTTCGATTAGATTTTATCCAGAATTTAACCCTATTGATGCACTTAATCAATCGTTCTTGGTTTATGCTGTGTCCAAACACATCTTCACAAATTAAAAATTTGTAAAAATGTAGTAGGGAATGCAAGTACGATTGAACAGTTCCTGGGCGTCTCTCGGTGGTAAATGAGTCCAACCATTTGTCACGAACCTGTCCCAGGGCAGCAATGTTTATTATTTTCCCTTCATCTCCAACAGTTGTTTTGCTGATGGATGAAACCTGCGATACATGCATTTGTGCTAGCTTGTTATTCTTACTTCCTCCATCAAGCGATTTCAGCCATCTGCCAAATCTGTTTAGCACATCACTGTTTGACACCTCTTCATTCACTTCGCTAAAGAGTACAACAGAGCTAGCTTCATCATCATCGCCGTCGTCATCGTCAAAGATGTCTTCTCCATTGCCTTCACTTTTCCCAAAATCGAACTCCAAGCAGTCGATATCTGCAAGTTCATCTTCACCATCGTTATCATTGTCATCATTGTCTTTGTCGTCATTCGTGTCTTTGATTGAGCTGTCAGCCTCTCTTTTGTCCCTTCGGTCCTTGATCCATGATGACGGCTTTTCTGGCTGCTGACTGCCAAAAAGATAAAGTCTGTACTCTTCTTTCAAATTTTGGGGGAATATTGCCCCCAATTTTTCTACTTCGGCTGGATCGTTGATAGGCTTAGCTTCTGCAACCATCGACTTCACCAAGTTAGAGTTCACCTGCTTGTGCACCTGTCGAAGGTGATTGTTTAGCCTTTTGACTGGCTTGCCACAATTCATAATAGGGCATATTCTTGCAGCACTCTTTTCTCTTTTTTGCTGCCCAACAGACTTTTTCTCCTTTCTCCAGTGCAACCTTGTATTCATCATCTTTGCTGCATCTTCGTCCCATTTATGGACCAATACTAAATGTCTTTTTACATTAACGGGTGAGTGATAACAGTTATCGACAGGGCATTCGAAGCGTGCTCTCTTTTTACTTCCAGGACTTTGTTTCGATATTTTTTTATTCGTCCATTTTTGGAAAAGCTACAAGAGTAACGGTTAAACCCAATTAAAATAATCGCATCAGAAAAAATGTTAAAGTAACTTGCTAGGTAATCAGAATTTTTAGCCGATTCTTTCCATTTTAGATTAGATTTAGAACGTATTCTCACCGAACAACCGAGTACCCTGGAATTTCAGCTGAACAAAATATTTTTTCAAAAAAGTTTTCAAAATTATGCTGCAATGATTCATTTGACACTAAGCCGTTTCAAATAACATTTTTAAAGTCAATGTCAACCTATGTAGAGGTTAGGTTAAGCAAAATGTGCGAATTTTTTTTTAAACCCCTACAGCAAGAGCTATTTGATTTTTAATAAGAAATCATTGATTAAATGCTTGGGAGAGTCTGATCTTCAGAAGCGTACAGTCAATGCTTCTGACCAACGTTCTGATCAAGAGAATCTGGCTTTAAGCAACGATGATCTTATTGCTTGTTACAGCATAATCTACTTGAAGTAAAGTGGTACTTTTAATATTATAAAAAATTTAACACTATCAAGAACATGCCTTTTATGAAAAGTAAAAAATATAGAAGAAAACATGAAAGTACCTTTTTGGCTTCTTGAACATTTTCATCAGCAATCGTTTCCATTAATTTCCTTTTGACACTTTTTCCTGACTCATCAAATGACGGTGGATCTATTAAAGGAGGAAGATTAATGTTGATAGGATTATAAAAGAATTTAAAAGTAATGTTATGAATTGTAAGTGTACTGGGAACGAAGAATTTTTCCATGGAAAAGGTAGCTGAAGCCGGTCGGTCATCTAAACGAAATGTTGTAAATTAATCTTAACATGTAGCATTTAAAGGTATAAAATATATCTTTGGTGCCAAATCATATTAAGCTGTGATACTAAACTCCATTATACTTTGACATAAGGATCTACCGTTGACTTATTGAGAGGAAGATGGACTTGGAAATGCTAATTGCTCAGAATTGTAAAGCTGCTTTGGGTTAGAAATTAAACTTTCTTCAGGGATACAATCAAATCAAAACACTACCATTCTGCAAACGAAGTTTCAATTTCGCAGCATTAAGCGACCATCTAGAGTGGGTGAACCAACTTTTAGAAAGTAAGGAACCCGTTTAGAAAATGATCCGCACTCCCAATGCAAAATAAGGCAAAACAAAAGAGTTTATTCTTGATTCGTTACCGTTGCCTTCAAATCGTGCGTTGGTCAATAAACAAAAGAGAAATGGCACATAAATCTAGAGAATTTCTAAGCTTCTGACCTTTAGGTACACTATCTCTCATAATTCCTTGACACTCTTCAACACTGGGGCTGCCTGCAAAATCAAAGAAAAAGTTATAATAAGAAATTGATAACTCTAGCTGATAACAAGAAACTGATAGTTCATTCATGATTTTATAAAAAACATACTCTGATATAATTTCAGATTCATGGACATAAAGCGTGCCTAACCCTAGGTGTTAGCGTCAGAGGCATTTTCTGTAGAGAGCAGTAAAAGGTACCCCCCAATTAAATTAATTGTCCTTAATGTCTTTTGAATATCTCTTAAAGGCTTGATAAGAAAGAATGTTTTCCTTTAAACTCTTAATGTAAATTTTTATGTACATCCGAATGTCATAATTCAGTGACATACCTGGTGCGGTCACGCATTGTGCTTCATCTTCATCTAGAACCTCCACCGTAACTAAAGACAAAAGTAGCATATTTGTATTTTAACAACTAAAATATAAGTTGGTTTGAAGACACTCAATGATATACAATTTATGTTTTCACACCTAAGCGCTTTAGACATTATCAATACCAAGGACTGCCCAACTCAAAAATAAAAGGACAAAATTCTAAAACGTAGACAAAACACGATCTTACCCATAACTTTATCCTTGGTTTCTTCCTCAATCACCCTTTCAACTGTAAGAAAAGAATCCATTGATATCGTAGCGATTAATGTCTTAAAAATGATTTACGATTAATAAAGTCTAGGCAATACCTAGGGTCAACCAAAAACTAAGCGAATCACTTACATTTACAACAGAAAGAAGCTTATTTAAAAACCCATCAAATTGAGGCAAAAACTAAGCTCAATCTCTTACTCTTAAACAGGGAGAAGCTTATTTAAAAACCCATCAAATTGAGGCAAAAACTAAGGCAAATCCTTTACATTTAAACAGGAAAACGCTTATTCAAAAACCCATCAAATTGATGTAAAAACTGAGCTCAATCTCTTACATTTAAACAGGTAGAAGCTTATTCAAAAACCCATCAAACTGATTCAAAAACTAAAGCAAATCCTTTACATTTAAACAGGGAGAAGCTTATTCAAAAACCCATCAAACTGATTCAAAAACTAAAGCAAATCCTTTACATCTAAACAGGGACAAGCTTATTTAAAAACCCTTCAAATTGATGCAAAACCTAAGGCAAATCCCGTACATTTAAACAGGGAGAAGCTTATTCAAAAACCCTTCAAATTGATGCAAAACCAAGGCAAATCCCTTACATCTAAACAGGGACAAGCTTATCTAAAAACCCTTCAAATTTAGGCAAAACCTAAGGCAAATCCCTTACATTTAAACAGGGAGAAGCTTATTCAAAAACCCATCAAATTGATGCAAAACCAAGGCAAATCCCTTACATCTAAACAGGGACAAGCTTATCTAAAAACCCTTCAAATTTAGGCAAAACCTAAGGCAAATCCCTTACATCTAAACAGGGAGAAGCTTATTTAAAAACCCTTCAAATTGATGCAAAACCTAAGGCAAATCCCTTACATTTAAACAGGGAGAAACTTATTCAAAAACCCTTCAAATTGATGCAAAACCAAGGCAAATCCCTTACATCTAAACAGGGACAAGCTTATCTAAAAACCCTTCAAATTTAGGCAAAACCTAAGGCAAATCCCTTACATCTAAACAGGGAGAAGCTTATTTAAAAACCCTTCAAATTGATGCAAAACCTAAGGCAAATCCCTTACATCTAAACAGGGACAAGCTTATTTAAAAACCCATCAAAATGAGGCAAAACCTAAGGCAAATCCTTGACATTTAAACAGGAAAACGCTTATTCAAAAACCCATCAAATTGATGTAAAAACTGAGCTCAATCTCTTACATTTAAACAGGTAGAAGCTTATTCAAAAACCCATCAAACTGATTCAAAAACTAAAGCAAATCCTTTACATCTAAACAGGGACAAGCTTATTTAAAAACCCTTCAAATTGATGCAAAACCTAAGGCAAATCCCTTACATTTAAACAGGGAGAAGCTTATTCAAAAACCCTTCAAATTGATGCAAAACCAAGGCAAATCCCTTACATCTAAACAGGGACAAGCTTATCTAAAAACCCTTCAAATTTAGGCAAAACCTAAGGCAAATCCCTTACATTTAAACGGGGAGAAGCTTATTCAAAAAACACATCAAATTAGTGCAAAAACTAAGGCAAATCCCTTACATTTAAACAGGAAGGAGCTTACTCGAAACCCCATCAAATTGATGCCAAAACTAAGGCGAATCCCTTACATTTAAACAGGAGAACGCTTATTCAAAATCCCATCAAATTGATGCAAATACTGAGCTCAATCGCTTACATTTAAACAGGTAGAAGCTTATTCAAAAACCCATCAAACTGATGCAAAGGCTAAAGCAAATCCCTTACATTTAAACAGGAAGAAACTTATTTAAAAACCCTTCAAATTGAGGCAAAAACTAAGCTCAATCTCCTACATTTAAACAGGGAGAAGCTTATTTAAAAAGCCATCAAATTTAGGCAAAAACTAAGGTAAATCCCTTACATTTAAATAGGGAGAAGCTTATTTAAAAACCCATCAAATTGAGGCAAAATTTGAGCTCAATCCCTTACATTTAAACAGGGAGAGGCTTATTCAAAAACCCATCAAATTGATGCAAAAATTGAGCTCAATCTCTTACATTTAAACAGGGAGAAGCTTATTCAAAAAACCCATCAAATTGATGCCAAAACTAAGGCGAATCCCTTACATTTAAACAGGAAAACGGTTATTCAAAAACCCATCAAATTGATGCAAATACTGAGCTCAATCGCTTACATTTAAACAGGTAGAAGCTTATTCAAAAACCCATCAAACTGATGCAAAACCAAGGCAAATCCCTTACATCTAAACAGGGAGAAGCTTATTCAAAAACCCATCAAATTGATGCAAAACCAAGGCAAATCCGTTACATCTAAACAGGGAGAAGCTTATTCAAAAACCCATCAAATGATGCAAAAACTGAGCTCAATCTCTTACATTTAAACGGGGAGAAGTTTATTCAAAAACCCATCAAATTGATGCAAAAATTAAGGCAAATCCCTTACATTTAAACAGGGAGAAGCTTATTTAAAAACCCATCAAATTGATGCAAAAATTGAGCTCAATCTCTTACATTTAAACAGGGAGAAGCTTATTCAAAAACCCATCAAATTGAGGCAAAAACTAAGGCAAACGCCTTACATTTAAACAGGGAGAAGCTTATTTAAAAACCCATCAAATTGAGGCAAAAATTGAGCTCAATCTCTTACATTTAAACAGGGAGAAGCTTATTCAAAAAACCCATCAAATTGAGGCAAAACCTAAGGCAAATCCCTTACATTTAAACAGGGAGAAGCTTATTCAAAAACCCATCAAATTGATGCAAAAATTGAGCTCAATCTCTTACATTTAAACAGGGAGAAGCTTATTCAAAAAACCCTTCAAATTTAGGCAAAACCTAAGGCAAATCCCTTACATTTAAACAGGGAGAAGCTTATTCAAAAACCCATCAAATTGATGCAAAAATTGAGCTCAATCTCTTACATTTAAACAGGGAGAAGCTTATTCAAAAAACCCTTCAAATTTAGGCAAAACCTAAGGCAAATCCCTTACATTTAAACAGGGAGAAGCTTATTCAAAAACCCATCAAATTGATGCAAAAATTGAGCTCAATCTCTTACATTTAAACAGGGAGAAGCTTATTCAAAAACCCATCAAATTGATGCAAAAATTGAGCTCAATCTCTTACATTTAAACAGGGAGAAGCTTATTCAAAAAACCCTTCAAATTTAGGCAAAACCTAAGGCAAATCCCTTACATTTAAACAGGGAGAAGCTTATTCAAAAACCCATCAAATTGAGGCAAAAACTAAGGCAAACGCCTTACATTTAAACAGGGAGAAGCTTATTTAAAAACCCATCAAATTGAGGCAAAAATTGAGCTCAATCTCTTACATTTAAACAGGGAGAAGCTTATTCAAAAAACCCATCAAATTGAGGCAAAACCTAAGGCAAATCCCTTACATTTAAACAGGGAGAAGCTTATTCAAAAACCCATCAAATTGATGCCAAAACTAAGGCGAATCCCTTACAATTAAACAGGAAAACGGTTATTCAAAAACCCATCAAATTGATGCAAATACTGAGCTCAATCTCTTGCATTTAAACAGGTAGAAGCTTATTCAAAAACCCATCAAACTGATGCAAAACCAAGGCAAATCCCTTACATCTAAACAGGGAGAAGCTTATTCAAAAACCCATCAAATTGAGGCAAAAACTAAGGCAAACGCCTTACATTTAAAGAGGGAGAAGCTTATTTAAAAACCCATCAAATTGAGGCAAAAATTGAGCTCAATCTCTTACATTTAAACAGGGAGAAGCTTATTCAAAAAACCCATCAAATTGAGGCAAAACCTAAGGCAAATCCCTTACATTTAAACAGGGAGAAGCTTATTCAAAAACCCATCAAATTGATGCCAAAACTAAGGCGAATCCCTTACATTTAAACAGGGAGAAGCTTATTCAAAAACCCATCAAATTGAGGCAAAAACTAAGGCAAACGCCTTACATTTAAACAGGGAGAAGCTTATTTAAAAACCCATCAAATTGAGGCAAAAATTGAGCTCAATCTCTTACATTTAAACAGGGAGAAGCTTATTCAAAAAACCCATCAAATTGAGGCAAAACCTAAGGCAAATCCCTTACATTTAAACAGGGAGAAGCTTATTCAAAAACCCATCAAATTGATGCCAAAACTAAGGCGAATCCCTTACAATTAAACAGGAAAACGGTTATTCAAAAACCCATCAAATTGATGCAAATACTGAGCTCAATCTCTTACATTTAAACAGGTAGAAGCTTATTCAAAAACCCATCAAACTGATGCAAAACCAAGGCAAATCCCTTACATCTAAACAGGGAGAAGCTTATTCAAAAACCCATCAAATTGAGGCAAAAACTAAGGCAAACGCCTTACATTTAAACAGGGAGAAGCTTATTTAAAAACCCATCAAATTGAGGCAAAAATTGAGCTCAATCTCTTACATTTAAACAGGGAGAAGCTTATTCAAAAAACCCATCAAATTGAGGCAAAACCTAAGGCAAATCCCTTACATTTAAACAGGGAGAAGCTTATTCAAAAACCCATCAAATTGATGCCAAAACTAAGGCGAATCCCTTACAATTAAACAGGAAAACGGTTATTCAAAAACCCATCAAATTGATGCAAATACTGAGCTCAATCTCTTGCATTTAAACAGGTAGAAGCTTATTCAAAAACCCATCAAACTGATGCAAAACCAAGGCAAATCCCTTACATCTAAACAGGGAGAAGCTTATTCAAAAACCCATCAAATGATGCAAAAACTGAGCTCAATCTCTTACATTTAAACGGGGAGAAGTTTATTCAAAAACCCATCAAATTGATGCAAAAATTAAGGCAAATCCCTTACATTTAAACAGGGACAAGCTTATCTAAAAACCCTTCAAATTGAGGCAAAAACTAAGCTCAATCGCTTACATCTAAACAGGGAGAAGCTTATTTAAAAACCCATCAAATTGATGCAAAACCAAGGCAAATCCCTTACATTTAAACAGGGACAAGCTTATCTAAAAACCCTTCAAATTGAGGCAAAAACTAAGCTCAATCTCTAACATTTAGACAGGACGAAGCTTATTTAAAAACCCATCAAATTGATGCCAAAACTAAGGCAAATCCCTTACCTTTAAACAGTGAGAGGCTATTCAAAAACCCATCAAATTAATGCAAAAATGAAGGCAAATCCCCTACATTTAAACAGGGAGAAGCTTATTTAAAAACCCATCAAATTGAGGCAAAAACTAAGCGCAATCTCTTACATTTAAACAGGAGAAGCTTATTCAAAAACCCATCAAATTGATGCAAAACCAAGGCAAATCCCTTACATTTAAACAGGGACAAGCTTATCTAAAAACCCTTCAAATTGAGGCAAAAACTAAGCTCAATCTCTAACATTTAGACAGGACGAAGCTTATTTAAAAACCCATCAAATTGATGCCAAAACTAAGGCAAATCCCTTACCTTTAAACAGTGAGAGGCTATTCAAAAACCCATCAAATTAATGCAAAAATGAAGGCAAATCCCCTACATTTAAACAGGGAGAAGCTTATTTAAAAACCCTTCAAATTGATGCAAAAACTAAGCGCAATCTCTTACATTTAAACAGGAGAAGCTTATTCAAAAACCCATCAAATTGATGTAAAAATTGAGCTCAATCTCTTACATTTAAACAGGGAGAAGCTTATTCAAAAATCCATCAAATTGATGCAAAATTAAAGTCAACCCCTTACCATTATAGCAGAAAAAAGCTCATTCGAAACCCTTTTAAATGCATGCAGAAACGAAGGTCAACTCCTTACCATTAAAGCAGAAGGAAGCTTATTCGAAACCCCTTTTATTCAGCGAAAAATGAAGGCAAACTCTCCACCATTTAAGTATGAAGACGCTTATTCAAAAACCCACCAAATTGAGACAAAAATTTAGGCCAACCCCTTACATTTAGAACAGAAAGAGGTATATTCAAAAGCCCTGCAAATTCAGGCAAAAGCGACAGGCAACCCTCGGAATTTTAGTAGAAAAAACTTATTCTTCAAAAAAACCCTTCAAAATTCGGCAAAGACGAAGGCCGATCCCGTACCTTTAGGCAGAAAACCCTAATTGAAACCCCGTTCAAATTCAGGCACAAACTAAGGCGAAACCCGTTCATTTCAATCAGATGGAAGCTAAGTCAAAACCCCTTGAAGTCAGGTAAAAACGTAGGCAAACCCCTTAAATTTAAAACAGAAGTATGGTATTTTCAAATTGCATCACTTCTGTGCTGGTACCCTTCAATTTAATACATACTTGAAATATTAATTACGGTCTTACCTACTGCAAATGGATTCGTTCTCTCTGCCATCTTCAGTCAATGAACCTTGAGATGAGATAGAAATAGAGTGATTGCTTAAAGCGTCTGATGAATTTATTGAGTTAAAATTTCCTGCCAACGTGTTAAAGGTAAATTTGCAGCAAAGTTAAGCAAGGTTGCCTTTGTTCCGTAAAGGAAAACGAAAAAAAAACTCTTCAAACAGAAACAATGAATTTCACAGGTTTTGAATGAACTGCGAAGGTCTGTCCAGTTTTTGTTTTCTTAGAGAACATAGCACTCAGTTCTCTAATATAGAATAGAAATGCAAGTGTTATTTCTGAAATAGTAACACGCGTTTCCTACTTCTAAATAAAAGAATCGTTATGAATTAGACAAAACCTGTAAGGAAGCGAGGGGAAGTTGATTGAAAACTTCAAAAGGACAGCTCGGCCAAGCAAGTGGAATAAGATGTGAGAAAAATCGTGAAACTTCCGCAAAAAAAACTGCGAACAAATAGGTTACTACAATATGATTGTCGATGCTTAAAAAAAGGAAATTCTATTTGCAGTGGTGAAATCTTGTGCACCTGGTAAGTGGAAAGACCGGATAGGCCTATCTAAACGCCAAAGGAAAAGCGCTTTTGCGTATCATCGATGGATGAGAAAATTTTGTAAAACAAGAAAAAGTGCAAACAAACCTTTTGTCGCCATTTTCCGCCTTTTCCTTGAAACATTTATTTCCCACGAAAAGATTTTTTCTTCTATTGTAGTAACACCCGCAGCTTTCGCTTGCGCCGCCATTACAGTCAAGCACGCGTTTTCTGGGTCTGGGACTGGTGTAACATTAGGGCACTCAAGATGTAACCGTAGGGCGCTTCGTGTAACATTAGGGCACCCAAGATGTAACATTAGGGCACTTTTTGCCCTATTGTTACACGAGAAGTGCCCTAATGTTACATTTGCCCTAATGTTACACGTAAGATGTACACTTAGGGCACTTGTGTAACGATAGGGCACCAAAAATGTAACATTAGGGCTCGTCGATCTAATCACTCACTCACTCACTCACTCACTCACTCACTCACTCACTCACTCACTCACTCACTCACTCACTCACTCACTCACTCACTCACTCACTCACTCACTCACTCACTTTCTAAAATCAAGTCGAAGGCTGTTGTGCGAACTCATCGTTTTGAAGGATTTCGAGCAACATATTCCCAGCACCTTGCGCGCTGCTAAATCTGTCTTGACTTGCCGTTCGAAATTTAATGTTTACAGCTTACCCGTCGCTAAGTAACGCCGTGACATAATCTTTGATCAGAAGTGCGGCTTAGCATTCGCGCTAAAGCAAGCGTTGTTGAACTCCATCATTTTACGACAAAACGACTATGCGAGAGCAGTAAAATATCAGGCTAGAACGTACATCAAACGTTACACACTACTTGCTTTCCCGACGAGCAGTACTAGAGCGTTACATGTGCAGAAGATTTTTCTGAATTTTAAAAGAAGAGGAATTCTTCTGAAGTCAGCCGATATGTAAGTACCTGTCTTACACATGAGAATGATTAAATACCAGGCGCTTTGAACGACTCAGCTTTGCTTGTGGTTAAATTCATTTTTAACTTATTTCGTGCTTAATCAAGCAATATCTTACCACGAATCACACTGCAATCTGCAAATTACATCAACTGCCTACAGCAAAGGTAGTTATCTCATCTGTATTTTACTTTTTGTGTGTGGTGTATATGCTTTTGACTTTTAGCTTGTCTTAGCAACCAGCCACGACTCTGATGGGCCTACGATGAAGGATTTCTTTAATTTTTTTTTAACTTTTTTTGCTATTTAAGTTGTCTTCAACTACCTGTTTTACATGGGCTTTCATCTCCACGATGGTGCCGATATTTCGAGTTGTTCTCACCTTTGCATGCTGCTTCTATTTTCGCAGTTCGTGCATTTCAACCTGCTGCTGCTGTTATTTTTAATCAAAGGTATTAGAAATCGATCTCCGTTTTTGATTATTAAAAAGATTTTGAAATTTGCTTGGATTCGCTGTCTTCTTTAAACGCTCTCATTAATTCATTATTATTCTGTCTCATGGAATTAAATCGGACTAAGTTCATGCAATATAGAACACCCATATACTTTAGTGTCATTCATTGAAATTGCTTAGACTAATATATATATATTTATAAATATATAAGAAAAAGAACGTTACTTACCCTTAAAAGTCACTAATTTCTACTTGCACAATTATAATTTCGTAAAGTTTCAAAAGTAAAACATGCAGAAAATGACACAAAAGTGCAAAGTCAACAATTTAAATTTATTATATTTGTGCTAAGATTTCGCCTTGGATACGTGTGTTATATCGTAATATATTTCCATCATTAGGCAAAATTGCCTCATAAAAATTTGTATTTAACGTCTTTGCAAGAATCTTCTGAATTTAGCGAGCAGCTCTGTCATTGGCGGCCATTGCCTTGCTGTATAATATTATTATTTCTCCAATAAATCTAAGTTTTGACACGTTGATAAACAAAATAAAATTAAAAACCCGATTTTGTGGACTCCGAAAATTACTTTTCCAGTTAGAAATTGTGTCAAAGAAACTCAAAATTTTCATATCAATTTAATAAACAAAAAAAGTGTTTTTAATTATCAAAAGTGTCAGCAAACTTACTTCAAAAACTTAACATGTAAAAGTTTAGCTGCACTTAAATATTTCACTGGGTGACAGGACATTCAAGATTGGGCTTTTTCTAAAACATATTTTTCAAGGAACTTCTAAACATGTTAGATGCCTTAGGAATTTACAGGAACAATTTTTAATTTTTGTTAAGAAAGTTCAAAGAAAATATTTAAATCCTAGGATTCTAAGAGAGATTGAGTTCTGATATGTTTTAAGTTTTTGTATAAAGTACGAATATTTCATTTCATCAAGATGAAATTTAGATGTTAAAAAAGTCCAATTTTACTTCATACGCAAAAGCTGCTCATTCATTTTTTATCAAATCCATTTCCAGCTGTTCTGTGACCTGATTCTTGGTTTTTAAATCTTCTATTTCAACTGAATTACTATGCTTAACTCATATTTTCAAAGAAATTAGTTACATATTAAATTATTCAACAAAATTACATATCGAAATTGTTGATCAAACATTTTCCGTCAAAAAGTTGGATTTAAAAAAAGAATTTTTTTTGAAAAGTTTCTTATAAGGAGAGCTCGATGTGGCAGGTGAATATTCAAGCTCAAACACAACATCTCGTTTCATTTTATTGCAAACAAAAAAGTTTTAAGTCAAAACGTTATATTGTCAAATATTGACATGATTTGCAAATAAGCCAAAGGAGTTCAAATATACCACCGATCAAAACAGAAAGGATCTGAAGTGGCCTATTATCTGAGCTACTTTTGTGGCTTTCATTTTAATAATTTTGTTAACTCACGCTGGGGTTCTCGCTGATAGCAAGCTCTTTTTTTCATTAACACCGAAAATAACAACATAAGTTTGCAATTTTCTATGCCAACCGAAGCATAAATAGACATAAAGTCACCTAGTTCTGGCTATGGACACTATTACTATTTCTCTCAAGCAAGCCTAAACAGGAATAGAAATCAACAAAGTAGTCGGTGTACCACGACGATGTGGGCCTGGGCCGCTAAGGCATGTGCCCTCAGCATTTCTCCTCAGTACCCAATTACCGACCTTGAGTCTCGGTCGATCTGCGTCTTATTTACTCGTCCACGCCAACTCAAATGATAACGTTTACCCGTTCTATGTCCTTTCAAGGTGCATTTAAAACCTGAAGCGTTGGTCCGAATAACCCGGTAGTCTTTCTTTGCAATGGACCGCCATTGTGAAGTAATACTGCAGCTCTTAAACCTAATGCTATTCTTTTACGTAACTTGAATGATGCAATGATTAGGACGAAAGATGAGCAATGGTCAAAAAATGCAGTCTTGCGTGACCACAAAGAAAAGATGTTACCTGCAAAGGACATTCATTTCGTTTGTATGCAGATATGCTGAATTCGTCGTACATACACAATAAGATGGCAAATTATCCTTTTATTTTGTCCTACGCAGCAACGTTGTTAGGTATACGCCCAATTCACAAAAAGATCAAACATGAAACCTTTTCTTTAAAAAAACCTGGAAAGGGCCCCAAAAATATGGCCATAACCACCCAGCTAACCTCTTCGAGGTCAAGACATGGTATTTTTCTACGTTTTTAAGAGGGCATATCAAGCAAAAATGCATTTTTCAAACTGAGACGTTACTAATGATAATGATTATTATCACTATTATTATTATTAATCATATATTTAAAGTAGGCTAGAGAAAAAGAATAACTTTATTAGGTCTAATTAAAGCCTACTATTTACACTATACATTATTTATTTTAAAACTATTGATAAATATTATAGGATAAAGAATGCTAAAAAACCTATCCTGTTAGAAACCCAACTTTTGGAATATATATTTTGCAAAGGCTACAATTGCATTTTCCAACATTCCAACATCTAATTTGTTTTTTTAAAATTGGAAGGCTGTTTGATTGTTATATTTCAAAAATTCAAATTTGATTGTTTGATGAAACTCTATGTCGCGGAATTCCGATCTTGAAACTACGGAATAATTAAAATAATTGTTGTATTTTACTCTGTTTACATTCTGTTTGCTGTTGACTTATTTGACCGAAACCTTTCGCACAGTGATCGCTATTTTTTTATTCTGTTGTTGCAATGCGCCTTATCATCACTCACCTCAATTTTTCTATGCACCTGCCTCAGAAGGCAATTATGAAAAGGAACCTTTGAAACTCAGGTGCAAATGTGAAGTAATGAAGACAGCATAATTGATGTTTTCATTGCAACTTTTTGCTCTGCAGTTGCCCCAAAGGATAATAGAAATTTCTTTAGCATTCAGTGGCGGAAAATTTGCAACTTTTCCATTTTCGCCACCTAACCATTTTGTAAAGGATTCAAATCTTTGCCTTGCATAAAATCATCAATATAGTCTGCTTTAGATTTTTGTCTGACTTGTTTGTTTTGAATTGGCTGAAAGGATAACCAAAAACAGGAAATTTAACACCTATCACAAAATTGTGAGAACTACCTGATTATTTTGTTAGGTATTGAAGAATTTCCCTGGTGTACAGTCATCAACATAGTCTGCTCAACATTGCAGCTGTTTTGTTCTCCATCTGTCCAAAGGAAATCAAGGTTTTGCCTGTATAAAGTCATCAACCTAGCTTCATTTCAATCTAGCCTTATTAAACCTTTTTCTTTCGATTCTTACATTTTGCAGCTGTTTCGACGGAAATTGATTTCAACACTACTTTTGACATGCGATCAAAGAAAATGATTGTTTATCATGAGCCAAAAATTGGTTATCACGAGCCAATATTTAAAAATGTCGTTACTGCTTAAAACGCAGACATAACATCATCAACATAACCTACTCCTTTTTTATGTTAAACAACGGGCAATAATGCACCGTGTTTCTCGTTTAAAAAAATTAAAAATTTCTTAGCTCGATAAAGCGTCGTTTTCGTTCACGTCGCTGCAAAGTTTGGGCCTAGCCACCATTGCTAGAAATCAAACTCAATTGGCGCGCCTGCGAACGGTTAGCTCCTACGCAGCGGGTCCCCTCGTTTCAAAAGTCCTTGACTTTTCATCGATATGAACTAGGGAAAAAGTGCATTTTCGAGGTAAGAAATTTTAATTTCCAAACTACCAACACGGTGCATTATCGCCCGTGGTTACAGCGTTATATGATTCAGTTTACCATTGCAACAGAAATTGGCCTGAAATGACCCATGAAAAACTTTTAATGTTAGAAAGAAGACTAATACTATCAGCCTCAGCTTCGATATTGACCTCGCTTGCAAGGTGCTGTAACTGATTTGCCGAAATTGAGCATTAAGTAATCCAATTCAACAGCAAATTTCGTGACTAACAACATGTGCCTTATTTGCAAGCGTTTTATGCAAGACAAAGATGTTACACAAATCCATAGCATATCAGATTATATGTTAAATTATAAATATTCCTCTTCTGCCTAGTACTCAGCCGTGAATGAGTACAAATTTTGCGAAGCTTACAGCTGCCTAGCCATCTGCTCTCTTGATTCGCAGTGTCGGCACAGTTTTATGACCTGGCAATTGGAGAAACAGAGTGCATTTAACTCACAAAAACAGTGTGAAGCTTGAACTTTAATGCATGTGTTAGGACCTCCTGTAGCACAAGCAATTTCACAACTGTATATCTATGAATGTGAGAAAAATATTTGTGTTTTAAGGATAAACAGTAGATAATGTGGGAAGATATCAACATGGTTGATGAAGTTACCAGAGCAACTATCTTTTCCCTCGACTTCAGAGTTCTGAATCTTACTTTTTGGTGCTTAAATTCTCATATAATTTCAAGATACGTGATTTTTATCTCGTCAAAGTTATTTATCTGAGTTAGGGAACGTGAAAGTTAGAACGCATGGCCTGTGCAAACTTTTCAGATTTCATTGCCGAATCTTCTACTGTCGGAATCATGGTGCTGAATTTGGTTGATTATTTGCAATGAGTCGCAAAAGAATAAACCCATTGTCGCTTTCTGATTGGTTGCTCTGTAAATGACGGCAATAGATGAGTAAAGGGGATGTACCTTTCCTACTGGAGGAACGCGAAGAAGAAGAAAAACTTCGAGCTCAAACAAGTCGTTTCTTTGTACTTGCCTTACTCTTACGGCCTGTGATACAGGCAAAGATCTATCAGTTGTTATGAAATAAGTTCGACGCTTTGTTTAGGATGGTACAATTTGATGTATTGCTCAATACTTTGCCCAGGATTAAGCACCTTTAAGCTACCCTGAGAGCTCATTCTTAAACGTTTTAAGCAGCTTATTAGAGTCATGAGTCTTGAATTGGTTTGCTTATTAAAAGAATGTTCATTCCATTTTTTAGGAGATGAGAGATTTTAGCTGATTCATTCTACGTTTGAAATGGGCATCTGCTTGTCATCTAATGAGGGATCATCAGTAAAAAGTTTCAATAGAAGTAATAAAGTCAAAGACTGTAGCAGCTTTACGACCAAAGACAATTTGCAATCGGCTTCTACGGAAAGGTATTCCTTTCGATTTCTCAAAATTTTACAATTCTACTCAAATAATTTCCAATTCAAAAAGTCAAATTCAAATTCATTATATATTCAGCAATCTTTAACAATATTTAGTGTCAATAGAGTGTTTATGAAGATAATTAATAATTTTACACAGCAATAAGATTTTAACGACAAAGTTGCCTAGGATGTTGGGAGGACCCAATGTTTTCGAGCCCACCCATCTCCTAACTTAAGTGCATAAAGTAATTTGATTAAAG
Organism: Catostylus mosaicus; assembly: GCA_964019065.1. Lineage (NCBI taxonomy): Eukaryota > Metazoa > Cnidaria > Scyphozoa > Rhizostomeae > Catostylidae > Catostylus > Catostylus mosaicus. The sequence continues at coordinate 1,729,436 of OZ025200.1, forward strand.
TTACAATGGAAAACGATTTACAATAGCATTCTAGATATCAAAACAAGATGAATTCTAGATATAAACAGTAGCAGAACTATTGTATAATAGTTAAAATTAAAACACAACAAAACAAAATGCAAATATGATAACAACACTTTCGTGAAACATTTCGCTTTCGTTCATCAGTTTTCCCCTTTTTAAGCCAACAGAGCAAATTAATCAACCTTAAAAAATAAAAAGCACTTTCTTTGAACAAAGCGAAAGCAAGAAGTTTTACTTGAGCGTTTATATTTCAGTAATTTATATTTGTATCTAAACATTCAAGGTTTGAGCTTTTGAATAAATGAATATTTATATAAATATGTAATCATTAGGTCCATTTTGCCAGAAGTTTTAGAATTATTTATCAAAATTCAAGAAAAAGCTTCAACTTGTTTTACTTTTTGGCATAACAAGCTTTCTTCAGTGTAAAACCATCTAGTTACATACAGCGCATATATAATGTATAAGAAGATACCAACAATACAAAACTTACCAGGCAATCTCTGTTTTAATCGCTCTGATGAAAGCATTAGCCTCCTGGTGCTAAAAAGCCTTTATTTATTCTCCATTCTTTTTGTTCCCTATTAATCCAACCTTATCATTGTCTTTTATTTTTCTGTGTCTATATAAATAAATATTAAATATTGAGAATATATAAACTCTCTACATATCAACATTTGTACAGTAGTAGATAAAATATGAAGTGAAATTTTTGAATGAAAAGACAGTTTCAATCATTATTTCAGAAAGCCAGCCTTCCAGGTATCGAGAAATGAAGCAGAGGCATTGCTGGTCGATGCAAAAGAGGGAGAATATTTGCTATCGGAAAATATTGCATCTGAAAGATTTGTATCAGTTTGGTATGTAGCCTATTATTTAGAATATGTCATTTAGGACGGATCTAATCTGGTTTGAACCAGATTTGAAACATATTTGAGTCAGATTATACGCAGTAGAGTTAAACTTGTAGAATCTATATCAAGTCGCAAACGAATCCTCCTCCAATTCCATAGAATCTGGATGAATTCGGATATATCTGATTCAAATTAAATTCATACCAAGAGGAAGTTTTCCTCGGATGTAATTCTAAACTAATATGGATCTGGTTTGTAATTGGGCTGGAGTTTGACATTAATATCGCCCTACACGGTTCACACGGTTCTATTAAATCGCATCTCTTTCGAAGCTAGATTAAATCTGGCACTGGTCCAGTACGAATCTTGCTTGGATCTAGTTGGAATATTTTTGGACCAGATTGTAATCTTCTACAAATCTTTTGATATTATTCGAATCTGATACTTATTTGATTTCTATCTTTTGTTCTGATGCGCTTCTACCTAAAGTGTGGCGCCTTCTGCACCATGGCAAAGGAATTCATTTAAAAATTATCCTTTCGGGAATTTATTGATATTTTCACGATTGAATCTTATTGTTTAGTTCTGGACAATACGTAGCCCATCATGCAATTTCCCATGTGTCCAATGGGATATCAGTTGGTGGTGAGTATTTTGAAACAATCATGGAAATGTTGGAGTATTACAAAGAACATCCGCTTGGTAAAACAAAGCTTGAATCTGAGGTTTGTATCAAAGCATTTGCTTGCTACTATCCGGCTCCACGATGACCATGTGTCTGTGACGTCATTATCATCAAATCAAATCGAAATCAAAATCTATTCAAATTGTCAATATAAATTGAAATCCAAATCGAAATCAAAATCGAAATCAATTCAAAATCCAAATCCAAATCTAAATCAAATCCAAATCAAATCAAATCAAATCAAATCAAAATCAAAATCAAAATCAAAATCAAAATCAAAATCAAAATCAAAATCAAAATCAAAATCAAATCAAAAATCAAATCAAATCAAATCAAATCCAATCAAAATCAAAATCGAAATAAATTCAAAATCCAAATCCAAATCAAAATCAAAATCAAAATCCAAATCTAAATCCAAATCAAAATCTAAATCCAAATCCAAATCCAAATCCAAATCCAAATCCAAATCAAATCAAATCAAATCAAATCAAATCAAATCCAATCAAAATCAAAATCGAAATAAATTCAAAATCAAAATCCAAATCTAAATCCAAATCAAAATCCAAATCCAAATCAAATCAAATCAAATCAAATCAAATCAAATCAAATCAAATCAAATCAAATCAAATCAAATCAAAATCAATTCAAATCAAATCCAAATCAAATCAAATCAAAAATCGAAATCGAAATTGAAATCAAAATCAAATCAATTCGAAATTAAGTCAAAATCCAAACAACATTTAATCAAAATGAAAATGTTAGAATCAAAGTCAATCAAATTGCATCAAAACAATCACATTATTAAAAACCTTTACATCCTACCAACAGTACACTGCAACGCAGAACTCAACGAAGAAATCGAGCAACCCGAGCAAGGGAACAAATTCAAAATCAAGCAATTCATTTCACATGAGCTCAATGTCATCACCTGAACATTTTAGTGAATCTTCCGAGCCTAGATCTGCAAGAAGAATCGAACCTCTTAAGCCAGAAATTCAACCTCTTCCTGAAGAAGAGGTTGTAAACGGAGTGCCTGATGACAGTGCACCACTTAGAAGAGAATCCCGCCATGCGAATCGAACTATGTCCCACCGTTCAATGGAGGCTGCATCAGTTTCATCAGCAGGTGACACCTATCTCCAATATTGCCTTCAATTGTATAGTTTTTCTAGGTTGATTAACATTCTTGCATTTAACTAGAGTTGTATATTTACACTTCCATGGCCAGCAATTGTTAAGATGTTTGCTGGAACACGAAGCATTGGCACTCACAGACCACATTTTTAAGTTACTTTATATGTCATTACTTTATATTACTTTACATTGGGTAACATAAGAATACACTAGATGGCATTACACGACATTACATTACATCACATTACATTACATTACATTACATTCATTACATTACATTACATTACATTACATTACATTACATTACATTGCATTACATTACATTACATTACATTACATTGCATTACATTGCATTGCATTACATTGCATTACGTTGCATTACATAACATTATATTACATCAATTTACATTTCCTTACATTGCATTGCATAGCATTACATTACATAACATTAAATTACATTCATTACAATACATTACATTACATTACATTACATTGCATTACGTTGCATTACGTTACATTACATTACATTACATCAAATTACATTACATTACATTGCATTGCATAGCATTACATTACATAACATTAAATTACATTCATTACAATACATTACATTACATTACATTAAATTACATTACATTACATTACATTACATTACATTACATTACATTACATTACATACGGGATACGGGACTCTTAATATCAGTCAGGAGTTATGTTATGTATAGTGGTCCAACTCACTGCACTCTATTTTAGTGATATTTTACTTCCAGGATACCAAGATCTTCCGTTAGATGAGCCGATGCCAGTCCTGCCCGAGCAGACAGGGATTAAGCCTCCACCACTTTTCAAAGGACTTTCATCGAAATCTCTTTCGAGTTTAGGACATCAGTCGTTCAGTCACAACCTCAGACTTAACTCAATGCGTCACTCAATTTTCGATAAAAACGAAGACAAAGTTTCCTGCACATCCACGAGGATGGTCAAAATCATTCTGTCAGGAAAGGAAGGTTAGATATTTTCAAATGCTTAAGTTATTATTTATTTTCATTTATGATTCTTTATTTAGCTGTTTTATATTGGAATGGATCAGTGATTTAAATCAATTAAAACTAAATAAAACGAAAATATAATTATTTTGGATTTTTTGTTAGTTTAGCATGTTTCTGCTGTGGTTTAAATTTTTCCTTTTTTCAATACAATTTTGTTATGAAATGTATTTCGGTTCAATTTAGTTGTTAAGACCAAAAGAAAAAGTAAGTTAAACGCCTTAGTTTGATCCCTTGGGAAAAATAAAACAATTGCGTTTTCTTAAGGTCTTTTGGTCTAAGTTGAAGCGAAAATGGACAGGCCCACATACATTAAGCTATAAAAAGAACTTGAAAAACAACCAAATGGCGAGAATTAGCAAAAAACATGCGAATTGAACAATACATATTTGCTAATATTTAATTAACCCTTTGATACAGGGCTTCTTCAGTGCTTGACTGAATTTTAGACATAATTTCCAATCATTTTCTTGTTTCTTCTAGACACTTTTATAGAACAAGACTACCTCATAAAAGATTGTCTACCATGCCTCTCTGATTTTTGCATTAGATACGGATTCGTCTGTGACGTCATCCATCTGAAATCAAAGCAAAATAAGCTGCCAAAGAAAAACTGGGTATTTGAAGATAAGCAAATGGGGTTGTCATCAAGGGAAATCGATGAAATGAAGAGATTTGGAATGCCTGTTGTTATGTTGGTATGTTGTTTTTCAATTTGTTGTTTTACGCATCGTCGTCATTGTCGTCATCATCATCATCAACATCACCATCATCATCATCATCATCATCATCATCATCATCACCATCATCATCACCATCATCATCGTCATCGTCATCGTCATCGTCATCGTCATCGTCATCGTCATCACCATCGTCATCGTCATCATCATCATCATCATCATCATCATCATCATCATCATCATCATCATCATCATCATCATCATCATCATCATTATCATCGTCATCGTCATCGTCATCACCATCGTCATCATCATCATCATCATCATCACCATCATCGTCATCATCATCGTCATAGTCATCATTATTATAACCATCATCATCACCGCCACAAACATTAGACTATATTTAACAACAAAATGTTGATACAATTGCCAGCTTATAAAAGATAACGTACATGTGGAAATTGGTGAGACTACTTGAAAGGTGATATTTAAATTTTTTGTTTTGAAGGGTTGCTTTGGTGAGAAAATGGGGCCTATGGTGATCCCAAAAGACATTTCTGCTCAGGATTTCGAGAAGATAACCCAAGTCCTGCTCAACAACACTCTTGCTGCGAAGCTCAAAGAGTTGTATGAGAAAGATGACAATGATAATTGTCGTTCTTTTGTCTTGAAAAAGGGTGTAGAAGAAAATAGCGAGGCTGTGGAGGAGCTAGTTGGCATCTGCAATAGCCTTCTTCTGAAGTGTTTTGAAGGAGAAAAATATCTTTGGAAGTATTTTCAACCGGGTGAGTAATATCAATGCATTGTGTGGCCTTGTATGATTGGATGAATGAATGAGTAAATAAACGGAAAAGCTGGCGAATGAACGAATATTTGATTGAACAAGTAACTGAATGGATGGATAAATGAATGAGGGAATGAAGAAGAGAATGAATGAATGAATGAACGAACGAACGAACGAACGAACGAACGAACGAACGAACGAACGAACGAACGAACGAACGAACGAACGAACGAACGAACAAACGAACGAACGAACGAACGAACGAACAAATGATTGAATGAATGAACGTATGAGCGATAAGATTTATCAACTAATATATGATTGAACACGTTTCTGAATGGATGAATGAGTCATTGATATAATGGATGAGAAGAAGTACATAAGTTATGAATGAATCGATGAAAAAAGAATGAAATTTTTCTTTTTAGAGCTGGAAAGGCACGTGAAATTACTGCTGTCGAATTTCAAAGACTTGACGTTGATTCCCATCGAAAGAAAAATAACTGATTTAAGAAAGTGCGTTCGATCCTTGTCCAGCGTGGAAACTTATGAAGATGATCAAGATGCGAACTCATATTATCAACTTGAATCCATGAGGAATGAATCTAGAATGGGAATGACTGAAAATGCAAATTTACGTCCTACCGATTTCGTGACTCTAAACACGACTTTCTCTGCTGTCGAGCACGACACGGAGCAAAGGCGCGTGTATGTGAACACGTTGAAAGAGATCCTGATGCCACACATCAAGACCAAGCTTGTCGACCTGATGAGAAAGTTTCCATCTGTTGAAAGTGATTATAGCTATCTGCGCGATGAAATTTACACGCATCTTTTTGAATGCCAAAGAAAGTGCACCGAATTCGTTGGCAATGCTGATGTTTTACAAACTGTCAAGGCTTACCTTCAAGGTAGTCGCACTAAATTTATTTTTTCATTACCTTGCCAAAATTTTAGGCCAACACTTTAGGCCGTCATTCACAGTACGGGGAGCAGACATTCAACGTGGAATATCTTCGAGTTTAGAGTTTAGAAAAAGCTCCTCATGGCCCAATTGCTAACTTTGCCTTGATTTTCTTCCGTGAACATTTTGTGTCCTGAAGTGTGCAGCACAAGAATACGCGCGCATTTTCTGCGATACTGAATCGCATGTGGTTAAGGTTAAATTCTTGCTCCAACGCCGTGCTACGCGTGACACTTATCCAGACAGTTTGGGAAGAGCATTCACGCGCGCACTTATCGTCTCCAAAAAATTTTCCGCGCGCACTTTGCAAAGTTAGCAGTCTGGCTATGGCCTAAAAGCGCGCAGATTCAATCACCTTATTTCAGTAAACAAAACTACCTTCGGGTTCTGGTTTTTGCATTGTTATTTGTTCATCTTATACTGCCACTCCACAGTAACCTCCTCTGCAGTTACCAGCCGTGCAAAGGTAATGCTTGCTTCGCAGTATATAAGCTGACATGGTTTGTTTTTTGTTCACAGGTCCTTATCAAAAGCCTCTGATTCTACACGGTGAGTCCGGATGCGGTCGGACATCAATAATCGCCAAATCAAGGACAATGGCAAAGGAATGGATGGGTTCCGGAGTGAGCATTATAACGAGGCTAATTGGTTCAACACGAGACTCTACGTCACTGCACCTTTTGCTCCAAAGCATTTGCTTACAGCTTAGTTTTGCTTACAAAACAGACCCTGGAGTTGTCCCGAAGGTACGTAATGATTGAAGTGAATTGATTTTCAGTTTTGCGGTTGAAGTGAATTGTGATTGAAATGGAGAAGTGAATTATAGTTGAAGTGAATTGATTTTTGAAGGTTTGACTGAAATTGATTAAAGCGGGTTGTGTTCGAAGTGAATTGTAATTGAAGTGAATTGCTATTCAAAATCTGTATTCAAGTTGGTTGAAGTGAATTGTGATTGAAGTGAATTGTGACTGAAGTGTTTGGCGTCAAAGTTAATCATGTTGAAGTAAATTGATATTAAAATTTGTATTAAAGATGATTGAAGTGAATTAGGATTGAATTGAATTGCGTTTGAAGTTGGTTTGGTTCAAAGTAAATCATGTTGAAGTGAATTTAGATTCGGCATTGGTGTTGAAGTGAATTGAAATTCGAACTCGGCATTATATAACAACACCCAACTGGTTAAATTTGTTTATGAATTTTATCTATGACTCATTTTGATAAAATATTTATCTATTTTGGCGTCCCTTTTTTAGAGTCTTCCCGATCTCGTTCAGTTTTTGCCCAATCTATTTCAATTTGCGACCGACTCACAGCCGCTGGTCATTTTTATCGCTGGCATTGACGACCTAGAAGTATTCGATGATGAATTTGGATTCTTTTGTTTCATTCCACCAATCCTGTTGCGCAATGTAAAATTTGTTTTATCCATACACAAGAAAAATCTGCCATTAGCGAAGGTAAGAGAAAGGGCCAAACGTGGAGCATTAGCTATTAGTTCCATGTAAAAGGGAATTTATGAATTTGTATTTTAATTATTTTGACAATGAGGACGACGAAAATAATAGACATTTCTGTAAACTTTTAATTTAATTTATTTAATTAATATTGATGATATACATGTTTATATAGGGTAAAAATTTAGGCACAGTCATTACAACTATCAATCAGAGCTTTCAAAATATATTACTATGAAACAATATTTAATCAATATTTTAGTTTTCTATACTTTTTCTGTTGTAATTAAAAATGCTTTTTAAATAAAATTCATGTTAAGTAGATGGAGGCCCTCCTTAAATAGAATATTCTTTTCAAAAGGGACAACCCGACTTGCTACCCTCCATTAAGAATGAGGAATAGAATTATTATTATTATTATTATTGTTATTATTATTATTATTATTATTATTATTATTATTACATATATTTTATAAGAAGGTTAATTAAACTGGCAGCTAGGCAAGCTGATGTGGACCTCCATTCTAGAAAATACAGATAATGTTAGACAACTAAAATAGAAAAAAAACCTATTGCCATTGTTTCAAATTGAAGTTAAAAATATATAAAATCCGAGTATTTCTTTAAAATGAAAATGAAACTGTTATCAATTGAGATATGATATCTAATTGCGTAATTTTATTTCTTTTTAACAGGCGATGTATCCAGATACGAATAGCTACAGAGAACTGCCTACCAAGACACTGCAAGACGGCATAGAAATGCTTGATAGCATGCTCGTTGCTGCTGATCGAACTCTCTCCGAGCAGCAGAAAAATGCTATTTCGAATTCTCTCACATCTTGTTGGTCTCCAGTTTATGTAAATATCATTTTCCATAAAGCAAAATCGTGGCGAGGGAACGAGGACGTTAGTTTGCCAAATAAGGTATTTTTTTAATTTTTAGTTGATTTATAAACATATAGAAATTTAATGATGATTACTGTTAAGCGGTCTGCTAAAAATAGTGCTCGATGCAGTGGAAGCAGAGCTATACTAAACTTAACGGCAGAACCAGGCACTGCGCAGCCATTGGGCAAGCAGGGGCTATAGCCCCTCCACTTTTTCCAAGATAATCCTTAACGCTATTACAAATATGACCCTTATTAAACTGAGATATTTTCTATATACAAATATAAACAAGAACGTAAAATGCAAAGTCTTTTTTGAAAGGGGGGTTTTCCGACCTTCTAAGGAGCGTGGTCTAAATAAATTTTCCGAGGGTTACCTCGTACCACCACTGCGGCTCGATCAGCCCCTCCACTTTAAGACCGCTGCGCGGACAGAACACGACGGTTTGAGTTGTCTGAAGATCTAATCAAGCGAGAAACTTGAAGTAACAATTCAAACGTTCTGTCAATCAGTTCAATAGATATTTATGACAAGAATTGTCGGCGATTTATTTATTTAACACTTATTATATTACTATCGTATACATATTTGCTTATTATAAATATATGTAGACAATTATACGTTGCAATCCTAAAAAAATTTAACAAATATTTTAAATACTCGTAGAGAAATTTCAATTTAAACTCGTAGAATAATTAATGAAATTTAATGATAAATGTCATTAATGATAGAATAATAAGTGATTAATATATATTTATATATACATTTAATATATATACATATACATTCAACGGCTACCACAACAAAGATAATTTAAAATAATCATAAACTTTCGGTCGAAATGTTTAAAAAGCTGAAACTTTTTTCTGAGTGTCTAAATGTATATACATATATAGATTCTCAAAAATGCAACTCGAATAAAAAGTTTTTGCAAAGCCTTCGTCAGCAACAACTTTACAAATTAGACAGAACATGTATATTATATATATGTACACACTGTGTTTAAACCGTTTCGTGGTTCAATGAAGAAGTGTGATGAGCTCTAAATGTGGTGTTACGCTTGTTCGAACTATGACTAAAGTTAGTAGTTGAATATGACTGGCCACATTTCGCATCCTGGAGATTTTCAGACAAAAAAATTCTTACGTTATATTTAGTTATGTCTCCATTATCCTTGCAATTGATAAATTTAACTTTTGCATTATTCCTTGCAGGTTGATCTACAAAAATATATAAGTGACATTTTCACAGAGGTCGAGGCGCGCAATGGGCACGAGAATGTTGCATTAGTTTCATCCCTCATATCAGTTTCACAATTTGGTGTTTCAAAGAGATGCTTAAGTGTTGCATTGATGCATGCAAGTGGAGTTGATATGCCATTGCAGCAAGCTTCGGACACAATTTCAAAAATCTTGTCTTCTTTATCGAATATACTGAGTTCAAGATGGTTAAATGGTCATGTTGTTTGCACATGGTTTCACAAATCGATCGAAAAAGTAGCCCAGGAGAGATACCTCAGGGACGAAAACTCGGTGCAAAATTTTACGAAAATGATTGTGGATTATTACCAGCAAGAGCCTAATGCCTTCGAGCCGGTAAACCAAGTAAAAAACCGCATGTCATTGGTAGCAGAATCGCCGAGCGCATTTCGTAAAGGTAGTTCCACTTCTAACACTCCCAAAGAAACGCCTTTGAAACGGCAATACAACTCGCAAAAGCTGCAGTTCTTTCCGTTCTACCTTTTGCAAAGTGATAAACCATCCGAGTTGAAAACGCTTGCCATCTGCAACTTTGACTTCTTATCTGAAAAGTTACGAGCGACATCAGTAGGCCATATATTGAACGACTTTTACCATGCATTGGCTGTAGATCCGGATCATCAAGATTTAAAGGTTATGAAAGAGTTTTTCGAACTAGCGGCCGATGCGCTGACGCTTGACCCAGACCAATTCCCAGCGCAAATTTACTCCAGGCTGCACCCACTCAGGGTTGAACAACAAGTGAATAGCTTGGAGTATGCCTCTACCATAGACAAACAAGTGCTCCCCCCACCGGATGGAAAGGACAGCAGCTCATCTGAAAGCACAGTTGAAATTCAAACCGATGGCACGGACGGAAACGGCAAGTCTAGCGACATCGCAGCAGATATCGACGCAAATGAACGTGCGGTTGGAATTGTTAAGTTTAATGAAACCGCATTACCGTCCGGCTCGAACAAAGATATAGACAATACTACGAGCGTTGGTGGCACCAGTTATAAAGCGCCTCAGGCAGAATGCAAAGCGGCATCGCATAACAGAATGAAAATGATTCGAAATTCTTGCGTGTTAGATAGCCTAGTGTTAACGAAGCTAGTCAACAGTGCCGTTAGAGCGGGCCACTTACTCATGCCGTCAAATCCATGTTTGATACGACCTCCGAGCGAATGCGGCGACTTCAGCGAAACACAATTAGCAGCGTTCTCGAATCAGCCAACGGATTCGCGGATACTTTTCATGGGAAAGAGCCCGGATGCGTTTGTATCTTGGAGTAGAACTAAGGAGAACATAGGACTATACGATTCCAACTGCTCCTGTTTGAAACTTTACACGTGTGAGAAGTTGAAGCGCGTTTTATTAACTGTAAATGAAAGCGCATTGGTTGAAATTCAAGATGGGAAGATTTGGATGTTTGATTTGATGCACGGTTCATTTTTGTATGAGCTGGACTCAGGACCGCGTTACTTTGCTGTTTGCGACAGTTCGCATATTGCCGCAATGTCAGACAACTTATCTTGTCTCAGTCTTTTCAATATACGAAGCCGAGAAATCGTGTGGGACTTCAGTGCACCAGAAGGTCGCAGTTTTCATAATGTTCTCGTGTCAAAAAACGGAGCAATCGGTGCTTGCATCCTGGAGGCCAACTCAGTTGGAAACAGTAGAGACGAACCGACTTTTGGCGATAGAGATTGTGATGTATTGTACTCTACACAAGATGAAATTGTTGTAGTTAACCTTAAAAGCCGGCAACAGTTACATTCGATATCATTGCGAAATGGGCAATATTTACATAAGATCTGCTCAATATCAGAAGATGGGCATTATCTGGTTCATTTAACCGAACCCGACCATCAGATTCTTGTGCTAGACCTGATCAAAGGAAGTCTTGTGAGAGAAGTCGAGGCGAGATTGCATCGTATACTGAAGATCATGGTATCTACCCAAGGTAACTGTATTTTGTCGGCAAGTGCTGACTCGGTGCTTCGGGTTTGGAACTTGAGTGACGGAGAGTTACGATATTCGTTGTCGGAACCGATACGTTCAATTCGTGGCGGGTATATGGACGACAAGCATTGCCTTGGTATGTCGGAGGATGGAAGTCGGGCCGTCCATTCTGTTAGGTCACAGTTTCATTGTTCATATGTTGTGCTGTGGGATCTTGTGCAAGGAAAGCAGCTTGCGACTTTCACAACCGACTTCTATGGCCTCACGTACGAGATTAGCCCCTGCGGGGATTACATCGTGACTTCAATGCCCTCCGGACTAGTGACAATGGGTACATACAAAGCGGTTGAATTGAATGCTGAATCTTTATGTTCTACAAGAGTGGAAGAGAGTGATTAGATTGCAAAATGTGCTGCAGTTAAGCCAAAGTTATCACCCACAAGAGGTTAAATTAACGACATAACTGTAGAGTTTAATAGTAGAATTGGTCACTTTGATCATTATTGGGTGGTAGAAAAAATAACTTAGCAGAAGTTACATCCTTAACTGGGGCTAAGAGCAGGGGCGCAGTGGGAGCTAGATTAATTTTTTTTGGTAGGGGGAGGTTTATAAAATACATTTTCAGAAACTGAAAAAAAAAATTGCAGATACTCTAAAGTGCCTATTGCTGATTTTTGCTGATTTTTGATGTTTTTCAATATAATGCGAATTGTGCATTCTTGACTTGGGACATGACACTACTGCTTGATCTAATTGGAATAGGAACTAGGAAATTTTGTTAACAATTTAGTTCAACATTGAACGAAAATTCGACACAGCAATGTATACAACTCCGAGAGCATTCCGACAAAGTTGTAAAATTACCGAAATTTCCGACAGACGCGATTTTTGCTGTAGCCCTCCCCCCAAGGCACTGCGCCCCTGGTTATAAGTGGCTTTCCATCCATTGAGTTCTTCTCTTTGATCTATTAAAAAAGGAATTAAGTTTGACTGTGTCCTCATGGATATAACATTAGTACTTAAAAAGGATTAAAGCAAAAAGTTATCTGGATTTAGGCAAAGGACTAATTACAGACAATAGTCATGATATTTGTTGTCTGAGACTAGGTAGGGACTATAGTCTTACACAGCAGTGAAGATTGAGGACTATAGTCCTCAAAAATTAAAGCAAGGAATGAGATTTTATATTAAGCTCAATGCAAATGGATACATAGGAGCTATACAGTCTAACATTTAAGTTTATATATAACGATTTCATGGTGTTCATAGTCTTCGAGTCGGAAGGGGCAAGTTTTAAACAAATTTTTTAATTTATGGTATTATTATGGGTAGTTCGGTGATGGTAGATTATCTGAATTTAAAATGATTATATTATTGACTTGGGCTTCTTATTTGATAAAATGGAATTATTGAATTATTTGACTGTAAATACTTGTGATTCTAATCTGCCGATGATTTTATATAAGTCATTAGTTTGTTCTATATTTCTGTCGTCATTTCATGCTTGGTGTTGATTCGTGTATGATAGAAACTTATGGGTTTTAAAAAGGATATTGCAGAAAAATGAAATTAAAGGTTTTTTTTCATGCAAAGATTGTTTGGTAAAATTCTTCCTGTGAACGGGAACATTACTGAGGACTTGAGAATTCACCCCCCTCGCTGAAGCGTAGCACCCCACATAAATCATCTATATTTGAATTTTAGCCTCTTGAATAGAAAGAAAAAGTTCCAGCCCTATGAAAAGAGTATCGATCTGATATTATCTCTTTTGCCCAGCCTCCTCTTATCCACAAGTGATGGAAATGTATAGTATCGCAGCTTTTTGTATTGTATCATTGTTTTTTAAAGAAATGTTTTTAGATAACGACGAACCATCCATAAATATTTTTGTATTAGCACAAGGATGGCAAGACGAAATACCACATCCCCTTCAAAATTCTAGAGTCCATCACCCGTGCATCATGGGATTTGGCTTTTGCTCCCCCTGGAAATTCTGGGGGTATCGACCATTGCGCTTCAAGCCCATATGAGGTTAGAGCTCAAGCCTGTATAAACAAAGAGGGGGTGCATTATCTATAGGGTGCTTGTACTATAGATGGACAGACTTTTAAAAATGGTTCTACGTATTTTGTTTATCACTTATTTTCTCAAATGCTGAGGTTCTTTCAAGTTTCAAGTTCAAGTTTCATTCATATTCAAACTTCCACTACATACAAAATTCTGACAACAATAAAACTAAAAACAACAAATAAAAAAGCAATTAAATACAACACAAATTATACATAAAATCGAAATGAAATTTTGTTGGAGAGGAATTTATTTGAGGAGGAGTAGACCAATTTCTTTGTAAGTTTGTAGACCAATTTGTTGTGCATTATACATTAAAGTGATTCAGAAAAGGTGCGCGGGCCTTGCACCCCATATCCCCCAAATGCCGGTCCCTTTTAACAAATAACCCTAACCCTAACCCCATACCCCATGATTCTTACTTGGAATCGGAGTCCTGCCCGCTTTTGATCTGCCCTCGTACTGGAAACGAGATGGAATTAACGAGAAGTAGCCAGATTCATCAATAAATACAAACAGATGTGACGTTAGTCAGTTGACAAGTTAAAGCGAAAACTGAAATATTACGATGTTTGGAAGAGATATGTTCGGAGCATTTGACGAAGATCCATTTTTCAGGTAAAATGGTATTGTTTAAAACTATTTTGATCATTTGTGTCTTTGCTATGTGCGAAAAACGCTTGTTTGTTTCGGTCATTTTAGCGGCTGATCAAAACAAGGCCCTTTTCGTAACTTCGCAGTTATTAAACCAAGATTATTTTGCGGCAAATTACCTTCTAATCACTTGAATTACGGCCAGTGGAAATAAGGGATTAGTCGCCAACTTCATGCTTAAGATGCTTGCTTAAAGAACGAATTCTCAAAACACAAGCAGAATTCTGTCATAAATATAAAACCACCTTTTTCGAAACTTTTGAATAGATGGCCTAATCTGCCTTTAACGTAAAAACCCGCTACGTAAATTAAGCCAGTATGGGTTATGTATTAAGGTAACAGGTACAGATATTATTTTTATCGCCTGCCTGTTAACCAGTCTGCAGAGCGTGGCAACTGCACGCACAAGACAATTTGCAGCAGTAAAAGTGCAACCCGAAAATTAGGCCTTGCATGCGCGCATTGTATGTGTATAGGCTCAATAATTTGGTTCATCTAAAGCTCAATATAGGTTACCTAAAGCAGCTTGGTGAACCGATATATCCCCAGAGACAAATAAAAATACCCAAGAAGAAAATCTTCCAAACACCCAACATTAAGAACAATCAAGTAATCTGGAAATGTTTCAAATTTGTTTTTACAATTTATTTCGTCTGTTGTGTAGCCTCTGACTAATAACAGATAATAATCAATAACCTTGAAACTTTATACTATTGAGTGTTACCATTCTCCATGAAATTTTTAAGGAATCACAGAAGTGCAATGAATGATATGATGAGAAACTTTGGAGATCCATTTGCCATGCATCCTCATGCATTAGAAGGCCCAAGAGACCCGAGAGGTGACCACAGACAAAGGAACCAACAGGAACTCATGCCACATTCAGGCTTCATGGGCGATATGATGGGACCTATGAGTATGTTTTCAAACATGGACTCCATGTTTAGAAACATGCACAGACAGATGGTGAGTTAGAATATATTTTTGTTTTATTTGAAAAATGGGAAAAATTTTAGCATACTTTTTAAAACAACACACATTTTAAAATTTATCTTACTTTTAAAAAAATTTAGTATACTTAAAAACACTTTTTAATCTGACACTTATCAGAGCTTTTTGCATAGCAGTCCGATTGATGACTATTGGAGGCACTGGGTAACTATAATCTTGCCTTTGCACCTTTGAGCTGTCTGATAATATGATAATCTAAACTATTTTCTCTCAGGAGTCAATGGGAAACAACCCAAATTCTTTTTCCTACTCATCATCATCTGTTATGACATACAGCAATGATGGAAGTGGTCAACCAAAATATTACCATGCCACATCTTCTGAAAGAAAGGCACCAGGCGGGGTATGTTATCTACGTTTCCTTCCTTTTTTTATACCATGTTGATGTTATATGATTCCTGTTTTAACCTACTGCCATCATTTGGCAAAGTTCCCTCATCTAAAATTTACCTTTATTTTAAAACTTGCAACAGATATGAAATAATTTTTCAATATACAATTATCGTTCTAGGTAAGGGAAACCAGAAAGTCTGTCAAAGATTCACACACTGGAGTGGAAAAACTATCTGTGGGGCAACATATTGGTGAGTACATAAGAAAACTTATCTGAAGTATATTAAATGTTATTTATAGGTAGAACTATTACCTGATTTTTCTGCATTGAATAGGTTTAGAGAGGATTTTTGTCAATGGATGATCAGGCCATCTATAAGTCCATTATTCTAACTCAGGTTGTCAGGCCAGGTTTAATTAAATGAGATTTTAATACCAATATGTATCTACAGGGCTCATAAGCTACTCAACAACATAAATACTAACAGTGAAATTAATGCCTAGAATAAAGCTACTTTACAAATAGCCTGGGGAAGAGATGCGCACATGCAACTTTTTGTCCAAAAAATGTGCACCTGTTCACTGGGATTTGCAAAGGAGCTTTATGTTAATTGACCCACACAGTGTTGCAAAAAAACAGAATAAATGTGTCAATAAATATATCATGTGGTCGTTTTGTAATCCCTTTTTAAAAGCAGAAGTTGATTTTCCTGGGGATATCAAGTTGAGTTTGGAAACTTTTCAATAGTCATTTGGTGTGGACTTTGGCTGGATGTCCTAACTGATGACATACAATTTTCATTAAATATCCAAATTATAGGGGGGAGAGGGAAAGTTTTTTAAAAATGTGCACTTTTCCCCCATTTGACTTTAGTATTATAAAAGAAATTTTGTTAAAATTACTAAGGTATTCAAAAAAGAGCTTAATCATAAGATCAAAATTATTTATATGTAACTATGTATGCCTCTATTGTTCCTATATTTTCTAGAAAAGGCAGTCACATCTGCAAATCACTAGATTATATATCTAGAGCAATCTCATACCATCAATTATATTTTGGTTCTTTTTTGCAATTTTCTATCTCCATTTCCATATTTTTTCAATTTATTTATTATTCTTCTGCTTCAATGGGCAGGCTTCACTGCATGTTTTTATGGCGTTTTGAACAGGTATCATAAAATCGTTGAGCAAAACACTTAGGCATAGTATATGACCCAGACCTAAACGTCTTTGGTTTTAACCCTTCATCGGAATTTTTCAGGTGAAAGAGGTCATGAATATCAAAGATCGAAAAATTTCCAAACCGGGGAGGAAGAGGAAGTTAGAAATTTCATGAATATGGATGAGGGTATGTTATATATATATGTATTGATATATACCTTAAATATAAAAGAAGTAAAAAATACTTTATAAAAAATATAAAAATATCTATCTCATTTAGATATATTTGGATTCTATTTAGTATGCAACATGTGCAATAAATGGTTTTGTACTGAATGAGACTCTAAAACATGTGGCTGTTATGTCAAATGTCAATCAAACTGAAATTTTGGTACAAAAGAATACAAAGAGAATAAGGCAGAGCTGTCAATCAATAGTCTCTCACTCCATTGTTTTTGCACACCAAGATGTCAATCAAAGTCACATATTTTAGAGTCTCATTGGTATATGCTTTGAGCAGAATATAGGCTAAAAACTCTAGGTTTTCTCTACCATTTTATGTAAGAGAGTCCCAATCTGCCAGTTTCTTTAGAGGAAGATTAAATTTTAGAATTGCAACTGTAGATTGCATAAAGATTTTACTGTAAGTATAGGCTGCATTTAGGTATATTTTGTTATTTAAAATTGTTTTATTCTGTAATGGTTGGGATGAATTAGCGGAGTGCTATGTTATTATTATTTGAGTACAAGTTCCACATGAAACATTAAACAAGTTCGAGCATGACATCTTAATTCCTAAGTCCAGTAGAACATTGGTACCATGTATAGGCTACAGGACAGGTCAAGTTTGATCTACAGGAGTGCTAATGTCAAGGTCAAGGTCTATAGGTCAAGGTCAAGTTTGACCTACAGGTGTGCTAATGTCTCTGCATACCTATTTCAGATGAAGCACCGCAATTTGATCAGCAATGGAGAGATGCAACAAGGCAGAAAAACGCAGCATTAGGGTACAGAAGAGACAGGTATCACCATGACAATAGAAGGCATAGAACGCATAGATCACGTGCAATCAAAGGTATTTGCATGATTTTTAATCTAACAGTATTTTTACTCAATCCATCATTATTTTGCACAAGGGTTTTTTTCACTGATATCATGCTGATAAGTCTTTTCCAGTAAACAGCGTGTTTCAGTTTTTCATCGGGGCCAACTTTTTCAGGCTTCATTGGTTCATGCAGTAGATTTGTTGTGTATCAGGTGCATGATTAATATAAGACCGGATGTCAGGACGTGCAATGCAAATGCAGCCTTAACCCTTTCACTCCTGCACGGGTCATAAGACCGTAAAAAGTAATTTTTCAGGGGGTAAAATTACAAACAATTTTTAATGTTCTAATGGCAGTTTTCTATTATAGGTCATGCTTCCACCTAATTTATTTGACCATGCTACGCCCTGAAAAGCGAAGATTTGTATATAAGTTTTAACAGTTAAATGAAAATAAATCCGGGTGCAAAAGGGTGGCAGATAATCTTAGAAACATGAAAAGGCTAAAGGGAAGTCCAAAGGTAACCTGCATGGCAATAATAATGGATCTTGCTGAAGCAAATTGTGTGCATACTATTCAAATTGTTAGATTTTTTAAAGCATTTGTCTTGAAGTGAGCAAATGTACTACTACATTGACTGATTCCTTTCCTAGAATTTCTTTCAAGCTATTTTCAATTCTATTCCTTCATTGTAGGACTGGATCGTGCTTAAATCGTTTAAAACGCCATAAATGTGTAAATCAAGCTGAACAATGTACATTAGTGTCGTTACAGAATTCTGTATTATTAGGCAATCGCCTTCTAGGCTCGAACTGGACAATGTTTAATGCATTGACGTCATAATGAGAGTGTTAAAAATGATATGAGACGCATAAATTCTTTGTTTGTTTAACATTAAATATTAGTTATTATCAAACTGTAAATGTGTAAACGGCCATTCATTTATTCAAATCTAACAAAAAGAGACTGATTTGAAGAATCCTGCTAGAAACGAACCAAGAAAATTACATTTATTTGTATTTTGCTGCAAAAATATTTTTTTATAATTCAAGATTATAGGCCGAGCTGGCCCGTAACTGCATACAAGCATACAGCGAATTACAAAATTAGTTTAACCACACAACAATTACAAAAGATTGATGTTATTAAATACAAGCAAAAGAATATGAAGCAAAGGAAATAAAACTACAAATTTATCAAAGGTTTACTAGCAATGCCACTGGATTGCTTAAAAATTTGGTTCTTCTCACCAAAGACTTTTTGTATAAATTCCCCAAATGTTTTGTTGGAGAGTAGTTCTCTTGGCTAATTAGCCAGATGAACATATTGAATTCATTCAAAAAAGATGGGGCTATGCTTGAAATGGGGGGATGTGCGTTCAAAGTGTCTCACAAACAGACGCGGTTGAATGAATGCCACAGAACGCCATTAATCATCGAAAAGCTTCGGTATGTCCCGGAATGCAATCCACTTGAATTATTTTGTCGCTGTCTGTACCATTGCGGTCACCAAAAAGTGTCTTTCTGATGCTAATTATCTATATCCCCTCCCATCCTGCTTTGCGAGACGAGGAAAGGCTATGAATCTGATATGCTCCTTCGCAGTGACCCATGAAATCAGCTTCTCACAATCCTTTACGTCTCTTCTTTCATCGAGAATCCGCAATCTTGGACGTTGTGAGAGAGTATCCTGTCTCTCCAAGGCTGATTAATCACCTTTCTCTTCAGCCCAAATTTTGCGGGCACCATATTAGCCATAAAAGGACTAATATACTTACTTGTGATTGGTTAAATGAAGGCTCCACGGGCTCGCCGTCTGACAAACTTATGGCAAAAGAAAAGGGAACTCGAAAGAAAAAATACGCACAGAAAAATTGTATGATATCAGAAGTTGCTGTTGCAGTTGATTCTCGAGAAAAGTATATAGAATTATTTACATCAATCTAAAACATTATTTTCAAGTTTTATTCAACGTTTTTTATTTTGAGAAAATCTAAAATGATAATGAAAATATTTTATTATCGCAAAACACACTCATTTGTTTAATAAGAAACGTGGAAATTGTTAGGGCCTAACAAGGCACTAGTCTCGCTTCAGAGGGAAGATGGTTTAGCCATGAAAATTCAACATATCTTGCTAAAGAGGCATGTTCTCACATCGAGGCAAAGCAAAGCAGTGATTAAACCTCCCAATACTACTTATCCAATGACTTACGCCCTAGCGTAATACACAAGGATACGCTAAAGATACTCTCGGCCTAGGTTTTAAACAGGCAAGTCTATGAAAAAGAAGACGCCGGCAAGTCAACCGAGGCCAGCCTTTCATGGAGTCAATAACTAAGCAACAAAGTTTCTCATAAAGTATGAATGTATTTTGCCGATATTCATTGCGCATTCAATTGAAGATAATATTTGTCAAGGAGGTTCAGTGATGCAGTCAATTAGATTGACTCATATGTCGTTGGGTTGCTCTCAGCTTTCAAATTATCGTAAGAATAACGCTTAGCTCTGACCACAACTACCACAACAACAACAGCACCTAGCGCCATCAGTGTAGCAGCAACAACGAAACAAGTTGCTGTAAGGCCTAGGCCATCTTTTTCTGTTTTCTTGCTTAAGTTGTTAGCCTCGCTCACACTGCTTTTAAGCTGGTTTGATTCGCGTGATTCTTCGTTCTTCAATCGTAAAATACCTTCATCTTTCTTTTCTGCTGCTTTTTCAACCGAAACAGAATTTCGTAGGAATTCTTCGCTGTTTTTCTTCGTAAAGAAGTAAGGGAACCTCTGGCTCGGACATTCGAACTGTTCTCCCTTGGTCCATCTAAAACATTAACAAAATATTCATTTCATTTAAATGAAGCATTTCCGAATTCTCAAACTGTTGTTCAAGGAATATACTTTATTGTGGATCCATATTTTATCACGGGTTTAGGCGAAACGAGAAATTAAGCAAGCAATTGAGCTTATAAATGAATAAACTTAAAAGTAGTAATGTCTCAGTAACACGATATCGGATTCACTTCGCATCGGATTCCTGTCTGAAGACGATTTGGAAAGATCTCCTCTTTACACGATACCGGATTCTGTTTGAAGCAAGGCTCCGCTTCGTTTCAATCCACGTCAAAAAGCCTATAGTTTAAAAGAACTTCCTTTTGCAGCTACACAATGTACTTCAAACACTGGAGAGATACCGTATCAGATTCGTGTGTTCGAGCGAGCATCGAAGGAATCCGATATGAAAAGTTATCTGATATGTACCACTTTCAAAGCGGAGCGATTTCACTCCGAAAAACAATACGAATCGTATCGGATTCAATCGGTATCGTGTGAGCAGCAAGCCTAACTGGTATAAAAAGTAATCTGATGTGAAGAGAACACGATATCAGCAGTGAAGCCTTAAATGATCGAAATCAATGTTACCAATCCAAACATCCTTTTTAGGCAAGATGATATAAACATTCACGGGCTGACATGCGAACAAAAACAGACCCTAAAAAAAGTCACAAAACTTCTTACTCTAGTCGTTTCTTTCCAACTGGTTCGATCATGCTGTTCCATAATGCAAGTGCGGCGGCTTTGTGTCCCTTTTCAGAGAAATGGAAACAATCGGGAGCGAAATACGTCATGTCCACAGTTTTGTTGTCTTGCATCAGAGGAGCCTTTGTATTTGTGAAGAATGGCTGGATCACCACAGCAAAATCATCTCTGTTATCATACCTAAAAAACAATGAAGTTTTAAATGGTATCCTTCACGTCTACCATTGCCTCATTAACGCTCCTGAAAGTCCAGTTTCAAATTCTGAAAGTTAGGGCTAGCAAAGTAAGACCGGATAAGGAATGAGAACGCAAGAAAGATACTGGAAACAATGGAATTGGGAAAGAGTTGTCGGCAAACATGTTTTAGGCGGTATGAGGATGTGAGGAAAAGAGAAAAAGGAAAAAGGCAATGTTTGTAAGACAGTTTTAGACATGGCAGTTCCAGAGATACGTAAGGGAAGTAGGCAAGCAGGGAAAGATTGTATCTAAGAAGACATGCATACAGCTTGAGCAGGTGAGGAGGAAATTGAAGATAGGAAGGCTTGGGGAGGAAAGTTCCACATGGCAGCAGCCCCACCACATGTGAGAGGAGCAGAAGTGGGGGTCTGGAACTGAGTCTTGGTCCAAAGAGGAGAGTGGAACAAATATTTCCATCCCAGAGCTTGAGCAAACACCAATAATGCTGAAATCGAAGTCGCAGTTAATCTCATGCTGCCATGGGGCTAGTGGTCTTTATGAGGGGGAGAGGTTTATTAACGTTTCTAGAGGCATATAGAGTTGCTGGGGGCTAATGGACATTCATTGAGAGGGAAGGGTTTTATTGGTTACTTTAGCGACTCTTTCCAGTGTAACAAGCAAATGGATTATGAAAATGAAAATGACACCTTCCAGAATTGATCAACTCATCCACTCCTGCCCTGTACGTTGATGCCATTTTACTGACTTCTTTCTTCACCTCTTCGCCAGCGCTTGTACCACATTTGCATAAAAGCTTATGCAACGGCTTGCAGTAGTTGGATGATATTTTACCAAGCTCTGTCACATCAATTATCTGCACCAAATTGACAAACATTTTCGGGACCTGTGCGTTTTAAAAATTTAAAAAAAAATTATTCAAATAAAAGCCGGGACACGGATGGGTTGTTACATAGTTTAATTTAGTGACTACACAGCTGCTATGAAACATAACACAGGGCCTCCGACGACGGGAGGGGCCTTGGCCCTCCCACTCTTTAGCAAATTAAGGCAGCTCATCATTTTGTGCCGTGGTTATTTCTCGGCATCGAAGCTTGCCTCCCCCATATTTTTGGTCTTGTCGGAGGCCCTGTAACAGCAAGTACCCATCATCTGCTAGTGATTTCCTTAATAGCTAACTGCTCCGAAATGGAGATTTGTCATATATTATAATATTGTTATTACTAATATGGTTGTTATTACAACTCTTTTAGGCTTTATCAACATTTAACTGGCAATAATCAACGTTCTAATTCTAGCAATCTAAATGTTTCGCCAGTCTCTTGATATTTAACATATCAGCTCCTATTTTTGCTGTGAAAGTAGCCATCTGTTGGCTAACCATCATAAAAAGGATCGGAAATTATCTAAAGGGCTTCAAGTGTGGACCAAATGGGCCTGGTTTAGCCTGCATTCGAATCCTCTATGGCAAATGGGGCCTGGGATAAGGCCAGAGTTAGGAAAACTTTACGGTCACATGGTCAATAGCTAGAGGAAGGTCCACGAAGAACAATGGAAACCCCTATGCCATACCGTAGTCGTTTCCTAAACAGCCAGAAGCAAGTTTTAGGGGCCAGGGTGGAAATAAGCTTCTTTTTGTGTTGCATTACCTATGCAAATCCAGATTTTCGAAATCAAAGTGTTTTATGCCATCAATTATGCATGATCATCTGCTCTCCTTTACCTCAATCGTGTTGCTCTATACAAAAACATTAAATAGGTCTTATGATTCATCTGCAGTCCTGCATTGCAAATCACAATCCTCGCAAAGAAGTTAAAGAATTAACTTGAAGAAACAAGTCAAACAGGTACGTGATAAGCTTCAGTTATTTTGCGTATTTTTTAGTTCGAAAATAACGAAATAGAGATTTTATTCTTAGACTTTTTGTTTTGTTGCTTTTTCAAATAACTCTGTCTAATTCAAGCTCGTCTATTTCGAACTATAACTTATTCGAGAGAAACCTTCAGGTTCCTTGGTAAAAATAAACCCGACGAACTTTGAAAATTCAACCCTCGAGTATTCGAACTTCCCATTATTCGAACACTTCCCTAGAGTTCGAATCGAGCAGTTGACCGTAAATGGACGATATTTCTTTTACAAATTCTACATCTAAGTTGTTAGAAAATAATAGATAAAAATATAAAACCTAAAAATTGCCTAGCAAGGTACGAACTCTGAGTTTTATTAACTGTTTTATTAAAAGTCTGAATTTTATTAACTGATTTTCTATAAAACTTTTAAGGTTTTTGCTTCAATACAAGGAAAACGGATTTGGGATTTTCTTTATTTTTCACATATAAATAATTACAGAATATATACTTTTTATATCTTTATATATATTTCATGCTAAAATCTGAATGTTTTAACAAAATAAAGGCTCATCAAAAATTTGGGTATACACTTTGAATGGATAAAAGCATTTTAAAAGTCAAAGGAAACTAATAAAACACCTTTAAACATTTGTTCGATTTACTAGACTTTGTCCTGATAAGAGCTTTCAAGATTATCCAAGATTTTTTGATGAAATAAAAACCAAATTATAAATTACTATTTATATTAATTGTCTTTATTTTTCCTATTTTTTCTATCTTATTATCTTTATTCATTCATTTGATTTAAATTATGCTAAAAAATACAACAAGCTAAATCAAATATACTAAATAACAAACGCTACAACATCAAAGTAGTTAATAAGAGTAAGTGTGAAGCAGAATTCTTGAGGAGCTTCCAAAGTAGGTTAACTAACGAGAAGGTGCCCCCCCCCCTGCAATCTCGACGTAAAAACGAATTTGTTCGTGGATTTTGTAATAAATCGAATTGCCGGCTCCTACTAAAAATGGTTGCGTTCACTTTTATTAACATAGTGTTAAACAAGTAACTTTTGAGTTGCTTTTTGAACAGAAATAAATTAGGAGATGTTCTCGTTGTATTGGATACTTTATTTTATAATTTTGCCCCCATATGTCGAAAATTGATACAGGGAGTTTAGAATTAGGAAGTTTGCAAGGTCTAGTATGATAATATGTGTGCAAAAATAAACAAGGTAATAATAAGTTAAAGCTAGATTTATAAGGTAACAGCGTACTTCTATAACACTGGAAAGATTAGCAAGGATACAGTAACGTTGATGTTAATAGAAAATTTCAGATTTCAGGGAACGTTTGTGTTCAATTAAAATACATGAATAAATCAAACCTCTATGTTAAAGGTCAAAATTTTAAATTGTGTCCCTTTTAAAAGTTTCTTATAAAGCCTCCTCTCAGTTTGACGTCAAACAAAGCATAACAAAGGGATGGACAAAGATGTATAAGAGCCCTTGTAGCATTAGATTTCCCCCACACTTTATTCTAAATGACGTGATGGAATTGTACTTGCAGTGAAGCAATGAGCTGGGATTCATACATAGACAGTGTGATTGCCTATTCCCGTGATGCGAATGGGCATGCCCATGTGGACAAAGCATGCATCATTGGCAAAGATGGAGGTATGCATAATTGATATGGTTTCTGTCAAGGTCGTAATAAAAGATGCGAGGGGCGCAGGCCCCCCTCTGAAATGACAGCCTTTTATCTTTCAGAAATGACCCCTTCATCAGTTACGCCCTTTTCGCTTTCAAATAGCTCTCTGTTTCGTCCCTCTCTCAGCTGAGCCCCTACAATTTCAGTTTAGCACCCAAACTATCAGTTAAGCCCCTAAGCTTTCAGTTGAACCTCCTAAGCTTTCAGGTGAGCTTCCTACATTTAAGCTGAGAGGCAAAGTTCTACATTTAGCCCTAATTTCTCAGGCGACCCCTCTACCCCTCAGTTGTGCCCCCTGAGCTATCAGTTGAGTCCCTAAGCCTTGAGTTTTCCCCTTAGCTTTCACTCAAGCCCATAAAGTCTCAGTTTATTCCTACTCCACTGTTATAGACAGGGCCGCCGAGAGGGGGGGACAGTTTGCCCCAGGGCCTCATCAACTAATATCAAAATTTACATTTATAGCTTCTTTAGATGTATTCAAGGAACCTCCCAATAGGAGCAGCCTATAAAGTTCTTACAGTGCCCCCAGATTCAGTTCCCCCAGATTCCCTTGCTTTCTGATTCTTCTGCTCGCTTCGATCACAGACACAAGGGGCCTCGTTTTGCAGTTTTGCCCCTTTGGACCTCGAAAACCTCTCGAAAATCCTGGTTTTAGCTGTTGTATTAGAATGAAACAATGCTTTGTTTTTACAGGCATGTGGACCACGGATTCACATCGGGCGAATTTCAGCCTTTCACCGACAGAATGCTCAAACATTGCAAGAAATATCAAAGCGGGAGAACTGGGGCACAATTTGTATAACGGGATATTCTTAGCAGGAGAAAAATACCAGTACTTGAGATTCGATTCTGAAACTAAGTTCGTTCTTGGCAGAAAGGTAGGCCATGGAGCTGTCACGATTCAGCCTTCGAAATCTGCAATTGTTATTGCTCACTGCCCAGAAGGATCGCAACATGGACAGTGTAACAATGGTGTGTCTAAGATTGTAGAACATCTCGAAGCATCTGGGTATTAAATTTTAGTCTCCGTGTACGTTGTTGTTTGATAAAACCAAATAACCTGTAGCAGGGGGCAATTGTTCTTCCTACCTTAGGAAAAACAAGCTTATTGTGCTATTGATTTGCCCTTGTTTTTCATGTTTCTCCCCCTGCCCTTAAGGCAGTACCAGGCGAGGTTGGTTGAAACTTTATCTTATTTGGTAGTAACGTTAAGTTTAAAGTTTAAATAAATATATTCTTCAGTTTATTTCTAATATAGCGTTCTGGATGGCTCGCTCTTTCTGAAACATAACCCAGCCCAGCAATGCTCGTCCGTCACACCTCGCAGAACGAAACTTTGAATAGTGACCATTATTTAACCCTTTCGCACCCGTATTTATTTTCAGTCAACTGGCAAAACCCATATAATTCTACGCTTTTCAGGGGGCAGCATAGTCAAATAACTTAGGTAAAAGCGTAAACTATTATAGAAAACTGCCATCAGAACATTTACAACATTTTGTACATTACCCCCCTGAAAAAATCATCTTTTCTGGTGTTCATCATTGGGCCATTTGGCCCGTCCAGGGGTGAAAGGGTTAAGAGGCATAAAACACCAGCTGTGAAATACAGGGCCCAACTTCCTAATCTCAATCTTGTCGGAATACAAAAACTGGGAACGGAAAAAGGAGGAATCTATGCACCTTGTTTTTCAAGTAAATTCTAGTTAGAAATTTGAAGGACCGAGCAAACCCGAGGCGAGATAATATTTTCTGAAGGGGGGGGGGGGGGTTGGCTAAATTCCAAAAATACAACAAATGTGCTATTTTTCTATTGTTTCTTTTGTTTTATCATTTTTTAGGGAGGTGACACCCCCTATCCCCTTCCGGCTTCGGGCCCGGGACCGAGCCCCCCCAAATATAAGCCTGACTTTCTACCACAGACACCGTTTCTGTTAAAATGCCACTCACCTCTGCGTGGAACATATCCAATGCATCTCTTATTCCGCCAACATATTTTTCCAACGTGTGTTTGTCATTCTTGCAAAGTGCACATAGATCATTTCCACCTATCCATATTGTTAACAGCTTCCAGCTATCCTTAAAATCGTCTTTCTTCTTCAACGCTTCTATAAGTTTCTCTGCTTGGCCAGGAAGATTAATTGAAATGGCACCTGAAAGCAATTTCATCCATTAAATAAAGATGCGGTTGCTATTAATATGCGGGTAAGTGCATTTGAACCTGGGGGAATGGGAATGAGGCTCATCAGGTGCATCCATTGATTGGAAAACTCTACAGGAAGAGGTGGCTTAAACTCTGGACTCTCAAAACACTACTTTTTTGAAGGGATGTACAGTTCCTCCAAACAGACTTCTTAATTACTGGCAAGCAAAAAGGAACTTTTTCCAGAGCAGAAGTGTCAGCGACACGGCATGGTGTGACGACGCCCCCCCCCCCTGCGTCTAACAACTTACTTGTAACATCTATATGTACTAGACGTACCATAGGGGGTTTGAAGGGTGGGTAAGAGCCCAACAAAAGACATATGACGTCATCAAGTGCAACTGAGCCCAAAAATGCCGGAAAGGAGCGAGACAAAATAGGGCAGAGTAACCTAAGTCTAGCGCAAAGAATAAGAAAAAGTATGAATGTAGCCGTTTTTTAGGGGCATGGGGGGCAATTGCCTCTGTTGGCCCCCTCGTTCCTAGCATCCAAGATTTTGTCATGACCACAGAGTGGATAAGCCCGAAGACACATGACTGATCACATGTTTAGTACCTCGTATTGATTATGTATGCTCTTTTAACATCAAGCGTGACCTCTCTTGTGAACTGTTTATTTTTGATCATGTGAAAATTGCGTAAAGAGACTCAAAATATGTAAAAAAGATATATTTTAGGCGCCAATGCAGATATGTACCTGACATGCGAAGATAGAGTTTTATGCACTTACCCTAACCCTTACCCAAATAAACTTATGCTAACCCTAACCCTATCCCCAATTCTTTTTGGTAACCCCAGGATATATTGTATTTTACACCGTTAAATAATGTTGTTGCTGTTGGAAGGTACGTAAGTGCATTACGGCCATCTTTTCAAGCTACTTACCCGAAACAGCAAAGTTTAGATGGGCCCTCCATGGAATTCTTATCTTGGGTGGGGTTGTTTTTACCGAGAAACCCTCAATATTCGGGTAGTACTCTCGTATGATATTCGGCAATGTAACCACATCTTTCAAGGAATCGTCTCCACCGATGCTCCACGAGACGCCGCGAAATTCAACGAAAATGTCCAGCAAGCTCGAAGACTTCGCACCGAAAGCTGCCGTTATGGAGTCGCCCATTGACATTACGTAGTCGATGTCACTCGGTTTAAGACGATGAACAGACCCCGGATTCGAATGCTCATGGAATAACTGACAAGGAAAATTGACACCCTTTGGCTTCGATGCCTCGACGAAAAAATCTGGAAGGCCCATGTCTACATCTTTGAAAAGACTGTGTTTCATCGGCATGACTTCCTTTGCCATGAACTCATAATAATCCAGTGATTTGTCTTTTCGGTTCTCCCATAGTTCTTCAAGCTTCTCCGGAAATGTTATTTTTGATTTTGCCTCTGCTAGGCTTTGCACAACCAGTAGGCAAATTAAAATACCGGCTTTTTTGAGACTCTCCATGTTGCAAAGCTAGATCGTCTATCAGTGCTCTAAAAGCGATCGATTCTACGGCTTTGCAGTAGCAAAATGAAACAGGATTACTGAAAGTAGCCTGTAACTGAAAAACAAGAAGCAGAGTGAAAGTTTACACACAATCGGTCACGAGAGCATAACATACCACATCACGTGTGCCACAG
This sequence comes from Catostylus mosaicus, assembly GCA_964019065.1. Lineage (NCBI taxonomy): Eukaryota > Metazoa > Cnidaria > Scyphozoa > Rhizostomeae > Catostylidae > Catostylus > Catostylus mosaicus. The sequence goes on from OZ025200.1 coordinate 1,758,547, forward strand.
GCAGTTCTTGACTTATCATGCAATGTTATCAGTGTTAGCTAACGTGACAATTCTGTTGTAATTTGCCAGGCCCTGGATCAGGGCCAGAGCTAATGGGAACCTCAACAATAAACCTGTTGTTTGTCGGAAAAACCCTTTGAAAATTTTTAGGATTTTCGAAGTATAAAGATTGGATACGGGCTGATGCATTGGGGGTAAGGAAGGCCATTTTCCTGTGGGTTTTCAATTGGAAAATGCGTGGAGCATAAGGCAGATTTGTGTATCTCCGCTGTTTTGATTTTACCAACGAAATTTCGTAAAGTTAGGCTCTTGCAAAAGGCTGAGAGATCCTCATGCGTCAAATCCTAAATCCTTGGGTGTCTTTCTGAGCTTCAGAACACAATTTTCCGTTAAAATTCCCCGACAGGCATGAAATTTTTTCCTTATACAATGTTAGCTTGGGTGCAATAAAGTGCGTGGACAAAATCCAGTCCAGTTCATTTCGGCATTTCTGCAAGAGGACAAACGATAAATCACAGGGTGTCCTGTATTGTATTTTCTTTGTTATGAAACATAAATCATGTGAATACTTAGTGGTTTCAGCTGCAATTTGAATAAGAATAAAAGCATAAGCTGCAACCACATTTGGTTACAAATACTTTGTCTTGAAACAAAGTCCAATTTCGGTGGAGCATTGTGATGTGATATGAACTTTGATTTCTAATCTGTACGTTGGATAAATGGGATTTTCAATGTACATACAGTATGCATACCAGACAGGGCTTAAATCAATTTTTTCTCATTCGGGGTTGAGGGGGGTTGGTATACTCTCCATGGACCGACTCTTATTATATCCAGCGATGCCGAAAGAAGGGGGCAAGGGGGCATCTGCTCCCCCTGCCATTTTTCAAGGGGGGCAGAGCGGGCAAGATATGCCAAGCTCACTTCTATAAGATCTTTTCGACAATCAATCAGAACAAAACACCAATCGCCTTGGAATGGACATTTGAATGGACAAGAAGGTAGCATCACATTACTTCAATATGACAACAACTTTTTTTTGATTTTCTAAAATTTCACAGGGTGTATTTTGTGGTCAAGTGCTCTTAAAAAATGTCTGACCCCCTGCGCCCTTCAATGCTTTCGGCATCACTGATTATATCGTTTATTTGAGATCAGCAGGGGCTAACCAATTTAGTTAGCAAAGAAGTGGAATTTTCGTCGTGTTTCCTGTTTAAAAATTTTCTTTACCTTGTGTGTCTTAAATATCGACGTTTTCTGTAGGTTTGTAGGCCAATTTTTTAAGGAAATATTGGGGGTGCAGCATCCCCACTCCGCTCCCCAGTAATTTCAACACTATCCATAGGTTTTGTCTGGTGCCTCCAACCCCCCTGTCAATTCTATTCAATTCAAGGTTGTGCAATTCCTCCCTTTTGACATTGAAGCTTTGTTTATTACTTATCATAAATCGTGTTTGTGCTATCCATTTCTGCCCCTACCCCCTGGTAACTTTGGACTACTAGCCGAGTCCCTCTGCCATCGCAGGAACAGTAACTGCGAAGGAATTTTTGTCAATATTTTTGTTGTTGTTGGTGTAACGAGAAGACGAGTTTGGCTTCGTGATTTGAAATGAAAGAAATGGTTTGAAAACATCACGATTTATCTGATCTGGGGTTGCTGAAAAGGAGAAGACTTAAAAGATATATGAAAAGATGTTCAACCTGCTTAGAAAAGCCGTTGTTGGGAGAACTCCTTCTCCAGACTGTGAGTATCATTCTTCAACTTTTGTATATCCGCCAGTTAGGCCTAGCGCCTCACCCCTCCTGGTAATATTTTTTAACAGTCAAAATGTGCTACTGTAAATTTGGGTCTGAGAAAATTTTAGATGAGACCTTCGTGTAGGAATTAGATATTGCTGTGATCTAGGTTTAATTGTTGTTTTATTCATATCTATATATTTTATGCTAGGCTTATAATAGATGTATGCATAACATAAAATCAAATGCCGTAAAAACTCTATTAAGCCCCCTCCCTCATAAGCCCCCCCCCCACAATAATAAGCTCCCCCTTTTCAAGAAGAAAATTGAAATATGCCCTCCCTCTCTATTAAGCTTCCTCAATTTTCATACTATTAAGATTTTAGAGTAAAGTGCAATGATTTAGTAAAAGCTTATGACATATTTCATAATATGTCATGATCTGCCAGTCTGCAGAGCATGGCAGAGCTGGACGAGATCTCGCGCGTGGAAGGTAGAAAAAGGGGGGTGCATGTAATAAATAGAGCTTTTACGTTATTTGTATAATACATACTCTTAATGTTAGTGCTTTCGCGTGGGTTAAATTCTCCATTTTTCAAGGCAAAATATTTTGCCAATGAATTCTTTTACAATTTTATGTTTATTATGGAGTTTCTTGCACAATGTGCACCTCCTAAGATCTCAAGTGGATTTAAATTTTTTTAGTTGACAGGGATAATCTTGTTAGAGATGAATATGTGAAGAAACTTCTCAAAGAAGAACTTGCCTCTTCCATTAAGAGTGTAAGTATCTTGACCATTTCATCAGAAATTACACAATAGTGGATCCCTGAGGAACAGGAATGTTTGTTTGTTTTTTTTGTTTGTTTATTGTTTATTTATTTATGTGGGGACACAGGCGTGGGTTCTAGCAACTATCAAGCTGATTTGAAACTTTGGTGTTTGAAGGTTTGTAGATGCCTCTTTGATTTGTAGACCTGTGCATCAACCATGCAGCATTCACAAGAGTCTTACTTGAAACTGAAACTAAACATTATTTTTGTAGATGTAGGGTTGAGGGTAACCATAAAGAGTTCAAGACCATGGACAACAATCATTGTAATTTTCTTTAGCTAGGCATATTGTAAACTCTCGATTTCTTTTAGCTTCAGAAAAAACATATAAAGGAAGATCATGTTATTGACAGGTATGTCAGTTCAAATATATGTCAAATCAGGGGCCGCTTATCTTGACCATGGATCCCAAGTTCTACATTACTTTAGATTGGAGGTTGCAAATTTGCAAATTTGAATATGAAAATTCTATTCTTCTCTCGCTCAATGGACACATTAATACATCAGCAATCATCAGCCATGGAAGCTGATGGTTCTGACAATTTAACACAGCCTCATTATGGAACAAAACAACAAGAGTTGCTCTTCTAGGCAGCTCAACCATTCTCTGCCATCAAACAACAGAACTTCTCACCAAGGAGGCTCTTCTAGGCTCTATATGACTCAATATCATGATCATAGGCACAGCCTTAGCTTCTCTTGGCCATGGATCCTAATTTTGTATCTAGGCTTTGCAGATAACAGTCTGTTTGCATGTGATGTATTTTAAGTATCAAGTTAAGATCATCAAAAACTTTTTGACATTCAAAGTAAGTTCTGCCTTCAATCAAGCTCTCGTAAGTTGTTTGGAATTCTGAATAATGTCAAAAATGAATTAATGAATAAAGAAATGCCTGCTGTCATAAACTGATTAATTTTTTTTAAAAATTCTAGCAGCAGTGATCCATAATGGAAAAGGTCAAGATCAAAACAAAACAGAAAAACCACAAAAACAGATCTTTTTCTTGTTGCAATTTAATTATAAGTGTTTATTCATTTCCAGGAATGATGAAGATGCACTGTATATATCCACCATTCTAGAAGCAATATTTCTGCATGGTTATAAAGACAAAAGCACAGTAAGAGATATTTAACTGCCAATCCACACACATTACCTAATAGTACATGTTGTATAGAGCTCTTCAAAGTTCCTTTGTGTTCTTTGGAGTTGTAAAGAGTTGTCTAGAGTTGTTTAGAGATTTTTAGAGTTCTTTAAGGTTCTTTAGAGCTCTTTGGAGGTTTAAAGAGTTTTTTTAGAATTCTTCAGAGTTCATTTTTTAGGTCAATTTGTTTTTAGGGCCTAAGAGGGATACTGCACAGTTCATCAGTGGAAGAAGTGAAATCTATCGTAAGAATGATTTTTAATAAATTTAGAAAAGAGGCATAAGCATCTAATTGGCAAGCGCCAGTCACAAATAGTGGTTTACTCTGTTAAGTTGTGGTAATGTTACCAAGCATAACTTTCAAAGAAAGCTGTAAGTGATACCTGTTGTTTGAAAAAGAGGAGAACTCTGTACCCGGAAAGGAGTGCACATCCTGTCAGCAAAATATACTAAGTACCCCCCTCCTGGGAAAATACCTCTATGCATGCTTCTGTTTTGGACAGTTTCTACATTGTATTTCAATTTTTTTTGTAGTCTTTTTGGGACATGATATTGGAGATAACACACAGCGATGTTATTTCGCAGATTCATAATTTGGTAGTAGGCACCAAGATTGGAATGTCAAGGGTGAGTGTGGTAATGACTTGAATGTGGAAATAGATACATCAACTGTCCTGTGATGGGTTAAATTAACAAGCTCTTTTAAAGGCTTGGCTTACACACGTTTTCACTGAGACAAAGATTGTACAGAAAATTAAAAACGGCTCTCTTAAAATCTGCTCCACACTCTTCAGCAACTAAGTTGTGATGAGGACAATATTTTGGTTTCCAACAACAAATTGAGACCGTTTTTCTAATTCCCTGCAATACACTGCGACATAGGAAACAGTTGTAATCGTTATGAAACTCTGGGACACTCAAAGATTTATACAATTACTTAGCACAAAAGTCTTTTCATATGACATTGGTTCATTACCCCCTTTGAGAGGTACCATCCTTTGGAAAACTTTATCTGATTCGATAAAATGTCTCGCATCTAGGTCTTGTTTAAGAGCAAATAAAGATGGAAGGGTGAAAATTGCAAAATATGCAAAGTGTGTGGAAAGACAGTCCGTGGGAAGTTCACAAGAAGGAAATTGTATTTTAGTTCCCTAGTTTTTATTATCAAGAGTGTATATTGTGAATAGTTCTTCCCAATTGGTTCAAATCTGAACTATACTTCTCTTAAACTAAATGTAAGGAATGTAAAGATTATGATGATAATAACCACACGGAATCTCTTAATAGATGGATGCGTAACAGATTCACCTCCTCTCCAATCCAGATGAAATGTTCATAGACCACGGCTGGTGAAAGCCAGTAGCAAATCTAATGCTTATATACCCAACCCTAGGCCTGGATAAGACTCGCCCTTAATGATGGATTGATGGAAAGCTATTTGGACGCTGTGCAAAGAAATAAGGAAAACCTGAGGTAGGCAAAGATTAGATACGTAAATCTTATTACAAAACAGAACGTAAGCAAAGGAAAATTTACTTTGATATGGAAATATAGCATGTGAAATGTACATAATACAAAGTTAAAGCAGTTAGCCAGTATGTTGATGTAATGGCTGGTGCTTCTGGAAAGAAGATATGTGGTTCTTGTATGACGATTCTTGTAAGTATGTGCTTCTATAAAAACTAAGGCTACGCCTGTGTCGCTGAGTGATACAGAGCCGCTGCTCTGTCCTTTGGCGACAGGTACTGTTGCTCGATGGCACAGCATACCTTCGATAACTGCTCGTTGCTTTGTACCAGTGTCGCAATGTTGACTCGACGAAGACAGGTCTTGAACCTTCAACCTTGGAATCTCGTGCCTCTACTCTATCATAGATTGTGCGAAATCTCAAGCTTACGTCCTCCTTCAGATGGGAAGTCTCTCTTTATAATTCTGCTTGTTAATCGACTTCATCTTTTCCTTTTATTCGTCTTCTTCACCTGCTGTTCATCTTCGCTCTTCATCATTTGCATTTTGTTCTTGTTACTTCTTTTTGGTTTTTTCCTTCGCCGTTTTCGTTATTATTCAACCTAAAGAAAAGTTTACGCTCGAAGCCTCGCTTAAATCAATCTATCTCACTGAGAATAGCGCTATTCATGCTAGTTTGCAATCTTGCGAGGTATATTACGCAATTCAGTGTTGTTCTCTGTTGCCACATCGATCCTCCTGTGTAGGCTGATAAATGCTGAAAGTTCAAGTGCAATCGATTATTCACATAACCTGATTCTTGATAAATTGTTTAAGCCTAGGTTTGGTTTACTCGTAGGTCGTTTTACAGTGCAAATGCATTTCTAATGGACCCAGAAGCATTGCCAATTGCAATCGAACTCTTGCAAGGTATTCATTTCATTTATTTGACCCTTTCACCCCTGGACGGGCCATCTGGCCTATTGACAAACACCGGAAAAGATGATTTTTCAGGGGGTTAAGTACAACATATTTGAGATTTTGTGATGGCAGTTTCTAAAATAGTTTACGCTTTCACCTAAGTTATTTGACTATGCTACCCCCTGAAAAGAGTTGAATTGTATGGGTTTTCACAGTTAACTGAAAATAAATCCGGGTGGGAAAGGGTTAACAATATTTCAACATGATGATATATCAGCTGAATTAAGCTGTTTGCCACATAAAAAGCTAAATATAAGTACCGTAATATTTAAGTGCTAAAGTTTTGGTGTAGGAACGGTTGATTTTTGTATCATTATTTCCACTAAGCCTCATGTTTCAGCCTCTATTGACTGTCCTATTAGGTTAAACCATCGCCGGAAGTAGGAAATTGTATTTTAGTTCCCTCGTTTTTATTATCAAGAGTGTATATTGTGAATAGTTCTTCCCAATTGGTTCAAATCTGAACTATACTTCTCTTAAACTAAATGTAAGGAATGTAACGATTATGATGATAATAACCACACGGAATCTCTTAATAGATGGATGCTTAACCGATTCACTGGATTGTACGTAATATTTAAGTGCTAAAGTTTTGGTGTAGGAACGGTTGATTTTTGTATCATTATTTCCACTAAGCCTCATGTTTCAGCCTCTATTGACTGTCCCATTAGGTTAAACCTCATGTTTCAGCCTCTATTGACTGTCCTATTAGGTTAAACCATCGCCGAGTTTCTTATTTAACGTGCAGAGAACATAGAGCCAGAGAATGAGACGACATGACTGATATTTGAAGCCATGATTGAACTAATTGAAATATCAGGCCTATATGCAAGTATTGTTAATCTAAAATTAACTATAAATGTGTAAATAACATAAATAATAGAAAGGTCAAGTTAGCGTGAAAAGCTAAATGAGTAGCATGGCATTTATTTAGTAAATAGTTGTGAGTAGGGAGGTTAGCGACTGTGATTGATGAAATGGCGCCTGTGATATGCATTGAAATATAAGAATTGGAAATCGATGGAGGAATAACAGCGCAAGCAAACAGGCCTAAGCAGATTCAATCAGAAGGAAAAAGTCGCAACTTTTCGTTGTTTGCTTTTTAAAGGGTTTTTGGTATTTATTTTCCTCCAAACAAATCTGTTACAATAAAATGTTGAGCATGTTATGTTGATGACTATAAGGCAGGTCATTACCGAAATTTTCTTTACATCACTATTTTTTCATTTCTTTTATGACGTCGTGTTCTGTTGCCAGGTTTGATGGAGTTCCAATTCCAACTAAATTACAATTCAACAAAGCTAAACGAATGGACATTAGATGCTCTTCATCTCGCGGGCATTATCGCGGGAAAGCGAAGAAAAACGAATGAAAGTGACTCCGATGATCTACGTGGGAAATATTTCAGAGGTAGGAATGGTTCTCATTGCATATCTTTTTGTCATTTGATAGTTCCTTTTGGTAGCCAGCATTTAAGTAGCATTGTTAAAAATGATGCTGTACGCCTATAAAGAAAGTACCTACGCCAATTTACGTAAGAAATGTCTTCCCGCGTTCACACGAGTAGCGCAGGCTTACTTAAAAGTCAGTTTTAATTGGGAACCTTAGGTGTTTTTTGATGATAAAATCAGCTTCTGTGGTAAAGGTTTAGGTATAGTGATATAAGCGTCAACAGACGTATATTCGCTCAAACCATATATGAGGATGGCATCTTTGGGCAAGGTGTAAACACAGAAGTATGCCTTTCCCTACTAAGAGGGTACCTGGTCCGTCGTTATGAGCCTCGTCTGTGGCTTCACCCTATTTCATGTTTATTACAAAATACAAATAAAAAAGTTGAAAATAAGAAACCATAATATTAAAAACCTATTTACAATAAAATGATATTAAAAATATGAAATAATGTATTCTGTCGTGTTGATCTGAAATTTGAGTGTATAACATCTTTTAATGCTTTCATTTTCAATTTGAATTTAATTAAAAAACTGTAAGAATTAAAACTGTTTTAGAGAAACTTACGCTATATAAAAAAGGAACAGAAATGCCATTGATTGATGTTGAATAAGAAACTGCGCTTGGGGAAGGAGCCGTGGGTTCAAATCCAGCTTTTCCATATTTTTCCAACGTTGGTGTAGCTGCCTGATCTGAAGAAATCTAAGATTGTGTTTGAGGTATTTAACCGTGATCACATACCGTGACATGGAATCAACCCACAGTAAAAATAGTAATAATATAATATATAATATAATCAATGTATTTAAAGTTGGCGCTACATAACTATGTACAGTAAATATCAAAACACTACTATATAAGCTAATCCAAGCCAACTGCTAAAATGAATACTTACAGTGATTATATACATGATTAAATAAATAAGATATAAAATGCAAGATATAGATTTTAAAAGCAGAATTAAAAATGCAGTTTTGTTAAAATCCGAGCAGTTTAAAATTCTTAAGTCTAGCTTCGGTATTTCTTAGAATCACAAAAATTCAAGTTGTGGAATGAAAGTCCTACATAATCTACATGTGCAGTAGGCTTTCTAGCTTTTAATTTTTTTCTTAAACTCAGTGATAGATTGAGCATTCCTTATGTGCTGGAGTAGAGATAGCCACAAATGCTGCCCTCTATATTTGATGGTTTCAGAACCGTAACTGGTTGTTCTTACCCGTGGTGGCAAAAATTCATTATTGTTTCTCAGATTATAAGTAACAATAATGAATTTTTGCCACCTATTAATGATTTCGCCAAACGAAATACAGAGTAGATTAAATCTTTAACTCAACGCTGAGTCAAATTTCCGATTTTCACGGTTTCTAAAAGCAGGATAAGTTTTGTGGCAGTGATTGCTCTTTGCACTTGGGTGAACGTGAGTTCAAATCCATCTTTCATTTTGTTTCTGGCAATTTCAGGACGACTTGAAGAGCATCTAAGATCAGGATCGCTGTCTTTTTCTGAGCAGTCATCAGATCGAAGCAGAGCAAGTTCAGATGCGGAAACACCAGTTGAAACCGGCAGGGTGAGTTCCTAATGTTTTCTCATGTTATCAAGTTGCTTTGTAGGCTAAGGTGAAAACATAGTAGTACTTAAAAAAGTCTGGCTTGATGTGAAAATTTTAGAAAAGTCGTTATTGATTTGCAGTTTTTTGCCAGGTTTTTTCAGGCATATTGTCCAGGTTGTCAGAATCTAAAGAATGGCGCACCCACATTTAACCCTTCTCCGATTATTATAACAACAAAAAATTACACCAAACACATCTATTCTTTCTCTATCCCATTTTTTCTTGACACTTTGCGTTAAAGAAATATTCTTTATTTTTTACTTTGTTGCTTATCGTGCAAATTGTATTAAGTTTATAGCTTCCTTCAAATTTAAAGTAATGATGATATTTAGAATAATAACAACAATAAATGATGAAGAATATACTTTACTCACAGATGAAAAACCAGGTTAGTTTGAAAACTAATCTTCCCCAGGGTCCTCTCTCTGCTCACTCCGAAATAAGAATATCATACAGTTGTTAACAAATGTTCTTTTAGTTCCTAAAAGGCCTAATAATAAGTTTGTTTAAAGTAAAGTTTATATATTTTTCATGCAACATCAAGGTAAGACAGATACACTTTTATCTTGAAAATTCCCGGTAATGTTGACTGTCTAATTTTAATTTGAAGTCCATTCCATAATCTAATTCTATTTGGTGATACCGTTAATGCAACTTTCTTTACGCAGGGTGCTTCTGACTCAATTACAACTGAAGAATCACTGCAATCGACCATATCAGACGATAAAAAAAGTAGTGCTAGAACCTTATCATCGTCATCGTGTGAAATGCCCAGTGGTATGGTACAGAATGTTGGGAACAGACTATCTTTAGGTAAAATTCTCATTTATGTTATTGTTAAGGAGCCTGCCATGGGAATCAAAAGTACAAGTGAATTTAAATTGTCACATTGCAAGGGGGTACTACAATTAGTGACGTTGAAGCAAGAAACTGTTGCACTGCAATGATATCAGCTTTTAAAGCATTAGCTCCTTCTCCTTAGAAGTATTCTATTCTTGCTGCAGATCCAAGGGCCATATTTTACCTTCCGGGATGAGAGGGTCAAGCTCTTGCACCTTCAGAAGAAATAAATGTCCTATTATTTTGGTTTGGACCTTAGTTAACTCAAACAATTTTAGATTTGCTTTTCGCGGAAATGCAACCTCCTTTTCAAATCTCCCTTTCAAACCTTCGATTCGGCCTTTGGTAATTTTCTGCAATTTTCTTCAGGTGACGATACATGGAGTGGATGGTCCTCTACGTTTGAAGCCGAGCAAACCGACATTGTTGAGACACCAACAGCCGAAAGCTCTGACGTCACGTCTCTTGCTGAAGAAGTTTCAGCAAATGATTTATCGCATGAAAACCCAAGCTTCAACTCCTTACTGCAAACCTATGCTCCAGTTCCTTTACACACCACTGCATTGTTTGAACAGAACGTGTATGATGTTGCATCCACACCTTTATCGGCGAAAATACCGGTATGGTCACGAAAAGAACAGTCAGGGAAGCACATTAGGGGGTATAGTTGGGGTGTCCCACCCTCCCTCCCCCAATTTTTCTGATTCGATAAAAATTAAGGTACAATGAAATTTAGACTAGCTTTTCACTAATTTGGTACAAAGAGTACACTCCCCCAAAAAAATGGATGTGCACCCTTGAGAGCTGTTTTACAAATTTATCATAATTTATGGTGATTTATGATGATTTATGATGAGTTATGATGATTTATGATGATTATATGATGATTTATGATGATTTATGACTATAATGATAATGATTTTCATTTCATTGTGATTAAGTTCATATCACGCCTTTTTACATGCATTCATATTTGAAAATGATTAATAGTTTTGAAGCCATGAATTAATTGTAGTGATGATATAATGTCCTAAAATTTTAATTTTTCTTATTTCTACAGGAATCAGGCCCAATTTCGCCATCGGAAGGTGATTCAGTTCTCTATTTATACCATGTATTTTGATTCTGTTATTATTACCCTTAATTACTATTAATTGCTTTGTTTCATCGGTATTTATGAAGACAAAAGTGTATTTCTTATTTCCATTTTTTTTATGATAAACCATCACTTTTATCTTTTCAATGTTTTGTATATTTGTTGCTATGATTATTATCTCCATTCTCATTACAGATGAAAACATTCATCACATGAACTATGAGGTACTTTTGCAATGTTTTTCAGTCTTTTAATCTTAATTCTATTTTCAAGTAGACTGAATAGATCTCTACCAATGCTATGATTTCTCTATCGCATAAAAAAATATTTTGAAACTTAACTGTAACTAATTGGAGGGTACATATTTTGGTATTTTTCAATAAAATGTTCAGTTTTTTTGTCGGTGAGAATGTACGGTAGGACAAGGGAAAGGGGAGGAAAGGGGAGGAAAGGGGAGGAAAGGGGAGGAAAGGGGAGGAAAGGGGAGGAAAGGGGAGGAAAGGGAAGACAGAAGCGAAAAGATGCGCGAGGTAAAAATATTCTAGTAACAATGTAACTGTTTCTGGAATATTCATAGAAAGGACAAGAACCTCTTTTCAGGTAGTACCCCTCAGCTCGTCACTCAAGTCTCAACATAATGATGAGGTAGGTAAAATTTATGCTTTTCGTCTCACATCTACAGTTTTCCATATTGAAAGCTTTTCCATTGAAGAAGGTATTTGGATTTAGCCCTTTTTGCCTTTGTGTCAATGTTTTGAATTGCGGCTACTGCGAAAAACATTCTCTAAAAGGAATTCAAAGTCATTTATATAGATTGATGCAGTCTAGAACTTTGCAATATGGAATACACTTGTCTACGAAGATGTTTTTAAAATCGCCCTGCTTATTCCTACACAAACATTTTAATAATCTATACATCTATTGGCATTGTATGTTTATTTCTTTATATTCTGCAGAAAACACAGTTTCTACTGGATCACATTACAACAATTGGGCTGGAAAGGGGCCTTGATAAACAGAGTTTTCAATGTGCAGGCTGTGGAAGACCCATCGGTCTCAGTAAGTCCAAGCCTTTTAACTATGCTTGATTTCTTAATGAAAGTTAATGAACGTGATTGCTAATCTTGCCTTAAAATGTAAAGATATATAGCTAAAAATTTGTATTTTTATTTAATAGTTTATGGTCAGTACAGAGTATGTTATTATGATGGAGGGTGAGTTCAGTATATTACCTATATTTTTAACTTATTATTGTTTAATTTAAGACTATCACAATATTTTTGGACCTGCAAGAAATAGGGAAAGTGTTTCTTACCATATCAAAAAGCCATTTCAGCAGTTAGGTTACCTAGAAATCGGATATTGGTCTTTATGGTGTAGTCATGAAGGTTTAGTGCTAGCATGCCCGGTTCTAATCCTTGCCATTGCCATTTATGAGAATAGCGACCTTGGCAATGTGTTAAAATAAAAGTGTGCCTTATTCTACCTGGTCTATAGTTATGAATTTGTACCTGGTCTATAGTTATGAGTGCCATCCTTAGCACACTTAAGATAGTGAATGTCATTTATTTGTACTTACTATTAGGTACTATTGCCTTGAGTGTCATACAGACGAAGAACATATCATTCCAGCTAGAATCATCCACAATTGGGATTTCCAACCCCATAAAGGTGAGCTTTAGGCCAGAGCTGTTGTATTTTCAAGGACTGTATCATTGGCAATGCTTCTTCTATTCATTGCATGATGTTATGATGTTCAAGGTGTTTTGCAGACTCAAGGTTCATGAATGGTGTAATGTTTGAAGTCTGTCTTCGACTCGTGAATGCGAGAGGTTTTTTTGAGAAGTAAGGAGACAAAGTTTCATCTATACATTGTGACCTCCAAATCCAAATTAAAAAAAAGTGCTCTGCAAATTACAATACCTAACTCTATTTACTCAAAGAAACAAAAGATGACTGACAGATGCTAATTATAATATTGATACCGTGGTTGACTGTGTGACGTAATACGTGTAGATTTCTGCTACGATGGTCGGGGGAGGGGGGATACTAACCTACAGCGCCTCTCCAGTAGCTGTCTGCTATCACTCTCCCTGCCTCCTTCACTAGAGGTAGAATTAGAGCTATTATGCCTCATTAGGAGGATTCTATTCTTCATTAAAATCAGATATCCGATAAGCCACTCTTGTCCCTTCCCTATATACTAATGTGCTTCATGCAAATTCTCTTCTAGAAGAGCCAATGTCTGTTAACGATACCCTAGAAATCGAGTCACTAAAAGTTTTAAATTCAACTCATCCTCTTTTTTAGCATCATCAGGCATAGAAAACCACACTTATCTGGTCTAGCTTCACATTTGTCCTGTTTTCGACCAAAAACCGAGCAATTATCAAAGATCTTTTTTTTTATTATTCATATAAAAATATTAAATGTTACAAGTTACATTCTACTAAACCATTCTAATTACTATACAAACACTACAGGAGCGATACCATAGGGAGCAAAAGACAATGACTACCCAAATGACCACTATCAAACATCTTCTTTTAGTTACAAAAATAGCGAAGTCATTTCTCATGAAAATTGAAGAAGAACCGTTGTTTCATATTGATGAAATTAACCCAACATTATACAATGCTGTGACTGACTTGAACGAGGTCAAGGTTAGTCCTTACTTTTTTAATAACAGTTGTATCCAAGTTTACCATAATTCATATGGATCACTTGTCTTTGCAATATCAAAACTAAATTTCTTAATAGGTAATGAATACATAAGTAATGGGTTATGTAGAATATCCTAAATTTTTGCAATATACAAGGGACCGCACAACGGTCTTAAAGTGGAGGGGTTGATCAAGCCGCAGTGGTGGTCCAGGGTATCTTCGGAAAGTTTATTCAGACCACGCCCCTTAGAAGGTCGGAATACACCCCATTCAAAAAAGACTTTGCTTCTTTACGTCCTTGTTTATATACAACAGTTCGGTGCAGAAAACATTTCAGTTGTAAATGTCATATTTGTAATAGCTTTTTGGACTATCTTTGAAAATGGCTATAGCCCCTGCTAGCCCAATGGCTACGCGGTGCCTGCAATATACCCTGAACAGGGTCTTTTTTAAATGATACCTGAAGCAAAGCAAAGTTTACAAGAACAAGTTCTTAAATTTTTATCTCCAAATAGGCTAACTGTAATACGTGAAAATAAAATGAAATTATTTGAGTTTATATATTTTTTTTTCAGTTACTTAGGGTCCAGCTGCAACATTTGAAAGGATTTATATTAACTTGCAAGAATGACATTGCAGAGGACTTTCGCAAAAGGTATGAGCTGTTTTCTTATGTTACTCATCATGCTCTCATAGTTATGACTGAAATGATAAGAGCGACTCTCGACAATAAACGATTTGGATGTGGAGTTTTTATTGATCTTCAAAAAGCTTTTGACACGGTTAATCATAATATTCTGATTGCAAAGCTTGAAAATTATGGGGTGAGAGGTAATGTTTTAAAATGGTTTAAATCTTATTTATGTAATAGGGATGAATACGTTTCAATAAATGGGATTAACTCCACACCTCTTAGAGTTACATCTGGTGTCCCTCAAGGTTCTGTATTCGGTCCATTATTGTTTCTTATATTTGTTAATAACATGCCAAATATTTTAAAAAAATTCAAGTTTTACCTATTTGCGGATGATACTAGTATTTACTATGAACCTGAAACTCTGAATGAAACGATTAAACAAATGAATAAAGAGCTCAAACTAGAAATGGCTGGATGCCAACAAACTGTCTTTAAATATAGATAAGACAAACTATGTTATATTTCACTCTACTCAAATTAAAATTCCCCCAGATGTACGAATCAAAATTGGTAATAAAATACTAAACAGAGTTAAATATGTCAAATTTTTAGGCATTTTGATGGATGAGCATTTAAATTGGAAATATCACATAACTGAACTATCAAAAAAATTATCAAGAATTTATGGGATGCTTTAGAAATCCCAATTCAAAATTAGAAAGTTATTACCAATCATTATTCTAATAAATGTTTATAACTATTTGTTTGTGTCTTTTTGCAATATGGCATAGTAGTTTTGGGGCTAACATTTGCCTCATATATTGATTGCATTGCAAAAATTCAAAAAAAAGCTATCAGGATTATATCTCATCAGTCCAACTAAAGTTATTAACCTTTGTTTATGAAACTACAAATAATAGTATTTCATCCTGTTTTCATGAGTTTTTTAATCACAATTCATCTGTTCACAATTATAATACAAGACAATCACATCGTGGCGATATAGTCATTGTCCAAACAAGTAGCTCTCTATATGGATTAAAATCGATTAGATATCTTGGCGCAAAGTATTGGAATGAACTACCAGCGGAGATCCGTAATTCGTCTTCCAAAACAGTATTTAAGAAAAAGCTTAAAACATACTTAATAGATACTATGCAATAAGCTAGAGTAGATGGCTTGACACGTCAACAATCACTGTTTATAGTATATTTTGTTCCTATTTATCAAAATTTTGTTTTTATTTAATGTTCTATAGGGGGTGTTCCCTTCCAGTTAGTTCACCTACTCAGGGAACTCCTCCTCAAGAACTCATGACACATATTTTAATAGCTGGCCTGGCCTTGCTCTATTAATGCCCGATAAATCACTACATTCCACTCTTTTTGCTAACTTAAAATTTCAACTCTAAATTCATTGAATGTTACCCCTGTATAGCAAGGTTTGGAACAGCATTCTTCAAATGCACTGTATTCTTAGCTTATTGTAATATAAATATCTTTGTCTTTTTTTTGTTGTTGTTGTAAATGTCATGAATTTGAATAAAATTAATTCAATTCAATTAAAGAAGGCTCATGCAATGGGCATAAGCATGTGATATTCAACCTTTAAAAGTGCTAAGCCAAGATGTAGACCAATATATCATTAACAAGTGAAGTATGAACGAAATAGTCCAGCGGATTATCTAGAAATTCTTGTGTCCGCAAATGAAATGATAAATATAAGGAATAATGCAATACGCCAGGCCAGTTTGCAGAGTATGGCGGATCCTGAAAAGATCTTGAGTGTGCCAACAGTACCGCACTTCAGGTGCGGGTGCGCAAAATCCGTACAGAAATCGAAAGGTGCGCCACTACACTATGGGCACCACAGCACAAACATAAAAGCTTCTAAATCTGAGGGACGCACAGGTGCGCTATCTTAGGCATTTAAGAATTTTCTCGGGTGCGCCATTGCCATGCTCTGCATTCTGGACGCCACAAAACAATAACGAAAATATTTATTGCTTGTAGCTGATACCTCCCCCGTCATACGGGCCTTCTTCAGGTTCAGATTGCCTTAAAAATGCTGCTAATATTGCTTTTCATTGTTCCTAACTCTAACCAACATCTTAACCGTAACTCTAACCCCATCATTCCTAGTGGCATATTATGATGCTGATTGCTAAGTTTTTCCGTAGACTATGGCCAAGGGAATACCTTTGCGACGATATTCATCAGTATTCTGCATTGGTAATAAAAGCCTTTTTATTATTCTAATCAATTTAAAATGATTTCATTTTTTCGAATTTGGCCTTGTTCCTAACTAGATGGAAGAGAATTTTTTGCTTTGTTTAAGTAATTCAGAAATGAATGAATATCTTTTGTAGGATTTGGTGCAAGTTCACACAGGCCAGTTAACGAACCATCTTCGAAAAGTTATTGTACAGTTTTCAAAGCATGTCTACAAATGCTCAGTATGTATCTCATACTTGCAACATTGCATATGTCGGTGATAAATAGAATCCGAGTAATGTGGAGGAGAGAAAAGCCCTTCCTTTTGGCTCGTTCCTCCGCAGTAGCCATTTGCTCCTTCACAGACGATCCTGATAGATTCAGAAATGAGTAAGCTGCCTCCAAACGAGGCGAAAGAATGATGGTGCAATAAAAAATCTTTATAGATTGTGCATGCCAGCTTTAAAATATTTATGGTCACGAGATCATGATCATTAGGTTTTATAAAATTTTCTTTTATATTTTAGCTATGTAGCCAGAAGGGCTTTATATGTGAGATTTGTGGCAGCAGCAAAATAATATACCCTTTCGAAGTACTGTCAACAGTTCAGGTACGTTTCATTTATATTTGGAGGGGGAGATGGTTCAATATTGTGAGGGAAAGAGAGATCCTTTAAAAGGGGAATGGGTACCATTGTTTCTAGGAATTGTCACCAAGCATTTGCAAAATACTGCACAAATGAAAATGAAATGAAGTAAAATGAAATCAAGTTAACAATTTAGAATAAATTAAATTTAAATAGATTAAATAAAATCCACCAAAATTAGTGAAATGGAAAGGAAATCATGAAGAAAAAAACTAAAATTAAACAGCTTAAAAGAAGTACAAAATAAACAAATAGCTGAAAGTTGGAAGTTGAATAATGAAATAAATAAAACACTGCTGTGACAACCAAATGTTTTTTCAGTGCCATAGATGCCTTTCTGTGTACCATAAAAACTGCAAAAAGGACAGAAGTTGTGCCAAGTGCGTAAGGCTGCAGTTCAGAAAGAAAAGCAAGTCGAAGGATGTGATAGATGCTGCCGCTGAATTAGTGGGTTTTGGTCCTAATACTGAAGACATCCCCACGTAGATATGCAAAATACGTATTTGAACTTCCCTTAAATTATGTTGATATGCTGTATTTTGCTGTCCTTCCTCTGAGAATCTGATACTGGGTCTGTTGTTCTTCCAGACGCTTACTACGACGATAAACGCACCTTACTACTCTTACTATCTTTCAATAATTCGTAAGTTATGTTTTTCAGCTTTACCTTTAAGTTGTTCAATCACATCGCGTTTTCGATGAAGTGTTTTTCTTTACTTTGTCAGCCTGCGATGCAATCTTAAGTGTGTTCTGTTTGCAGGTAACGATGATGTCACCAATGGTTTGAATTGAATAATAATTGATTGTGTTCTCTTTTCCCTTTAATATATCATTCAATCTTTAATTTATCTTCAGTAAATAGAATTAGATACCCCCTAAAAATTTACCACCTGAAAATTAATAATATATTTCATTGTAAAAGTAACTGAAATGGTCAGCAGGAACAAATGGGGTTCCTTTATGTTCTGGAGGATTTTAGGTGGGATATGAACTGCTTGAAGTTCTTTTTCTATTTGAATATTGCGTCAAGGCCATTTAATTTCTTTTTTTATTTTATTGATATGATATTTCCAAGAACCCAATTGCATTTCAAGTTAATTTCAGACAGTTAATGGACATTTAAACTGCTGAAATTCGTGTTTAATGAATTTCCCGCCTTCCATTTTATCGGTTTTATATTTCCAAGAAACTAATTGCATTTCAAGGAAATTTCAGACAGTTAATGGACATTTAAACTGCTGAAATTCGTGTTTAAAGAATTTCCCGCCTTCCATTTTATCGGTTTTATATTTCCAAGAAACTAATTGCATTTCAAGGAAATTTCAGACAGTTAATGGACATTTAAACTGCTGAAATTCGTGTTTAAAGAATTTCCCGCCTTCCATTTTATCGGTTTTATATTTCCAAGAAACTAATTGCATTTCAAGGAAATTTCAGACAGTTAATGGACATTTAAACTGCTGAAATTCGTGTTTAAAGAATTTCCCGCCTTCCATTTTATCGGTTTTATATTTCCAAGAAACTAATTGCATTTCAAGGAAATTTCAGACAGTTAATGGACATTTAAACTGCTGAAATTCGTGTTTAAAGAATTTCCCGCCTTCCATTTTATCGGTTTTATATTTCCAAGAAACTAATTGCATTTCAAGGAAATTTCAGACAGTTAATGGACATTTAAACTGCTGAAATTCGTGTTTAAAGAATTTCCCGCCTTCCATTTTATCGGTTTTATATTTCCAAGAAACTAATTGCATTTCAAGGAAATTTCAGACAGTTAATGGACATTTAAACTGCTGAAATTCGTGTTTAAAGAATTTCCCGCCTTCCATTTTATCGGTTTTATATTTCCAAGAAACTAATTGCATTTCAAGGAAATTTCAGACAGTTAATGGACATTTAAACTGCTGAAATTCGTGTTTAAAGAATTTCCCGCCTTCCATTTTATCGGTTTTATATTTCCAAGAAACTAATTGCATTTCAAGGAAATTTCAGACAGTTAATGGACATTTAAACTGCTGAAATTCGTGTTTAAAGAATTTCCCGCCTTCCATTTTATCGGTTTTATATTTCCAAGAAACTAATTGCATTTCAAGGAAATTTCAGACAGTTAATGGACATTTAAACTGCTGAAATTCGTGTTTAAAGAATTTCCCGCCTTCCATTTTATCGGTTTTATATTTCCAAGAAACTAATTGCATTTCAAGGAAATTTCAGACAGTTAATGGACATTTAAACTGCTGAAATTCGTGTTTAAAGAATTTCCCGCCTTCCATTTTATCGGTTTTATATTTCCAAGAAACTAATTGCATTTCAAGGAAATTTCAGACAGTTAATGGACATTTAAACTGCTGAAATTCGTGTTTAAAGAATTTCCCGCCTTCCATTTTATCGGTTTTATATTTCCAAGAAACTAATTGCATTTCAAGGAAATTTCGGACAGTTAATGGACATTTAAACTGCTGAAATTCGTGTTTAAAGAATTTCCCGCCTTCCATTTTATCGGTTTTATATTTCCAAGAAACTAATTGCATTTCAAGGAAATTTCAGACAGTTAATGGACATTTAAACTGCTGAAATTCGTGTTTAAAGAATTTCCCGCCTTCCATTTTATCGGTTTTATATTTCCAAGAAACTAATTGCATTTCAAGGAAATTTCAGACAGTTAATGGACATTTAAACTGCTGAAATTCGTGTTTAAAGAATTTCCCGCCTTCCATTTTATCGGTTTTATATTTCCAAGAAACTAATTGCATTTCAAGGAAATTTCGGACAGTTAATGGACATTTAAACTGCTGAAATTCGTGTTAAAAGAATTTCCCGCCTTCCATTTTATCGGTTTTATATTTCCAAGAAACTAATTGCATTTCAAGGAAATTTCAGACAGTTAATGGACATTTAAACTGCTGAAATTCGTGTTTAAAGAATTTCCCGCCTTCCATTTTATCGGTTTTATATTTCCAAGAAACTAATTGCATTTCAAGGAAATTTCAGACAGTTAATGGACATTTAAACTGCTGAAATTCGTGTTTAAAAGAATTTCCCGCCTTCCATTTTATCGGTTTTATATTTCCAAGAAACTAATTGCATTTCAAGGAAATTTCAGACAGTTAATGGACATTTAAACTGCTGAAATTCGTGTTTAAAGAATTTCCCGCCTTCCATTTTATCGGTTTTATATTTCCAAGAAACTAATTGCATTTCAAGGAAATTTCAGACAGTTAATGGACATTTAAACTGCTGAAATTCGTGTTTAAAGAATTTCCCGCCTTCCATTTTATCGGTTTTATATTTCCAAGAAACTAATTGCATTTCAAGGAAATTTCAGACAGTTAATGGACATTTAAACTGCTGAAATTCGTGTTTAAAGAATTTCCCGCCTTCCATTTTATCGGTTTTATATTTCCAAGAAACTAATTGCATTTCAAGGAAATTTCAGACAGTTAATGGACATTTAAACTGCTGAAATTCGTGTTTAAAGAATTTCCCGCCTTCCATTTTATCGGTCTTATATTTCCAAGAAACTAATTGCATTTCAAGGAAATTTCGGACAGTTAATGGACATTTAAACTGCTGAAATTCGTGTTTAAAGAATTTCCCGCCTTCCATTTTATCGGTTTTATATTTCCAAGAAACTAATTGCATTTCAAGGAAATTTCAGACAGTTAATGGACATTTAAACTGCTGAAATTCGTGTTTAAAGAATTTCCCGCCTTCCATTTTATCGGTTTTATATTTCCAAGAAACTAATTGCATTTCAAGGAAATTTCAGACAGTTAATGGACATTTAAACTGCTGAAATTCGTGTTTAAAGAATTTCCCGCCTTCCATTTTATCGGTTTTATATTTCCAAGAAACTAATTGCATTTCAAGGAAATTTCAGACAGTTAATGAACATGAAAACTGTTTATTTTCGGGTTTATTTTCGGTATGCAAAATATAGTGAAAACATTGACAATCAAAAACATATTGGACAATTGAGTTGACAATCAAAAATATATTAAACAAGTCAGTAGCTAGTCTTGTTTTACTCGCTGTTTCTTGCACCAAGTCCATGGATTGCACTGCCAATCAGCATAACGACAATGGCGATGCATGCTACGTAGAACGATGCTCCAAAATTGATTTGAATTGGATATTTGATCGACGTGGCATAATTGATTACTGTAGCCATGCTGAAAATTGCTGCAAATGAAGAACGATGAATTAATGAATGAATGAATGAATGAATGAGTGAATGATTGAATGATTGAATAATTGAATGAATGAATGAATTAATGATTGAATTAATGAATGAATGAACGAATTAATGATTGAATGAATTAATGAATTAATTTATGAATGATTGAATGAGTGAATGAATGAATGGATGAATGAGCGACTGAATAAATGAAGAATGAGAAGCAGCAAAGTAATATAAAGCATTCTAATTTTTTAGGGGACTGACACTCCCAATCGCCTGTCCTGGCTAACTCTCAATATTAGGGGCTGGGGCTAATTTTCTGAAACCTGTGGTAGTCGAGACCCCTCCCCCCCCCCGCTACAACTCCTGACTTGGGTCCTTACGTCTCTCTGCATTAGATTTTACTCATACCTTGTTGTACCACTCTTAGCTTAAAGAACCCTAGACCAGGGTAAAATTTAAAGTAGGTTTAAAATATCAGCCATTAAAATTGATTATATGATTTCTGGGGACCGCTTAACGTGCCGAATGAGGAGTTGCTAATCCTGCCGAGTAAAATGGAGTGACCCGACCATAGATAGAGCCGCTCTTCAAGTAGAGGACCCCCTAAAATCAGCCCCTAATCTAAGGCTCTCTAAAGATTTTAAGTTAAACATACTGAAATGAAAGATACCTGATAACGCTCCAATGATGATGGATGGTATAAACGCGTTCTTCTTTAAGACAAATTTGAAGGCGCCAATTACACAAATGTGGGCGACTAGACAGAGGATGGAGAGAATAGAAGTTGCCTTTACTCCATCGTAAGTACCTAAGAGATAAGGATAACTAATTAAAAGCTGCTGAATATTGAATGATTGTGAATCATTTTTAACAGAAAGAGCCCCTACTGCCTTACTAAGGAAAGCCATTGACTCTGTGACAATGCAACAGTTTGAAAAAGCATGTAACTAAATAAAATTAGTAGAAAATCATAAAAATTTTGATTCAGTCAACTCTTTGTAGCTTGATTTTGGGAGGATGATGGAACTATGACTATGCAAGAACTATTTATTGCCCCGCGTTTTATCAGAGGTCTCGTCCATTGCCAGAGAGACTCAAGAAATTATAGTTCTCGTTCTACATTCATCCTTTTATCGCACGGCGCTGATTCTCATCTTAATTAAAAAACAACTCTTACCAAAAAATAGTTCAAAGTCCAGTCCATATTAATTTAAACACTTTTTGTGAGAAATCAGGAAACGTCTATCCAGAGTTTATTCCTTGAATATCTCTTTATTAATCGCATCATCAAATCTGCCCTTTACTTGCTATGTTTTCCCTAAGCCCATGTTCTTATGTTTGGGGGGATGCCCGCACTGTTGCTTGTATTGCAGCCAGTATTTGGCTAACCTTTAAACCCGGACTTTGAAATTCGCAGAAGCCGTGTCATGTAAATTGATCAGTAACTGTATTTCAAATTGATGTTTGAAAGAGTTAGAAACTGTAGAAAAGGCAGTGGTTATTATTTCTGTAAAAAGCAACTTGACTTAGGCTCAAGCCCGAAAAATTGCTTGAAAATTTCTGAAATTTCATCTCCTAAAATTGCATCATAGGTCTAGTTAGAGCTTTGAAAAACATATTATGTTAAAATGCTGAAATTTGTGTTTAAAGAATTTCCCGCCTCCCATTTTATCTCCTAAAATTGCATCATAGGTCTAGTTAGAGCTTTGAAAAACATATTATGTTACAAAGAAAGATGTATTTTTTAAACAATATAAAGCCAAAGCCTTTTAAGGAACATTTTCTTAACATTAAAAGCAACATCAGGAACAGGACAGCCCTTCCCTCTCAGGAAGTTGAATGTGTTTAATTAATGCATACTGTCTCCAACTTTACGAAGTATGCTACTATATTTTGTTTCCGACATTACTCGTGATTTCTTGGAAGAACAACTGCATTTCAAATGCTATTGCTTAAGACATTAAAGAATAAATTTCACCCGTAATGTTTTTTTATTTTGGTAAGTAGTAAATAAAACATAATTTTGTTTCTTAAAGGCGCCCTAAGTAATCTTAACTACTAAAATTGTAGGACTCCCGATGAAAGTTTGGGCACTGAAAACCTGAAAACCTGATGTAATTTGAACTGTTCTGACTAAAAAAGCATGTTTAAGCGACTACGAAACTGTAAAAGACCACAATTTTGCTGGAATCTAGTCTTTTTTCAAACCACTTTCCATGAAATATATATGCTTATTAACAGGGCCGTCGTTATGGGTGGATGTAGGGGGTTTCCCCTTCCCTCTGAAAAAGGCTCTGTCGGCAAATTTTAGACTTCAAGCTGTTATTGTCTATAAATTCTACTGTTCTGTTTTTCTTTATATTTAACATTACTTGGGATTGCTTTGGCCAAATTCAAGTAAAATTGCAATCTGTGGACAAACCTTTGGTTGGTCAAGGCCCACGCCCTAAAGAATATGGCGTGTTGTCGGAAAATTTGTCATCTTGCACCCCTCCTAGTGACATTGGGTCGCAACGGCAATGCTCATAAATTGCACATAAATCATTTTTATTTATTTTAAAACGATTTCGCTTAGCTTTGTTTTGTTTATCACTTGTTGTCGGAGAGCATATTTCCCCAACAGCCTTTACACACACCTGGAACAAACCATAGCTGTAAGAGTATTTTGTGCCAAGTACTGTCAATTCTGCAGTTCGCCATTTCAATGTACCAACTGCAGAGATTTGCATGACTGTAGCAATGCCAATCAAAGCAAGTCCAGCGATTTCTAATGCTGAAAAACCCATGTTTTTCGGAGAGAGAGTTGAATTTTTTGCTGATTGCGTCGCCGATAGATCCACGTGGAATAAAAGAGGCCGTTGAGTCGAACCCTTGCAGTTATAAAGAGCTAAAGAGCCAATCAGAGCAAGACCGTCGAGGGGGGTAGGTGGGGTCGGTGGTCCGCGGCCCTGCAAGAGCAAACAAAAGCTTTATACAATAAAAAATTTGATTCCACATTGGGGCCCGATGCAATGAAAAACCTCTAACCAGATTGTTTTAAAGGGGCCGTGGTAAGACTTTACACGCTTTTTTAGTCTACGATCAATATATAACCTAATTTACAACAAAAAATACATGCCACAACTAAAAAAAAATTTCTTAAAAGAATAAAACAAGTTTTTTGTTATTCAACCTTCCCAAGCGTGAATTTTATGTTTTTCGATAAAATGGGAGGGTGTTTGTTCCAAAGGAGGTGTTACATCATTCTACTGATGTACATCACGAAGAAGAAGGCGACGCATAACTGCCATAAAAGCTCTTTAAAACTTTCATGGTCTCAATTAAAAACCATCGTAAAGAAAACAAAACATCATTTTTTTCTTTTTTAACCTTATAATTCATTAATCAATAAGATTTGCTGCATTTCAATTGTTTTATTTAAATTTTTACAAGGTCAGAAGTAATGGGTTACGATTCAAAATTTGGAGCTGTTAGTAGAAGGGTGTAACTTCTATATAAATCTTCAATGTAATATTTGAAATGATTACTTGCCCAAAAAACTTCCCTGTACATTGAATATTGAAAATTCCGATAATTGATTGAGTTAAATCGATTTTATAGCATGCTCCATTGTTGGTATTATAACAACAGGTATGCGGTATGAATACATGATTGGCCAAATTTCTTCCTTGCTCCTTCTACATAACGGCCAGGCCTCATTTAATTTCAGCCAATTGAGTCGAATGCAGTTGAACTAGAGCCCCCGGTGGGGAAGGGGGTACTTAGTATATTTTGCTGACGGGATGTGCACTCCTTTCTGGGTATCGATTTTGCCTCTTTTTTCTAACACCGGTTATCGAACTAGAGCACTTTTTCTACAGCCGGTTGCCAAAAGAAAATTTTGCAAGAATCGTAGTGTTTTTTACGTTTTGTTGTGTGCATTTCGCCGATTTTTTCTAACGCCGGGTACCATTGGAAGGAGAAACCTCTAGAGCCGGGCCAAAAAAATTTTCCAGGAGCGCACACCCCGATACTATTTTGAGTCAAGTTTTCTCTCAATTACTTCAATGTAATATTTGAAATTATTACTTGCCCAAAAAACTTCCCTGTACATTGAATATTGAAAATTCCGATAATTGATTGAGTTAAATCGATTTTATAGCATGCTCCATTGTTGATATTATAACAACAGGTATGCGGTATGAATGCATGATTGGCCAAATTTCTTCCTTGTTCCTTCTATAACGGCCAGGCCTCCTTTAATCTCAGCCAATTAACGACGCGCCGGCCTCTGCGCACATTCTGATTGGTTGCTTAGCTTATTGTAATTTAAATTGCTATAAATTGTTTTGATCAACGAAGGCCTTCTCTTTCGCGTTGACTGGCAGTTTTCTCAAACCATAGCCTTGAAGAAATATGGGTTTCTCAGCATTAGAAATCGCTGGACTTGCTCTGATTGGCATTGATACTGTAATGCAAATTTCTGCAGTTGGTACATTGAAATGGAGAACTATTGAAAAAACAGAACTTGGAATAAAAGTTATCGCCAACTATGGTTTGTTTAGCGCGTGTATTAAGGGCGATCGCGAGATTTGTGTTCCGACAGGAAACGATAATGAAGACAAAGGTAAGAAAATCAATGTTGAATGGATACTTTTGGCCCTAATGCACTAACTCAGGACCGTCGAGAGGGAGGTGGGAGTAGGCGGGGTTGGAGGTCCGTAGCCCAGGCCCTGAAGGGGTCCGCAAAAGTTGCCCGGTGCAATGAAATACCCTGGGGCCTGCACTGGCTCTAGACGGCCCTGCACTAACGCACCTTCCACCAGCAACAGCATTATTCAACTCTGAAAAATTCTACATCTTCTTGGATTACCCAAAAGGATTTAGGGGTTGGAACAGGGTCAGGGTTAGGGTTATCATCAGTTTAATAAGGTTTGGGTTAGGATAAGTGCATAAAACCTATTATTTTCACCATTTGCGTTGCTATCTGCGCATATAAGGTACTTTTCTGCATTAAAGCCGATACTTTTAAACTGTCAAAATCCTTTTATTTGATGGTAATTTATTTGCAAGCCTTCTCTGTGCTGACCATAGATAATAGAAGGAGGACTGGATTGGAAAGCCGGCGAGATAAAAGGGCTATCTTAGGATTTCTTTTGTTTCCTGGGGATAGTGCAACAATCATTTCCGGCCTAGAGCATGGCTGGCATATGCAGTGAATCTTACTTAGAAGTTGGTAGATTATTCCACAATCAACATGCCTGGAGCTCATTGCACTGTTGTTAATTGCGGTAGACATTTTAGTAAGACGAAATTCCCGAATGTTCGATTCTACAAAATTCCTATTGGAGAGAAAGATGAAGCATGGGCCAAAAAGTTGATCGCAATTGTGAACCGTCAGGACAAAGGCTTCAACCCCCAAAACAGCTTCATCTGCTCAGTTCATTTTAAACCAGAGTTGCAATATCAAGGTAAGCACTATCTTTCCACCATTCTCCCGGATATTTAAAAGATTTTTGATAAATTTGAACTATCAAGCAAGCGATGAAGTCAGTACGATTCCTTGTCATTTTCTGGGAAGGTCATTCAGTTTAGTTACGTTACTGTAGCTGATTGCGAGTTTGGAAACTGACTAATGAAATTTGATAGGTTTACAGGATTTCTCAAAGAAATTCTGAAAATTTTAGTCGCTTACAGAGTAATTAAGCTTGCTGGGAGACAAGTCATTACTGAAGACAGAGTATGGGGTGGTGTTAGATAGGGGTGACTGGCTGAAAGTTTGAAACCCAATATATGAAACTAAAAGTGAAATGCATTGAATAGCACTGGCCTGAACAAGTATTAATATTCAAAACTCATACACTCAAGTAAAACTTTATTAATATGCATGTAACTTGAGATTTTACCTCAGTTATCTCTCTAAAGCAATAAATACTTATGTCCCAGTTCCAGTTATGTTGTGAAATATGAAGCCTTCTCGATTGCTACTTAAGAATCTATTTTACGTTGTAGATAAAAGTAGCAAATGGCATGTACTTAGAGGAAGCTTGCCAACAGAAAATCTGCCAAAGAAATCTATAGAGATACCAAAGCCAACTCCACGGAGAGCTTTGAATTATTCTCGAGATGTCAGCTTACCTGAAGTAATATGCTATGAAGCTCTTGATGATATTCAGAAAGATTTAAAGCATGTCAAATATCCCTGGCAAATAATACCAGGAATAGAAGGAATGCTTTTTATTGGAAAACTCTCTGATAACCTAGAAATATCATCAAAAATCATTGTTGGTGAAAACCTATGTGTAAAAATTTGTTGGTTTGGTGTGGAGCTCCCAGCATCTCATTTTCTTTATGAACAAAATGGCACAAGTCTAATGAAAAAGCGAATACAGTGGTTGATAAAGGAAATAGATGAGCTGAATGTTTGCAGAGGTGTAACTGAAGAGTCTCTCATTTCCTTTGGATCTCTTCCCACAGAAGAACGATCAAAAAAGGCACAGAAATTTTACCTTCATGTTACTGCTAAACCAACTATACCAGATGAATGTCAAACTCCAATTGTGTATGAACAATGCATTAGATCAACTTCTTGTGAATTTTTGTCAAAACTAACTATTTGCAAATCATGCTTGAAAATTAAATCTCTTTTGAAACAAAAGGAAAAGAGGCAGCAGCATACAGTGGATAAACCTTTAAGCAAGAATGCACCATTACATGCAGTTGCTAGGAAAAAGCTGATGCAAGCAGTCAAACTTGGCAGAGCTAAACAAAAGGCCTTAGAAGTAAAGATTGAAACAATTGAAGCACAGATAAAGAGTGAAAGTGTACCCCTTCAAAGTAATTTGCATTCTGACTTAAAGCAAATTATAGATGAAAGTAGTGAAACCTTCAATAAAGATTCTTTCGAGTTTTTGTTTTGGAAGGAACAACTAAAGGCCTTCAGTAGGAACCCAAATGCAAACAGATGGCATCCAATGATGATACGGTTTGCGTTGTACCTTCATTTAAGATCTCCATCAGCATATCAAGCACTTAGGGAATCAAAAGTCATTCGTCTCCCTTGTGAACGAACCCTTAGAGATTATACAAATGTTGTGCATCCAGATGTAGGCTTTAGGAAGGATGTTCTGGATGATATCAAGCACCAAAACCAGAAATGGAATAAAGAAATCCAGAAATATGTAGTTTTATCATTTGATGAAATGTCAATTAAAGATGACCTTGTTTTTAACAGTGTTTCTGGTGAGTTGGTTGGTTTTGTCAACCTTGGAGATAATATGGACATATTTCAATCAAACAGTGCTTCAAACCTCGCTGAAAGGGTTGCAAGTAAGGTATTAGTCTTCATGGTGAATGGGATTGCATCTCCTTTGAAATGCTCCTTGGGGTATTTTGCTACAAGGTCCTGCACTGGAAGCATACTTTTTTCTTTGGCATGGAAGGCTATTGGTTATTTAGAAGTATATGTTGGCCTTAAAGTCATTGCAATGGTGTCAGATAAGGCAAGTGCCAACCAGTCATTTTACAAAATGCATCCAATAACAAAAAATGGAGTATCATATAAGGCCAATAATCCATTTGCCACAGATGAGAAGAGGGAAGTCTATTTCTTCTCAGATGCACCCCACTTGATAAAAACCCTAAGGAACAACCTAGCCAATTCCGGATCAGGCCTGAACACCAGGCTACTTTGGAACAATGGCAAATACTAACTTGGGAAGGATGTTTCTGACTGCTATGAAAGAGATTGCATTGGTCAAGTAAGGAAACTTCCAAAAGTAACAAATGAACACATTTCTTTGAATAGCTACTCTGTGATGAGAGTTAACCTAGCTGCTCAGGTGATGAGCAGCTCAGTCAGCAAAGTAATGCTTGCTTATAGTCCATCAGACACACATGAAACAGCTATAGTCATAGGACTTGTTGATCAATTCTTTGATTGTTTCAACACTAGATCTCTGAATGAAGCTGAATTCAAACGAAAACCATTTCTAGCACCATATAGAAGTTGTGATGACCCTAGATTTAATTTCTTGGAAAGTGAATTTCTTAAATATCTAGAGAAATGGGAACAATCCATTAAAGGCAGAGGTGTTAACTTTACAGATGGTGAAAAAAGGAAAATGTTCATCTCACAGCAGACATACTGTGGAATAAAGACATCTGTTTATGCACTCATTGAGTGCACAAAATATCTCCTTAAACATGGCTTTCAATATGTGTTATCAAATTCATTTAACCAAGACACTCTTGAGGAGTATTTCGGACGGCATAGAATTTGTGCTCGGAGATCAACTAATCCTACAGTGTATGCTTTTGGATACCAGGAAAAACAGCTTAGTCTTCAGAGGTCACTGGCAACATCAATAACCCCAAGAGGGAATACCAAAGGGTCCAAGCGGGAAAAAGAAGGCATTACGATAACAAATAGCCCATTGAAGAAAAGGAAAAGACAATGACTTTCTGGAGTGTGCTTATGAGTAAAATTCCAGGGTACTCTTTGTATTTTATGGTTATATGGATTGTTTAAAATAATTTTGAATTCCGTTGCTCTTAGGAACCATTCACAAAAATTATGTAATTCAAATTTCCACCATTTCTCAACAGGCTCCCTCTTTAGTCATGTATTGTCACATTTTAATTTGTGACATACGCAAAATTTAAAAAAAATGAGTACCTTGCCCCCCTCCACCCTAAGCCATTACATAATTTTTGAATGACCTCTTCTCTGTAGAATTCTAGGCAACTGTGTTATTTCACTAAACTTGGTATTTCTGCAATTTAAACTTTCAATTAACCTTAGTATACAAATTTTCTTAGCTTTTCCAAAGTTTGAATGATTGGAACCCCACCTTGCTGATTATATTTGAATTGAAAATAAAACCTCCAGGGGGAGATCATCATGCAACATCTGGAGAAATCTATGCTTTGAGACTAATACAACCTGAAGACAAATCACACATTAAGGATAGATTACAGTTTTTGGATAAGCAAGCCACAGCAGGGGTAAAATTAAGAAAAAATAGATGGCAGGCATGACTATTTTTCCCAACCAATTTCCTGCTTTTAAATTTTTTATTAAAACACATCATCTTCATGTTGAGAACTTTGGACACCAAAAGCTCTCTTGAGACTGACTAGGTAAAATTTCCAGGGGGTTGTGCAGCTCTGAACTGAACCCCAGAAAACAACTAAATACGCTTATTTATATATCATTTTTTCCTCTACATTATTCCTTACGCAAACCTGTGGTCAGTCATGAAATGACTTTTGTTGATAATTACAATCATGAACATTTGCTTCAAAATGTTAAAAATTGTCCTGATTTTTGATTCCCTTGGATAGCATTGTTGTTTAGTTTACAATAAATATAGTTTTGAATGTTTGCAGGGTGCAAACACGAAAAATATTTGGAAACATAGTGGAACATTCAAATTTGATTGACACTTCCCAAGAACTGGGTGTTTTTTCTTCTACCTGAAGCCAAATCTATCTAATTCATTAGGAAATAATTGTTCATAAATAAATTATTTTTTGTCCTTTTCCTTAAGTTCAGACCGTATGCCTTTCTTCTTTTTTAGTGTCTGTGTTTTCTTCCTATACTTTTCAGCAATATTTTTTGCATGACTGTGCGATCTTATTTTGATATAAAGGGTAACACATGCCCTCAGGATAGGTGAAGTTGTTTCAATACAGTCTTCCTCAATTGCTTCAAAAAAGTCCTCTTTTGTTTCATTGTCATTTATACATTCCTCCACAATCTTGTCAATATCAATTTTAGATTTCAATTCTCCGACTTTTGAGCAAAAGATTTGCTCAGCACGATAAAAGATTGTAAAAACTGTTTTTTTTGGGAACTTTAATCCACCTCTATTGAGAGATTCAGTTAACATTTTGTTGCTGGTTACAGTGTCACATAGACATAAAAGGCGATCTAGTCTTGATATATCTTCTTGCACTTTTTTTGTGTCTGCATTTCTTGTTTTCTTCCTGTTCAGAAGATCATTCATTCTTTTCAATAGTTTTTTTATCACAGATCCAGCAATGTAGTAGATAACATCTTTTTCTTCTTCTGAAATAACCCTTGGCTTGTCGCATGCTACATCTGATTGAGCCTTATCTGAGAACTCCTCTGCAAAAATATGCATAAAGTTTAAAAGAAACCATGCAGCAAAGTCGCTTGAAGCGTTGCAAAGTTTTCTCTGCAAATTTCCCATAAATTCAGCATCGGACGACAGACTATGAAAGGCCTTCAGACAATCCTCCACCTTTGTGACTTTGCTCTTCCCTTTGAACAATTGATCCAAAGATGGACAAAGACACCCTAGATCTGGAAACGGGTCGCAAGATTGAACCATCAAAAGCTGCAATTCGTAAGAAGAACATAACATTTGATCATTGCCCATCCTTGACAAAGATGTTTGTGTTAGCTGCCGTATTTTTAGATGGTCACAAGGGGAACCTGTTGCCGAGGCCCTAGCTTCTGCCCTTTTCGACCTTCGTTTAACGAGCTCCTCTTTGAGATCAGGTATCTGTCTTTCGTCACAGTATCTGATAATTATATCCTGTAAAAGTAAAAAAATAACTTCTTAATGTCAAGTCAAATGAATTGGACAGATTTCACTTCCAAAAACACATACAACGGCCTAAATAAACGGAGTACCCAGTGTAACGTTTTACATCACAAAATAGATAAATTCCCAAAGACTAAATGTTATGTGCATGAAGTATTATACATACTGTTGTAAAATCATTGAATTCAACATCATCGAAGTCGATATCGTCATACAAATCCATACTTCTTCTAGTCATGATATGAACAGCGGGTTAAAAGCCAGTAACCGGAAACGATGTTTGCACTTTCCTCGAAATTCGTCGGCAATCGCATCGCTGGGGGTAGTAACACAAAAGGCGCCTATTGTTCTATTTTGCCAGTTTCCAATCCAGTCCTCCTTCTATTATCTATGGTGCTGACAACGAGAGTAGAATTTGGATGGGTTTGCTGCGTCGTTACAAAATCACTCCTCGCTTTTGTGTTGGGTCAAATATCCAGACATCTATCCACCCCTCCAAATAATTGAGTACTTCATACTTCAAGGATTTTTTGCTTGCTTGCCTTCAAATCTTTCTGAAATGCAATCGGTTGCTTGGAAATCAACGATCAACGAAATGAAGGCGGGAGATTCTTGAAACCAAAGTTGAACAGTTTTAATATCCATCTAATTGTCTGTGATTTCTTGGAAATAAATGATCAACTAAAGAGAAGGCGGGAAATTCTTCAAACATGAATTAAATCAGTTTTAATGTCCAACAGGATTTGAAATTTCAGTCTGAAATTTCCATCTGAAAATTCTTGGAAGTAAAATACCAACAAGATCAAGGCACGCCGCTACGTGGGAGGAATTGATGACCTTGCTCCCCCTTCCCCCTCCCCCCTCCAGGTCAAAATCTGCTTGCACGAAAGACCGATTTCAATCATGCAGTGGTGATGCCAAATTTAAAACCAAACTTTTATTTTGAAAATACTAAGGTTTTGAAAACCAGAAAATTATAACTTCGTGAAGTACATGAGTGGAACAGCCTTGAATCCAAAGGTTAAGCAAGCACCTATTTCATATGCTTTTTAAGCATCGACATTAATGATTGCATAATTATTATGTTTTGATATTAAATTTACTTTTCAACTGTATTTCAATTATTTATTTTCGTTTATAGACTATTTTACTTGTAAATTGTAGATTTTAAAGTTTTTTCACGCCCCACTGAAAAACGGCCTTCATCGAATCAATTCAAACCAATCAAATTTAATCAATCAATCAATCAATCAATCAATCAATAAATCAATCAATCAATCAATCAATCAATCAAATCAAATCAACTCAAATCAAATCAAATCGATTGAAAGTTTATAGTCCATGTTTCCACCTTAGCACTCTCATTAGCTTTCGACCGGCCTAGGCTCCATTGCAATTCCAAGTGCACTTCGATTTATAATACTATAATCATATATCATCTGTATTGCACAGTTAGCTTATTTTACTTCTTCTAGACGCTTACAATGGGATAAAAGCAACAGCCATTTTAACAATCTTGGCTCTTTTTGCACTCCTTGGTATCATTCCAACAGCGAAGCTCTACCTGAAGAGGAGTCCAATTTTGCCAACTATCATCATTGGAAGTTTGGCAGGTAAACAACACTTTTTTTTTCTTCTAATCACCGTCTCTCAGGCCTTCCAGGGGCAGATTTAGGGGGGAGGGTTCTCTTTTAATCACGATCACTCCAGTGAACAATGAACAATGAACAATGAACAATGAACAATGAACAATGAACAATGAACAATACAATTCTGCAAACTGCAGCACTCAGAAAATTTTTAAACAATAACAGGGAAACACTTTAGGCCCACTGATTTAGGAGCACTTTCACTTTTCACTTGGGGATGGGAGTATTCTTGTGGTGCCCCCTATGGTGCAATGCTAAAGTGTGGTCTATTGCACAGTGCGTGTATGACCACCTCACTGTCTTACCGGGGAAGGGCTAAAAACATTTATGAATTAACGTTAGCTTTTCTACTTCTTTGAGTACTAGATCCTAAATTATGGGCATATGGGAATTTTTTGCTTTCCCCGGATGCTAATGTATTAATATTATAAACGCCAAGAACTGAGTATAAGAGAGTAAAAAAATATGAATAGGACTGACACTTTCTCATTTAATCATTCATTCGTTCTTTCATTCATTCATTCATTCATTCATTCATTCATTCATTCACTCACTCATTCAGTCACTCACTCATTCATTAATTCATCCATTCTTTCAGTGATTAATTACCTAATTAATTAATTCGATCATTCATTCATTCATTCTTTCAATAAATAGTCAGATAATAATTATCAATACAATTGCAATGCTTCCTTTTTTCATTTGTAGTCATTTTTGGCATCACCACAGTCACACTTTACGTCGAACTGCTCAAATTTCCGAAGGAAATAAAATTGGGAGCATCATTCTACGTGGCATGTGTTGCAAGCGGGCTTGCTTTGCTTGGCGTTGTTATCAGCAGCATTGGTACCATGTGCAATATTCATTAAACGATCCAGTTTCAGCTTTTTCTATATAAAGATCACAACTTCAACATTTGCGAAGATGGTGCATTCATGTGAAGAAGTGCGTAGGGCTTGTTAGATGACTGTTAGTTCTCATTAAATATATGCATAAAGATACTTTTCATCGATTTAGAAACTTAATACCTTATTGCACGAAGCATGATTTTCTCTGTTGCCATACAGGGCTACATTATTAGAACATCTCTCTTCATATCAAAACTAAATACATTCTCTGTTGTCAAGCGTCTGGTCAAAATGACAGTGCCATTTTGAATATTATGTATTTAACTAACAACCATGGATGATGAATTAACTACCTGCTTGTCTAGTTCCTGAAATGCAGTTATTAACCCCCGGTTATAATGCAGTTGTACAGTAGCAATTAATGCGTCTTGTCAAAATGACAAGGGGTTACTATTTTTGATAATTATGCGGTTAACTAACAAATTTTGGTACTTGCATCAACTAACTACACATTAAGTACCTGTAATGTCAAGCTGCAACTTCTTGGTGCCCGAGGTAAGTTTTGACAATTTCATGTTTAATTTCTGCAGCTGGCATTAACCATCAGACGTTGATACGTACGAAAAAACCATCGAAAGATTGTCATTTCCATGGTTTTAGAGAAATGAAGGGGGAGGGGGAGCAATTACCCCCCTTCGAACACCCCCGTGGCTCTGCCACTGCAGTTCTTGAAAATGCTTGCAGGAAGCATTTTTTTCTGACTTTGATTGGAAGCTTGTTGTAAATCTTTGCACCCATGAAACAGAGGGGCTATTTAGCATATTTTATATCTTAGCCTGAAAGACCGCTTTACCACCGACTGCCTTGTTGAAATGCTTAATGTGATGTGCTAACTTGAAATGATGCTGTGACTTCAATATTGTTATAAAAAAGATCTTAAGAACTAGTAAAGACGCATTGAGCCCCTTTTAATTCAACTTATTCAGATTAATCCGCCTTTGCTAAATAGGTTGAACGATAACACTTTTCTTGTTCTCCAAGCAGCAGAACAAGCCTAACTCTTTTAGTTTGCCAATTTTTTGCAATCATTTTTTTGCTCTCTTGCTCTGGAGAGAGGCAGGCATTCAACAGGATCAGGTTTGGTTTTGATCAGGATTCTTCATTTCATTTTTATTTTATTTTCATTGCTAAAAGGTCACAAACTTTTTTAAGTAATTATCTACCTAAGGGAAAAAATTCCAAAGTAAATTACGCACATCCATCTTTACAATTTAAAATGTCTAGGGGAGGGGCGGCTGAAGATTGACACAAATTTCTATTGGGTTTTGCTGTGATTTCATTGCTTTGTTTTTGCTGTTGAGTGTGGCTTGCATCAAGGGCGCCGGAGCCACGGGGGCAGTGTGGGGGTAGTACAGTGCCTTATCAGATGCTAATAAATCTAGTTTTCGGAGGTCTTTGTTTTCTGAAATCTTAAAGGGTGTGGTCACGCAAAATTTTCTTTGGCAACGCCCCCAACCACGCCACTCAAGTGCTTGCTCCACTTCTGACCTTAATGTGCCCTTTCTGCTGTTTCTGCCCCCGCCGCTTCATGCAGCTTCCGGCGCCTCTGGCTTGCATTCAACTTATCTTTCTTGAGCACATTTTAAACTTAGTGTTTTTAGTAGTTTTTTGATGCCCCCGATTCCCTTTCGTTGTTTGTGCCTAGCTTTTTTTATTAATGTCAAATAGTTTATTTAGTTTTAGCTTAATTTTAGTTACTTGTCTCTATGTTATGGCCATGAAGGCTTCAGGTCGCTTACGACTCTTAGCCAAAATTAGAAATCAACTGCACATCGAGTCAGCAAAAGCCATCTACTCTTCAATGGTATTACCAGTGCTCACTTATTGCGGCCTATGAGAAAGTAAGACCAATTTTATTAAAAAAAGTTTAGAGCGCAGTTCCAACCAAAGATAGGACAGAACTAAGTTTTGTATCAATATCAATTTCAATTTCTATTCCAAAGGACACAGCTTCAGGTGCTTGATTACAGGAGATGCGGGGATGCTGTTAACGCCCCCCTAATCATAATTCGAGAGATTCATGGTGCCACTAATGGGAAGACCGTTTTACGATCAAATTTCGAAGCACGCCTATTCATTGTTTTATAATCTACTATTTACTTTGTTACCATTGCCGCTCTTCATAATTTACTATTCAGAATATGATATGCATTGTGGGGAATTTTCGTAAGGTTGTAGTTAAGGCCCTGTTACCTGAATCAACACTCCCAGTGACACTAAAGAAAACTCACGTTTGTCGGTTATGATGATGATTATCCACGTATAATAGCCTCATGTCCGGCTCCCGATCTGATCTAAATGCTTCAAATCGGTCTTATTTATACTCAACGCAAATTAAGCTATGTCATGGAAACGATACAAAAACAATTACGTTATAAGCTAAAATCGATGTAAAACAATGGTTATGATATAATACTAACGTCAACAGAAAATTAATCTCCTGGGTAACATAACAAAGAAACTTATCAGCGCGTCATAAGCTAAATATTGTCGATGACTGAAGTGTAAATTTAATCCTTACGTAATGTCTACTTTACCACACCCTCCCCCTATTAAAATGTATGTACAGTTTTAATATCCAACTTCTAAGTCTTCCTGGTCTTCGTAAATCTTAACAACAGCCATTTTATCCTTGGCCTCATCTCTTGCCTTTCTTGGTAATCTCTCCCTCCGTTTGAACTCTTGAGCCTTTGGGTTCAACTTGACATTGACTGCACAGTTTTCTCCCCCAACTTCTAAATCGCAAATCAATTGAAGTGGTCGCTCCACAATGTAACCATTGCCTAGTTTGATCTTTAATCCTCGTATGACACCATCCCTGCCGATCACTTTTCCAACAACTCTTCCAATTCTCCACTGCGCTCTGTTTTTGATGTCCGCTTTCAACAACACTACTTTGCCAATCTTCGGGATTTCGGTGTCACTTCCATTCTGTTTATGCTTCCTCTCCTCCAGCGCGTACAGGTATTCCCTCAACCACCTCTTTCGTAGCTGTTCCTTGCTTTTGGCTAGAAATACCATCCTCTTTGGAAGAGTTTTATCGTCCCCTATTTTGTCTAGATCCTCTTCAAGCATTTGAGCTGGTTTCCCTCTGATCAGGATGTTGGGTGTGATGACTGGGGCCTCGAACTCTTCACCTTGGTAGCTCAGGGGACGATTGTTCATTACGCACTCAATGTCCAGAAGTGCTTCTTCTAACTCTGTAAATTTGAGTATACCCCTACCAATAACCTTGGCGAGACTCCTTTTCATTATGCCAATCAGCCGCTCAAAAAATCCCCCCCACCATGGGGCTCGTGAGAGGTTGAACCTCCATTGGATCTTGCCAGTTGCAAGGAAGTTCATGAGCTCCTCATTCTTCTTCAGCCTGCTCAACCACTTCCTAGTTGCGGTGAAAGTCTTTCCATTGTCGCTCACCATTAGTTTTGGTGTGCCTCTCCTTGCGACGAATTCCTTCAAAGCTCTCTGGAATTCTTCCCCCGTCAGGTCTTTGCATACTTTCAAATGCACGGCTCTTGTAGTAGCGCAGGTAAACAAGGCAATGTAAGCCTTCCCAACTTCCCTCTTGTTCACGCGGTAAGCGATTGGTCCCGCAAAGTCAACGCCAGTGCACGCAAATGGATCTGTCATTTGTGACCTGAAACTTGGTAGCTGTGAATTCGAAGATGCTGCCAATCCCTGCACTCGAAACCTCTTGCACTTTTCACAGTTGTGAATAACCTTTTTCACCAATGTGCGGAGTTTGGGTATCCAAAATGCTTCTCTTATGCAGCTCATTGTAACGGATACTCCCCCATGCAACATTCTTCTATGACACCGTTCAATTAGTCGTCTCACAAAGGTGTGATTTCGTGGCAGAAATATTGGATTGTAGTCTGGCACTCTTCCATGGCATCTCCATACCCCCAGTGCATCCTTTTTCAGTGGGATGTCACACATTGTCTCCTTAGCTTGCTGTACCTCCTTGATCCAAAATGCTTCTGCTAATTCTATCTCTTCTGCTG
Organism: Catostylus mosaicus; assembly: GCA_964019065.1. Classification (NCBI taxonomy): domain Eukaryota; kingdom Metazoa; phylum Cnidaria; class Scyphozoa; order Rhizostomeae; family Catostylidae; genus Catostylus; species Catostylus mosaicus. The sequence continues at coordinate 1,797,138 of OZ025200.1, forward strand.
TCAGCATCCCAGTCTGCTTCTCCTGTCTGCGACAGTTGGTTATAAATCGCAGTATAAATGCTGTTATTCGCAATGTTTTCCAAAGAGTATACTTTTCTAGCAGATCTTTCACAGCGTTTGCAGGGGCTGTTTCTTCCTTGGCAAGCATTTGTCGTTCCTTTTTTGGCAACTTTTCCGCTTCTGTTTCGTTACTTTCCCCAATTTCTGGTTGAATCGGCCAGTCCTCTTTCCTTGATAGCCAGTTTGGTCCGTGAAACCAAAATGATTCCATTTGTGCTGGATCAACTCCTCTGCTCCCCAAGTCGCTTGGGTTCTCGCCAGTTGGTACGTAGTGCCATTCCCCAACGTCGCTGTCGCTTATGGCCTTGACTCTATTGCGCACAAACTGGTTCCATGTGCCCTTCCCGTTCAACCAGTGTAGTACCGTAGTGCTATCTACCCATCCGTGAATCTCTTCTATTTGGTAGTCTTCCAGTGCCTTTTTCACACAGATGATAAGTTTACTCAGCGTATGAGCTGCTACAAGCTCTAGTCGTGGGATGGATTTCTCTGGTGCAACCCTTGCTTTTGCTGTAAGCAGGTGTTGGGTTGGTTCTTGGTTGTTGTAATATGCAACCACGTAAACACATGCTCCCACAGCCAATTTACTCGCATCTGCAAACCCATGCAACGTGATGTATGCTACTTCTCCTCGAATGACACTTCTAGGAACACTCAATGATGGACACTTGATCAGTTTCTTGATCCATTTCTTCCACAAAGCCGCTACTTCACTCTTGATTTCTTCATCCCATGACAACTTCTCCTTGCAGACTTGGCTGTACAATATCTTGGCGGTTGTGATGACTGATGAGGCAAGGCCTAACGGGTCGAACACCCCATTGATCACTGACAACATCTTCCTTTTTGTTAACACACCTTCATTTCCCGTGTCTGCACATCTTGAAAGGCTAATTGTTAATTCATCGCTTTTCTTGTTCCACGGAATTCCCAAGATTTTCGTCTCAAACGACTTTGTTCCAAATTCTGTCTTTGCATAAGTTGTTGCATCTTCTTCTACTGGTACTGACACACTTGTCTTTGGTATCGGAACCTCTGCTTCCGGAACATTGCTGTGCCATTTGTGCAGCTCAAAACCTCCTTCGTGTAAAATCTGTGTTGCCTCTGCTTTGAACTTGAGCAGGTCTCCCTCTTGACCACCTCCAAATTGTACGCCATCCACGTATGTGTTCCTTAGCAAAGCCCCAACTGTTTCTGGAAACTTCTTTTGGTACTGGCTGAGGTGTTTTTCCAATGTGGCTCCGAGTATATACGGGCTTGAAGCGGAGCCAAAAATAGCCCTTGTGAATCTGTAGGCAACCATTTGTCGATCTTTCATGTTGTTATACCAAAACAGACGTTGTGCATCTCGATCAGCAGGATCCAATTTTATTTGCAGGAACGCCTTCTTGATGTCACCAGTGATGCAAAGGGGCAGCATTCGGTTCCTCAGCAATATATCCAATATCAATGGCTGCAAGGGTGGTCCCTTTTCCAAACAGTCGTTAAGTGAAGGTTCTTCTGGGCTGGATCTGGCTGAGCAGTCGTACACAATTCGCATTTTAGTGGACTCAGCATCTTCTCTGATAACCGGTTGGTGAGGTACATAGTGAACAATTTGACCGCTTGGCTCTTCTGGAATTGATTCCAAAATCCCCTCTTTGATTTGCGCTTCCATCACTTCATGGTACTCTTCTAGTTTCTGCAGCTTTTCTAACCGTCTTGTTGTACTGTGCAACCTGGCAACTGCAAGCGTTTTGTTCGTTGGCAGGTCCACATGATCTTCTTTCCATGGCAGCTTCGTAGAGTATGTTCCATCATCTAGTCGTTGTAGGCTCCCTTTGAAGTTTTTATGAAAGCTATCTCCTTGTCCATTGTCTGTGTCTGCCAATCCTAGAACATCTATAGAGCACATCTTTTCAAATTCTTCCTTTGGGGACAGCAACAAGAAAATTCTCTCTACTTCTGAATCGACTTCCATCGTTTTTCCGGTCACTGTCCAGCCGAGCGTGGTGAATTCAGCGCCTGGATCAACATCAGGATTCGGTCCCAACACCGGTGGCTCGGTGGTTTTTATTCTCTGGTAGTCTGCTGCACCCAGAATGATACGCACAGGCAGCCTTTCCTCTTCTGCACTCTCGTCACTGAAATGGAGGCGGCTCAGACGACTGTATTTCTTCTTCAAGGCTTTCAGATTTGGATTTGGTAGATATGTCAGTATATCTTTCTCACCATTTATGCACTTGAGTTCTAGGCTGAAGCCCTCGATGACCTTTGATTGAACTGTTACCTTGTAGATTTGCACACGTCTTGTAACAGTACCATGCATCTGCTCAATGCTTCTTGTTTCTGCTTGCACTGGCTTTAGATGCAATCTAGTCACCAAGTTTGTGCATATGTAAGAGCTACTGGCTCCGTTGTCCACCATGATACGTGCTGGGATTCCATTTACTGTAGCAATAACTGTGGCATGAAGCGTTGTGCTGGTGTCTAATGCTCTCTTGCCCATTTCTGGTTGTTGAATGCTGCTTCTTGCACCGTCCAATGCTACTCCATCGCACAAAGATGTATGGTGTCGGCCACCACACTTTCTGCATCCTCTTGATCTGCATTTGGACGCTGTATGCCCGAAACCTGTACAGTTGAAGCAGAGCCTTTTCCTTTTCACAATGTCTCGTCTTTGGGCCAAGGTTAGCACTTTGTTGCAGTCCGAGCTTCTATGATTGGTGAGTTCGCAATATACACAGTTGGTCGGTCTTTCTCTTGGTCTGTCAATTGAATTTGCCAGCATCATTCTGTCCCGCAGTTTCCCATCTGTCTGGTGTTCGTACCCTCGCTTCTTCAGAGTGGTTGTTGAACTCAATGTTGCATCAGCTGGAAGCGGGTGTCTGTCCACATACTTTTCCAGGTTTTCAACCAGTTGCTCAAGGTCCCAATCTTCCCACTCGTCATCCTTCTGTATCAGCGCCTCTTTCACTGGTCCCAGTTTATCCAGCAACGTGTAAACGTAGCTCTGTGCGCTTTCCAACCTTTTCATCGTCATGAGGGTGCGGATGATTCTTGAAAGCTTGTTGTAGTAGTCGTGGACTTTAGCAGTGTGTTGGGTGCTGGTTATTGCCTCTAACCCCTCCAGTTCCTTTATTAAAGCTTTATGTATCTTCATGTCTTTGCCATATATCTTCTCCAGGATTCTTTTGGCTCCATTGTAACCTTCGTCTGTGTGGGGCAACCCAAGGATGTCTTCCCTTGGCTTTCCTTCCACCAGCTCCAGTAGGTAATTGAATTTGCTAATTTCTGCGATGCTGGAACCATCCACTTCAATTAGGAACTGGTTCCAAAAGCGAAGCCAGTCTTTGTAGTCTCCTTTGAAGGGTGTTATCGTGTATTTTTGCAGTTTTACTGATTGTGGCTTGGCTTTCTCTTTCTCCATTCGTTTCTTTGCCATTTCCATCTCCAACTCCAATTTTTTATTGAACCACTGTTCCTCTCGTTCTTGGTCACGGATTTTTGCCTCTTCTCTTTCTTGCTCTCTTCTTCTGTCAATAGTTGCTTGTTCTTCCATCAGTCGTCGTTGATGCTGTAGCTCGTCTTCTTTCTTCTTTTCTGTTTCTCTTTGTCTGAAGCCCACCAGCTCTTCTTTTAGCCGTTTCCTCATGTTTTGAAATTCTTTGATTTTTTCCTTCTGCTCTTTGTTCCATTCCCGTACTTGATCGATTGTCTTCTCCTCAGCGAGCATCTCCTCTGTGATTTTATCTTTTGAGATTTCTAGTTTTTTTGTAATTTCGCAGATTCTTTCATAAGCCACCTCGAATTCTTCCTTTTCTCCTGACTCCAAGGTTTCTTGGACGTCTTCCATCACGATTTCACCAGTTGTTAGTTCTTGGTTGTATTTTGCCTCAGCTGCCATTTTTTTTTGTCCTTGATGTGGTCCTGGCAGGGTCGCCACTTTTAGTGTGGGGAATTTTCGTAAGGTTGTAGTTAAGGCCCTGTTACCTGAATCAACACTCCCAGTGACACTAAAGAAAACTCACGTTTGTCGGTTATGATGATGATTATCCACGTATAATAGCCTCATGTCCGGCTCCCGATCTGATCTAAATGCTTCAAATCGGTCTTATTTATACTCAACGCAAATTAAGCTATGTCATGGAAACGATACAAAAACAATTACGTTATAAGCTAAAATCGATGTAAAACAATGGTTATGATATAATACTAACGTCAACAGAAAATTAATCTCCTGGGTAACATAACAAAGAAACTTATCAGCGCGTCATAAGCTAAATATTGTCGATGACTGAAGTGTAAATTTAATCCTTACGTAATGTCTACTTTACCACAGCATGGATTTAGGTGGCAGAAAACTTCCTTGTCACATGTAGAACAAAGTGGTTTCAATTTTAATCGTAGTCAAGCAACGATCGTCTAGCCTTAACGTACATTCTGATTGGTTAATTTTGAAGTAAGGTTACACCCTTCTCTTGCGCGTTAACTAGTCGTTATTAGTAACCAAAAACTGTGAAGGCTCGAAGAAATGGGTTTCTCAGCATTAGAAATCGCTGGACTTGCTCTGATTGGCATTGCTACTGTAATGCAGATTTCTGCAGTTGGTACATTGAAATGGAGAACTGCAGCAGGAACAACACCAAGTGGTCAAAAATTTTCCCAAAATTTTGGTTTGTTCAGACGCTGTTCTGCCCTGGGTGAACAAGAAGTGTGCATTAAGACAACAAATACTCGCACACGCTATGTTATAGAACGAAATTTTAGTTAGATACTTTCATTCGTCAAAATCGTTATCTTTGATGGAATTTATCCGAAACTGTTAAACACACTCTCAGTATACACAGGAAAAAATTGGATGGGCTTGGTACGTCGTTACAAAACCACCCCCCGCTTTTGCATTGGGTCAAATACCTAGACATCACTATGCAAAACATCCAGACATCCACCCTTCCGCGGTCAGTAATTGGGTTACTCAGTATACATCCTTCAAGAGTTAAAATTGCTTGTCTGCTTATTCGTGGGCCACTGTTCGAATATCCGGAAGTTTGGATGGAGAATTAAAATTTTATTTTTCCCCAGCAAACAATCCTTGGGTATCATACAATCATGATCTAGACTATTAAATGCCTTAAAGGTGTTTAAAAGTATGGCGCTTAGTCAGTTTTGTTGCATCAAGTTTCCAGGCTGAGCCAGAAATTACCTTTACGGCATAAATTTTTTACATGCAATTTTTAAACAACAATTACGAACATCAATATAGCAATTATTGCGAAACGCTTATATCAAGAAAAAATATTCACAAAGTTTCATGAGGGCCCCCTTTGGGGCCTAATTTTTTGGGGGCCCTTATTTTTGCGCTTAAAGGAGCACACCGTGCGTTAGGCCACTGCTCTTGGGACAGCACCAAACATAAAGGTTAGAAAGTCAGTAGAACTGCATCTACGTGTTGATCAACTGTCATATCATATTTCACACAGGGTCGCTTTCGTTTTATTAAAGGAAATTCCCACAAGGAGCAGCCTACCAGTTTCTAACCATACCTCCAAATTCGGAACCCATAGGCTCATTTGCTTTCTGCTTCTTCTGCTCACCTCAAGCGCAGGGGGCCTCGAAAATCTCTCGACGGCCCTGAGCTAGGAAGTTGAAAATAAATATGATATAATATATTATCATATAATATCATTTGTGTTGGAAATTGCTATTTTATATCCAAAATTGATAAAAAATCTTATCTTATATTATCTAGCCTCTAACGATTGGGTAAAAGCAGCAGCCATTGTAACGATTGTGACACTTCTTGCACTCTTCTCTTGGATCCTTGCAAGGACATCCAGGCCTGCCACTATACCTCAGTAAACAACACCTTTTAAAATATTTGAAAATTGCCCGCTGATCCAGGAACAACTTTAGCCCTGCTGATCCAGAAGGGTGAGGAGTATTCTTATCAAGGGCATTCTCATTCATACATTCATTTATTCACTCATTCATCCATTCATTTATTCATTCATACAATCATTCACTCAGTTTCTTTCTTTTTCTTAAAGGTTTGAGTATAGAAACACATTAATACAACTGCATAGATTAATTTGTTTTTCAATTGTAGCCATTATTGGCTGTGCCACATTCACGCTCTACCGTACATTGACCGAATTCCCGCACGTATATAGTTTGGGAGCCTCATTCTACACGGCATGCGTTGCAAGTGGGCTTGCTCTGCTTGGCACTGTTATCAGCAGCATTGGTGCCAAGGGAAATATTCGAGTTCAGCCCAACTCTACATAAAGATCAGATTCTATCACTTTTGAAATGGCACAGACAAAAAGACGTGTGTAGAGGTCATTAGATGACAGATGAAACTTAATACCTTATTGTACGAAGCATGTTCTTCTCTGTTGTCATACAGAGCTACATTATTGGAACATTTCTCTTCATATCAAAACTAAATACATTATTGCATGAAGCACGTTTTTTATGTGGTAATGGAAGGTTGCTTTTTAACCAGATTAATAGATTATTAGGAGCATGTTTCCATGAAGCAGTCAATGCAATGACTCTGTTAATAAGGACAGTAGAGAGGTCAAATTCTTTGCTACATATTGTTACTACAAGAAGATCATTTATTCATTTTCACTGCTAGGATTTGGGACTATGGGTGACCCAAGGATTTGACCGTCGAGGGGCAAGACTCCCCAGCAGGAGTCTATATAAAAGAATACAGGGTATCTTTTCCCGACAGGCATAAATGTTTTCCCCGACGGCGGGGGGGGGGGGGCTACCCCTCTGGCGCCACCCCTGATTATTATCTATTCAACGGCTTTTTTATTATCGTTATGAGAAAAAAGCGGTGATTTAGCTACTTTTAACCATCTACTACTGAGGAATAGATAGTAGTTAGAGGAATTTGATACTGGTTTTTAGTTTTCGATTCTGAATCTTGGCGCCGAGAGGGTTTTTGGAATAATTGGGCACCCCCACAAAGAAAATATTGGTCTCAGAACAAAGATTTATTCTGCAAATAATGTCTTATCAAATTTTTGCGTGGAAAAAGGTGGTCGATGATAAAAACAGCAATTTAAAACTTCTTACTTCCTCTGAGACTTGGTGCCAAAGGGGGCCACGTCAGGGGGGTATGAACATTCTCAGCTGTGGAAATATCGGCTTCTTTCAGGATCAAACTAGTCAGGTGTGATTTTTTCAGCAACTCTCCCGTAATAAACCATAAATTTACGCTTTTGCTAGCTGTTCTATTCTTTAGATAACTAATAGTTTTTCTCTTTAACAGTACTGGCAAGGCCTTTGCGCCAAAGGGTCACATCAGCTAACAATAAGCTGCCGAAAACCTAGCCTCGGTAAACAAATAAAAATTGCATACTCGCTTGCTCGCTTGCATCTTTGTTGGCTTGATGGCTTGCATGCCAGTTTGCTTGTTTGTCTGTTTGCTTGTTTAACTGCCCGCTTGCTTGCACGTCTGTCTTTTCACCTGCCTTCTAGCCTGTGGTGATGGTCTAAAACACAGGCTATAGCCTCCCTGCCGGCTTGCTTTCTTGCTTGCTTTCTTGCTTTCTTCCTTCCTTGCTTGTCCGTTCTTTCCAAGACCAATTTCACATATGTAAAATTTTTTTTTGATGAACCCGGGGGTATTGGGGCTGTGACACCTCCCACATACACTCCTTAATGTGTGTCTCTGCTATCGGATCGAAATAGATCCTGGAAGATGCTTGCCAGAAAAACCAAAATCGATTGATTATAACGATGAACAATGGATTAATTAGAACGATGTCTAAAAAAATACAACAAAAAAGCGATTAAAATACAATGTGTCTTTTATGTACTAAGTTTTGTTAGTTTTAAAACAGTCTTCAGAAAATGAGAGTCTTGCAGAAATCTGAAAGAAAAATTTGTGAAAATATATGAGTACATTGCAGAAATTTTTCGATCTAATTAATGTTATTAGAAAGATGAATGCTAAAGGGTAAAGTAATTGACCTCTACTTCGGGGGGGGGGGGGAAGGAGGGGTGATTTTGTTCATGTGAGAGTAATGAAACGTTTGAGCGAATTTATGTTGGGATGGAAATTCTAAAACTGAAAGGATATTCGGGGTTTGAATTGACATCAAGAAAACATTTTTGGGGACCGTATACAATCACCTGACGTGATTCCCCCCTTTATTCTTTCCCCTTTCTACGTTAAGCCATAAAACTACAAACCTTCGAAGTTTATTTTGTCATCGTGATCAGGGTCGATTTCGGCAATGATTGAATTGATTTCGGAGTTTGATAACTTCTCTGAAATGCTCTTCAAAATTTCTCGAAAATCTGTCGCACTAATATTGCCATTGCCTCTCTGATCAAGGAGCTTGAAGGCCTCTTTATGGCTCATCTCAGCCTCGGATTCATCCTCATCTAAGCCCATCATACGCGCCATTAAGGTGCAGAACTCATCAAAATCAATATCTCCGGTGCCTAAGATGAGTGAAGATGAGCATAGTTAGCTTATCAAATCAATCTAACACGATTGCTATTAACTCGTTGGCACCCGTATTTCTTTTCAGTTACGCTTTTCAGGGGGTAGCATAGTCAAAAAACTTTGCTGAAAGCGTAAACTATTATGGAAAACTGCCATCAGAACATTTACAATATTTTGTACTCACCTCCCTGAAAAATAATCTTTTCCGGTGTTTTTCATTGGGCCATACATTGTTTCCTTCTTACTCTGTTACAAGCTTCTTCATTTCTTTTTAGAAAGAACCTTTTTTAAGACCAGTTTCTATGACTTTTGATTAAGAAAAACCTAAATTAGAAGTTGAAAAGACCGTCTTTTAGCGCTTGAATCTTCCAACAAGACAGTGATTAGGAGTGCGGGAAAGGGGCTCGCTGTTCGGGGTACTGAAGCCCGAACAGCTTCATAGCTGCCAGAGCCCCAGCCCAGGCTAATGAATAAAAAAGAAAACAGACAAACAAACAAACAAACAAATAAACAACGTAACACGAGCTCACCATCTTCATCAACCTCGCTTATCATTTGGCGCAGTTCATCTTGACTGGGATTTTGACCAAGATTTTTCATTACCGTACCCAATTCGTTTGTTGTGATGGTCCCATCGCCATCTTTATCAAACATTTCAAAATGTTCCTTGAATTCTGTAACGATAGAAAACAAATAGTGTTGTTGAAAGGGCAAAATTGTTGTCTGTAACAGCATTATGTCTTCTGCGAGGGTCGCCTGCACTACGTTTTAAAGTCAATGGAGAAAAACATGAAACAGAAAGGCAAAACAATCGAAAAACAAAGGACTGAAGCTTATTTTCGAGATAGGAGGGGGCAATTGCCACCTCATCTGTAGGCGTTTTGCTCCCCTGGCAGCTAAGAAATATAGCTTTTTGATGCTGTTTGCCATAAAATTCGTTTGAAAGTGTGTGTCAAAGATTTTATTCTTCGAGAAGAAAAATAAACTGTGATGGGGCAAAGCACGTTTCTTGGCAAACTCCGATTTTAACGATTTTAGAAAAGCAAGGAGGGCTCAGAAAAATACCCTCTATACAAATACTCCAAGTCCCTCTAAGGTCGAAGCTTCAAATTTAGCCCCTCATCCCCCAAACCCCGTTTAGGCCAGAGTTATCGTCGTCAGCAATTTATCACACAGCGCATGTGTTGCAGATCTACTGCCGTAGGCCCACAAGAGTCCCACGATAGCCCAAAGGAATCCCGCAGTTAACTCGCAGAATTTTTTTCAAAGCATCAAAGAGAAAAAGCTACCTACCTTCGAGTTGGTCGCTTGTCAATTTGGATGCCTGCAAAAGAAATTCAAATCATATAAAACAATGTGAATTTTGTTCCCTAAACAATAAATCTCTTGTTCTCTAAATAATAAAGCTCTTGTTTCTTATCAATAGGGTTGGGGTTGTTTAGTAAACAATAGATAAGCTGTGCAACAAAAACAGTGTTAGTTCTAACATATTTGAGCGCGACGAAGGGGAAACTTACTCACGCATCTCTCCAGCCCTGTTAAGACACAACTGAGCTACCTTGTCATGCTGCCGCACAGGGCTGTCAAAGGACGGGCCATGGCTGGGGGCTCCAGCCACGAAGGCAGTGACCGCCGTTTTAATATTTACTTCATTTTTGTGGGCCCCTCAAGGCCACGGGCCCCCTGGCAACTACCCTGGCAAACCTCCCTTTCGACGGCCCTGCTGCTGACCGCGAAGAATGGTGCAGTTTATACCAGAATTATTGTACTTCTGCAACAGAAGATCTTTAGAGCACAACGTTTACGGTTCTGAATATGTTGTTATATAGCTACGAGTACCTAGCGTTTTTATGAAATCTCTTTCTAGTAAAATGATATAAATCGCAGAGAGAATTATGGAAGACAGTCGAAAAAAGTTCTTCTCTTCGATGCTTTTGACCATAAATCTACAGCATATGACAACATGATGCGTTTTAAACAAAAAAGGCTGGTTTTGTCATTCAAATTACAAAAGGCTTGTACAAATTCACAATAAAGTCGGTTCTTTTTTATTCCTTGTGTTGCAATTGGATTGAATGTTCCGTTCAATAAGCCGAGCTAAATTTATATTCGGATCGTTCTTGTACCTGAAAATAATCTGCAATCCTCCACAAAATATATTTAGCCTTGTCTCCACTCACGCAATTTTACGCTTACTCTAGTGAAAGCCCTTTAATATTTCATTAAAATTACATTAGTTTTCATAGCCCTACCCCGTACGAAGCAATGTTATTTAAATCATTATTAACCTTCATTTTCTTCTTCAAATCGCATAACAACACTGTTTTTTAGGGGGATGAAATCTAGGTAATCTCATGAAATTCATTTTAGTGAATGATTGTAGACAGAGGCGGGGCCACGGGGGGTTGGGGAATAATTGCCCCCATTTTTCTGTAAATATGGTAATGTAGATTCGCCAAAAGGTTTGGGTAGGGGTATCGGCCCTGATAAAGATTATTCCTTCAACGTAAAATTGATTCATTTTTTCCGAATGTGGAAGCTTTTCCAAATGGGCTCGTTTTCGTCAAAAATAGGCTCTTTTGGAAGAATTTTCCATGGCAATACAAAAGCAAACGAGAAATAAATAGTTTGAAAAATAAATTTCCCCACAAGCATGGCCATTTTATGCTTCTTTTAAGGCAAAGGTTTGTTGCAATTAGGCTCTGAGCTGCGGCGTAGACACAGGGGGGCATTGCTCCCACTTGTTGACAAACTATGCAAGAGTACCCTTTCCAAACACATCGAAAGTGTCACACATCTTGGGAAAAAAGAACTGTTAACACCGAAGATATGTTTAATCTACCATCGAAATTTCTTTCACAGGATGAGAAAGGATATTACATAAAAAGAAAACCTTCCACGTTCATTGATTCGCCTCTCGCCTCTCCACAAAGACCAGAAAGGTAAGCATTTACGTTATTTATTTTTTTAAAGCTCAAGAAAGCAAATTCAACTTCAGTATATTGTTCATTTCATAACAACACTACAGAGCTTAAAAATTTCTCAAATCTCCCTTGAGCATTAAAGAGCGATTTTACCGATCTTCTCAGGTTATATCGAAAAATGGGTGCGGTAGGGGTGTGATGACGTTGAATATAAAGTTTCTATCAAACGTGGAACAGTGGTGTCATCCTGACTGCTTTACTAGAACAGGCCAAGTCATCTTTAACAGTTCGTTTCAAGTCATTTTGTGTGTGAATTACTCAATGTAAACATTGCGTTGTACTTCTAATACTAGCAAGTCTAGATTTGCTCTTATGCACTACATACCCAGTCGATTTTTGAGGTTGAGCCAGAAGCCATGTTTCGTTTGTGTTTCGATGTGAATATTTGTAGCTACGCCCAAAATTCTTGACTAGATCTGAGCACGGTTTGATGCAGTGGACTTCGAAAACTATCGAAATGCCTTGAGCTCAATAGACTGTATTGTCATTCAAATTCAAGAATGTCGAAAGACAGAGCCTCTAAGTAAACTAACAAATCACTGTCAGTGGTCAAATTGGATGAGTTCTTTTTCGCATTTGTTTGCTCGAGAAGGATTAAAAGACCAGCTCTGCAATGTCCCAAGGACAATAGGCCTCATCCTGTTTAACACTTGGTCTTTTGTCAAGCAGTGTCTACTTTATTCCTCTGCCTTTGTAAATCCATGGATACCTTTATCATGAAATCAATGTGAATTTGGATAAAGCTACCGCAGTCTCACCCAAACCAGATGACACCCTGAGGGGCTATCACAACCTCCTGAATAAGACAGGTTTTCCCATAAGATGATTCGATCAACACCAAAACATTGTTTAAATCGGCCGGAGGCAACCCCCCTCCTTCCCATTAAAAGTATTGGACAGGCAAGGGTTTTTTTACAAGAATGTTTCAGGCGAGTGCTTCAGGAAAAAAATTGGGTGTAAGGCCTTTTCTCTATATCCAGGAATAACAAGTGTGAAATTAAATATCATAGGAAGTTAAATTATCATTTATATAAGAAACCAAGCTCTAAGGCCATGTTTACACGAGAAAAACTGGATCGGAATTAAACTGGATCGGATCTAAACTGGATCGGATCTAAACTGGATCGGATCTAAACTGGATCGGATCTAAACTGGATCGGATCTAAACTGGATCCGATCTACTTTTAGTACAGAAGAGCCTTGCGTTTACACGAGATATCACAGATCCGATCCAGTTCTGGTCCGCTATCCGATCTACTTCTGGATCTCTTTCAAAGTAGATCCAGTTTAGATCCGTACCAAAACTAGATCGGATCCAGTTTCGATCAGATCGACTTTTGTTAGTGTAAACATAGCCAAGTTTAATCCTCGTTTTTGCATTGAAACTGTTTTAAAATATCATCCTGAAAGACTCTCAATTTCTTGCCTCATTATTGAACTAAAACCGTCTGAAAGTTTAATTTCTATCAATAAATACAAAATGTAACAGAATTTGACCATTTTTTAGTACAATTGCCAACAGTAGATTAAAACAAAAGCTAATTTTAAGAGATAAATTTCTTTATTGTAATTCTTTTTTTCTTTATATTTGATTCTTAATTATTAATTACTTTATTTCTAATGTTGGATAATTTTTAATAAAAGTTGAATTATTGGCATAGAAATCTTTGGGGTTACTCTGAGTTTTGAGAAGTCTTTTAAACCTTGACCCTTTCATCCCTGGAGGCAAGTTTGCAGAGTCTGGCCGATCTTGACAAGATCTTGGGTGCGCCAACAGTCCCACACCTCAGGTACGGGTGCGCAAAAACCGTACAAAGTTCGTAAGATGCGCCACTACACTTTGGGTACCGCCGCACCAACATAAAAACTTCAAAATCTAAGGGGCGCCCAGGTACGCTATCTTATTGTTTATTATTAGGTGTGGTGCTGATGCCATCAATAGCTTTCTTCGTCTGTAGTTAAATGTTTGAAATGCCATCATTGCTCCAAAATCATCAATTACAGTTCCCCTTACCCCCCTTACAATCAGAGCAAATGCATCAGCTGCTACTGTACGACTGTATTATCACCGGGGGAGGGTCAACTTATAAACGGCTCGTAAACATTTCACCCCAATCCTCGGTGGTCTCTCCGCGCAAAGATGCCACTGCGAAATAAGAAAAGTTTCCTTTCCGGTTGAACACGGAACTGATTTCTCAACTGTTTTGGGTGTAACTGGGGGGGCTGCTATCTTTCAGTTGGACTTGGTTCAAATCATTCTCTTCATCTTGATCAATATGTAGAGTGGACAGGCAACAAATGGACGGGGTAAGGGTACCAAAGGAAAGGAAGAGAATGAGAGGGAACCCGATAATGCCACTTCCATGCCACATTTGTAACTTTGACTGTTCAGGGCAAAACAAAAGCAAAATAGAAAAATCAGGCTTATTGTACGAGAGCAAGAGGAATAGTTATATTCATCATCATCATCATCTTTTTAGAGGAATAAAAAGAAAATAAAAATAATCCTAGCTGTTTTTTTACAGTTGATTAATCTATAATCAAGTTTATGTAAACCATGTCTAGAGCAACTATTTACAAAGGCAGAGATAAATATAATTAGCAATGGGTACATCTGTTTTAATCCCAATTGGTACTTCAGTCCTAAAGCTTATCAGGCAAGTTGCCAGTTTTATACAAAAGTCTGAGGGTACTCCACATCAAACGCCCTCTAAATATTTGCGCCCCCCCCCCGGGAACAGTGAGTAGAGACTGCTGGCCTCACCACCAAAACTCACAGCCTCCTTTTAACATAACGCTCCTCCCCACTGCTCCAAAAAGCTTCCTTCCACTCAATTTGTAATATCTTTTAGCAATAAGGCTTTCACGGTTGGCCCCATTGTCAGCAAGGTTCGAAGCTAGGATTCTACAAGAGTGCTAAGGCTATTCTCCAAAGGTCTGAAGAAGTGAATAGGATTATAGGAGGGGGGCATTGAATGATGACGGAATCAGTGGGTGTCCTCCTTAAAAAGTTACTGAAACGTCCAATCTGCTATCGTAGAGATTAAAAGTAATGTATATTTCGATATCAATTGAATCCACTCAAAATATTGATCGGTTTAACAGCCTGAATTATTTCTATCTTTCAGTAATTGATGTCCCACTCGTATTCCTTTCTTATTCCTTTGACGTCACGAATAATAGCAATTACATGCTCAATACATCTAAAACTATCGTAATTTCATCAGAGCATTCACAGACATTTTACCCCTTGTACTGAAATGCACCAAGCTCCGATAGAGTCGCAAACTCCTGCCCCTCTTTCCCAAGTGATAACGGACCTAGATTTATCTTCCATTCAGTAAAGCACTATCCTGGCAGGGGCTGCAGTTAGGCCCATTTCTGTTGCTAACTGAGCAGTTATTCTGGAATTTGACATAAAAATAACCGTCTATTGGGTCTTATTTTGGGTAAGGGGGTTGTTGTATACAAGACTGGGAATGATGTGGGGCTGATAACAAAATTCAAAGAGAATTGATAAATTTTAGATACCCGCTTTGAAGGTGATACTCTACACCATCATTTTCCCCTTTCTTAGAGAGGGTGGACTTCTGTTTATGCAGCGCTAAAACCTCGCTGGTCTCAGTACTGCCGCAGGGACGTAATTATCTTTAGGGTGCCAAAGAAGAAGCAGCCCCCCTGTGCTCCTTAATAACTCATCTTAAATTTACGGATTTCTTTAAGTCAGAGAAACCTTCTTTGGAAAATAGTTGATTGCAATATTGAATTTATTTGTTTGAAAATCTTGATCTTTGGGAGTAGAATGTTAAGAAGATTTCTTCGCCCAAGTTTGTGACCGCCTCGAGAAAGGAGATGTCAGAAACTGTCAAAATTATCTTTTCTACCAGTTAAAGAATAGTAATCGAGGATGGACGTGGTTTAAAGCATTGATAACAAGTTAGAGATTTGGAATATTAAATGTTATTCTTTGTGGTACTTACCATATTAGAAACAGATGTAACAGGCGCTGAGCGGAGTTGGAAGCTGATCTTGTCGAGATTTGGCGAAGGGCAGGTCTGCGCCTTTGCTTATTTTTGCGGGGATTTCAATGAACCAATTAAAGAATCATTCTGTTAGTTTTTTGTTCTCGATTAAGAAGATTAACAATCGTCGAACTGAAAAAGGGCAAAGAATTCAGCGTCCCGCGGGGTCATTGCATTTGTATAACAATCATTTTTAGTGTTTACATTCTACAAAAACCAAAAGTTTATTAATACCAAATGCTTAAGATTTCCCGTACACTATAATCATAGACAAAAAGATCCAGCATGGCTTAGCAAAGCGCTTAGGAAGGGAACAGAATTATTTTTATCGACTATAACACGCAGATGTCTCGCGGGAGCCGTTTCGTGGCTTGGTTTCGGCAAAACAAATAGGATTGCTATAACAAACAGTTGTTAGATTTGCCTAAGCTTTGTCGATCGATAGATTATTTTCATATTAGCTTATTTGTTTTTTGTGTCCATTTTATCGCCGCTTCCGCCTCGATACTCTACTTCCAAAAATGGTTTAGGGCGTAGGCCAAATCATAGAGTCCCCACCCAGGTTAGGCCCTCACGATCCAGGCAGTCAGGCCTTCCAAGAGTTACTGATGGTAAACTACAGACATCTTAAACCTAGTTTTTATTTTATTCATTATTCTTATACGGCTAGCATTGACGTTTAAATGTTTGAAACTATTTGCATTTCGATTAGATCTTGGTTTTCTGAAAATCCCTATTTTACCCAGCCGAATTACATGCCTTTTCATAAGAAAGTTCGAAATAGGTAGGGTTGAACATAATTTTTCAGCAATCGCAGAATTTCAGCTTTGCAAATTTCGAAAGACTTTCTCAAAAAGATAGCTGTTTCAAAGGCCAGAAAAGTTGTTAACCTTCCTCAAGCCAAAGAGGTACCAAAAGCAAACCTTTCTCACAAGACAACAGAGAATTGGCATGGCTTGGGTGCGTCATAGAGATTTTTACTGTTTTTATGGACCTTCTTCCAGCTATTGACCTTACGACGGGAATGTTTTCCGAACTCTGATAAAGAGTCCTTTGCAAAATTTTGACGCACGATTCAGTTGTTCCAGAAATTGTAATCGCAACAAAATTGAGCCTAAGAAATGTTATGTTTTACGTGTTAAACAAAACAATTTCTAAATGCAGCTGTTTTCGAAGGAAAGATAAGAAATTTCTGCATTAAAGCAAAGTTGTATACTTTCTTTGGTTTATTCAAATATTGCAGTTAACTTTCAGCCCGGTGTCATAGAGTCACAGGACCGATTGAAACATAAAATACGCTAATTTCTGATTCTCTATTTATTTTCTTTAACAACTTATACCTCAACTCTTTGTTACTGAACTCAAGATACGCCCCCTTAAAGTCCTCACGTGACGCTCGACCCAGTCTCTAAGTCTACTACGTCATTTAAGGTAGGTCACCTGTCGAAAAACTGGAATTTTTGATCAAAATCACCAAAATGAGATTCTTTAATGGAAAGGTACTTTAATTATTGGAGAAATAGAATATTTACACGAGTTGACCATCTGAACCCTCTAAAGTCGAAATATTTTAGGTTTTCATGATGCAGTTCATCTGGAATCTTCAAAATTTTTGCAATACAGATCAAAAAGTATCTTAATTTTACTAGCTATTCCTGAACCCTTCCTAGCCTCGAAAGTTAAAAACCAACACATCATTTGATAGCCCTGCGTCTGCTCTATCTGATTATGCGGCTACTTCTAGCGTTTGGGCAGCCTGTGTCAATGGAAATGACGTTTTTGATGACTCTCGAACAAAAGACTTCCGTTGCGTAGATACAAAGAAAAAGATGCCGCAAGATGATTGGCTAGGAAACGCCATTCTACTATCTGATTGGTTTATTGTATCACGTGCCTAAAGAAAATGGCGTCCATGTTGTCAGAAAAAGCAATCGTTCTCATTTATCTTTTCGAAATTATCACTGATCTCTCTCGAAGTATTCTCGTTACATTTGTATCTTGAACATCATGGCAAGAACGAAACAAAGATCAAAGAAACCATTCCTCGGTCGCAGGAAAATTCACAGGAGAAGAAAAGAAAAGACCGATTTACTCGCAACGGCTGTGGCAGACGATGTTGTGAAGCTTGTGGAGCCAAGGCCCCGATCAGCCAGTGAGAGAAAACTGGCTTGTTTTGGGGTGACACTCGAAAGTACCCAAATAAAAAAAGAAAGGGAAGCAGATGATCAATTTATGTTTGTGCAGAAGTCTTCACTCGCAAGCCTCTTCAGCAAGCTGTTGTGTCCTAATTGCAACAGCCCTGGGATAAGTTTACGAACTGCCGAAGACAAGATGTCTGGTTTTGCTGGCATGGGATCGTTGTTTTGTACTTTATGTGAGGAGGTTATTCAAGAAAACTACCTTTGTCAAAGAGTTGGAAACTCATGATCAACGAACGTCCCATTTGAAATTAACACCAGGGCAACGCTTGCTTTCAGAGGAATAGGCTGTGGATTTTCCTCAATGAAAGAATGGTGTGGCATGATGAATCTTCCTTGTTCCATGAGCCAAAGTGTATATAAAGTTCACAACAAGAAGATTCATGATGCCAGTATTTCAAATGTAGTGAGGTGCAACAGCAATCAGTAAAGGCTATTTTTGAAGCATACAGAGACCTTGGAGAGACCACAGACAAGAATGGAATATTGGACATTGCTGTTTCTTTTGATGGTGCTTGGCAGCGAAGAGGTCATTCATCACACAATGGTGTTGCAGCTGTCATAGATCTTCTGACTGGCCTGCCAGTTGACTATGAAGTTTTGTCCAATTTCTGCTTAAAGTGTAAGATTGCTGCCAGCAGCCCAGGTAGCACAGAAGTCTTGGACAATAAACATACTGAAAATTGCCCAAAAAATTTTGAGGGCTCAGCAAATTCCATGGAAGTTGAATGTGCCCTCAGAATTTGGAGACGATCAGAACAGAAACATAATCTTCGGTACACTGTTATGCTAAGTGATGGAGACAGCAAAGCTTATGATTCAGTTGTAAGTGACAAGCCCTATGGTCAGGACATTGCTATTGAGAAGGAAGATTGCGTGAATCATATCTCAAAAAGGATGGGGACAGCTCTTAGGAATCTTGTGGCAACATCAAAGGCCCAGAGGCAGTCAATAGCAGGAAAAGGGAAGCTCACTCAAGAAAGAATTACAAAAGTACAAAATTATTATGGCAGAGCTATCAAAGACAATGCAAATGATGTTGAATTGATGAAGAAAAGAATCTTTGCCATTCTTTTTCACCTCTCATCTTCTAATGAGCACCCAAAGCACATTCACTGTCCACCAGGTGCTAAGTCATGGTGTTTCTGGCAAAGAGCTGTAGCACAGGGAGAGGTCCCAGGATCACATAAAGAGCACGAGACGTTACCAGCAGACATCGGTAAAAAGCTTGTGCCAATATTTCAAAGGCTTTCTGAGGAAAATCTACTTAAAAGGTGTGCAAGAAATAAGACACAGAATCCAAATGAATCCTTGCACAATGTCATTTGGAAATATTGTCCAAAAGCAACATTTGTTGGCAGAAAAACAATGGAGACTGCAGTTTCACTTGCAGTCTGCCAGTTATCAGTTGGTTCAACATGCCGAACTATGCTCTGTAAACTGTTGGGAATCGTGCCAGGATTTTATTTGGAAAAAGCATCAAATGAAAAGGATCATAAAAGGCTGAAGAAGTCACTCAAGGCCAGCACAGACGTTGCAAAAAAAAGAAGAAAGCAGCTTAAATACAATAAGGTGTCACTAGAGCAAAAGAAAAAAGGGACGGAAGGGATTATGTACTCTGCTGGTTCATTTGATGTCCCAAAATAATTTTAAGAAATTGAAAATGGACAAAAAAGTAAATGGAAATGATATTCTGACTAAGAAGATTAGCAATCAGAACACAATGATTAAATTTCTTTGCCTTGTAATAAATCCATTTGATCCTGTGAATAAGAAATACTAAAGCTTAGACTTTAAATGCATTTTTCTCAAAACTAGGTTTTTGCGACCGTTGCTACGCTTAGTAAACATAGATTTTGGTTAGGAAAGTAGTTCAACCTAATGTCTATATATCATTTGAATGCTTATAGAATGGTGAGTGATATGGACTTGTTTGTTTTTCAATTAAGGCAACCTATAATGAGCATGCACCACTTGTTTCAGATTAAAAGTCCTTGCGATTGCTTGATTTTGGAATTTTGACTCATATTTTTCTTCCCATGCTAAATTGAACAAAATTAGTGACCCTATATCACTCCCAAGGATCTAACCTTTCACTTGATGCAAAGGTTTTGCATCCTGATGCACTGGCAAAAAATATCTATGAATACTTAGCAGTACTAGTAAACGTCTTTTGTTTGCAGGTTTCCATGGAAACCAATAATTGTATCTAAAAATAAACATCATATTTGAAATAAGCATTTGCTTTTTGATATGTAGTATGAATTTCATTTGCCTATCTCCAACAACTAAGATTTTAACTTTTCGACAGGTGACCTACCTTAACCAGAATAACTTGTCAATTTTCAGGAGAAAGTTCTTTATTTTGTTCAATTTATAGTTAATTTAGTGATGATTGCAATGATAAATATTCTCAATTAGTGATAAGAAACAAAGATATATCATGTGATTAGGAAATGCTAGCAACAGGGGGGAATCATTGCTCTGTATCAGGGGGCACAGCCTTTTCTAACCTGGGGAAAATTTTTTAAAAGGAGGGAGAAGTGATATTTTTAAAGAAAATTTCATCCCATTTTTAGACCCTTCAGAAAAGAGCTATTTCCCAGTTTGAAGCATGATTTCTTTGATCAGTCCCAACAAGATGGGAGGGGTTACTTTTTGAATATTAATTTTTTTTTATTTTTGGACGATCTGGACGAGAGAAAGGGTCCTATTTTGAAACATGCGGGAGGCATTTGCCTCTTTAGGTCCCCATGTTCGCCTCTCTGCTATGTTTTGGAAATTGATGGACAAATTGTTTTACTGTGAACGTATAACGGAATCAGGCCTCATTTCTCCGCAGCCACTAGCAACTTGACTTTAATAATCACGACTCTATAAGCAGAAAACCGCTATGTATAATGCATGGGCTTAAAACAAGATTAGGTGAATCCAAAATGCTGAATACTTAAGCTCTCGTAAGAGGATTGATATGAATAATGACATAAAATGTAAATCCAAAACCTTTTTTATTGCATGATACAACCAAGCTTCGCACAATCAAGGCGAGAGATTTAAATGAAACAAAATTGTCTTAATTTCTTATATGAAGTAACCAAGAAGTCATTGTTGCCTTAATTTTCGTCCACATTAAAATGCTTTTAAAGGGCAGTGGGTGTTAGGATGTGGTAAGTGCGTTCAAGGGTCTGTCTACAGCTGGTTTGCTGACGTTTTCAAGAGATCATCTCAGGGGCATCGCTTCAGAAATTGTGGGGATTTTTTATGAAAATAGCTCCCCAAGGGTTGTGTACACAAATGACGGCTTTCCCCCTGTAGAAAGGGAAATCTATCGCAAATACATTTATATGGAATGATGTCCGGGGGCACGTCGTCCTTAAAAAGACTTGATATAAATTATTAACTTGTGCCGGAAAATCACAGAAAAATAGCGAACCTGACTCAGAAAAGACATTTTGATAACAAGCTGTTCTGAATTACTTTACAAGACTAGCAGACATTGTAATATAAGCTTTTTAACTTTCAGACTTGGGTAGAATATCAACAGAATGCAAAGGCTCTTATCATATCAGAGCTGTAACTGTGTTCTCATCACAGCTAATGTTCTTATTATTGGTTCTCAGGGCTTGATTCATGCAGATCTGAGCAACCTTTAAGCAAGCAATATGTCAGTAAGCAACTAGAGCTTGAGTCATGCGCTTTATTAAGCACTTTGAGAGCTGAAAAATGCAGATCTGAGCAACCTTTTAGCAAGTCATAGATTAGTAAGCAACTAGAGCTTGAGTCAGGCGCTTTATTTAGCACTTTGAGAGCTTAAATATGCAGATTTGAGCAGCGTTTTAGTAAGCAATAGATTAGTAAGCAACTAGGGCTTAAATCATGCGATTTGCTAAGCACTTTCAGAGCTTAAATATGCAGATCTCAGCATCTTCTCAATAATCTATAGGATTATAAGCAAATAGAGCTAGAGCTGTGTAAGTTATTGAGCAAATTAAAAGCTCAATGAAGGAGCTTTGAGCAATCCTTTAATACCCAATAAGAAACATTAAGCAACTTGATCTTACTTATATCAATTGTTCGAATCAATGTATCATGATGCAAATTTGATGGTTCCTTTGATAGTTGCTAGAACGTTGCCAAAATATATGGCAAATTGTTTTGAAATAGCATCTTAAGAAAGCTAACAGGATTTTAAGAAAATTCCGTCTTGATGTAGACGAATCCTTAAACTGAGAATCAACGAGTTGCAAAACTGAAATCAGCTGTTGACACGAGGTAGCACGGGTCTCAACCCCCCTGAATTTGACATTTCGATTGCAACTCATTCACCTCACAGCAAAACAGCAAATGCAGATGAAAACAAACAGATTGTAACAATAGCCAATCGATAGCGAGGGTCTAGGCCACAAAACTAGCGCACTATTTGCTAGCAGAGTGTAACATCTGTGATTACCGTGTTTTAAAGCTGATATTTGGGAAAGCAAGGAAGAAACAGTAAAGCTACATCAGAGAACGATCTACAGAGCTTCAGAAGCACTATTAAGATGGTATGTTATTGTTTTAAGTCTCATTAATTTGCCTTTCCGACATATTTACAGCGATAATTTTTGAAGAAAATCGAATGCTTTTATAAATGATTTATCTGTGCTAAAAGCTCTAAAGAGATTTTACTTTGAAGAAGACTTACCTCGGGCAGTATATTTAGTATTTAAAAAGAATAGATTTTCAAACTGTTGGAGAAATGCAAATATGTGAAAAATAGAAAATACTTGAATAAAATCTGTTATGTAGCTGCCTAAGGTTGCCTTCTACACTGAAAATTCGAGCTAAGATATTTTGATAAATTCGAAAATAATTTTGAGAAAAAAAAATCGAAAAAACCTCATGGAAATTGGCATTAGATTTATGAATGTTTGTATATAAAATTTTCGCTGATATTGTTATTGCTATATAATGCATCTGTTTGTCTATTAAAGCAGCTTTTGTCTAAAAAAATATACGACTCAGATGTAATGTGAAAAGCATAGTGGTAAATTGGCAAAAACATACAAAAATAGAAAAATCATCAACATAACGCCTTGCAAACAGGTATTAACAGGTTTTAACTATAAACATGCAGTCCGCCTTAATCCATGTTACAAAACGTTGCAACTTATATAAGCAGGAATTAAGTCCATGGTCTGAGAAATCTAAAACTGTGATCCGTTTTCTAATTATTTACTTGTCAGTTATGCACTTTATGAAGAAGCAATGCTACTCGAAACTAAGCAACAGTGTTACTTGAATTCCTGAGGTTTGAAAGCTGCTGAAATTTTGATGAACCATTTGTTGCATGCGAGATGAAAGGTTAACCTTACGATTATGGAAATTCAATTTAGATCATTGCAAAAGAGATGGATAGAAATGGCTGATTAAAGGCACTATATACATTACTATCGAGAGGGGAGGAGTGAGCCGGGGTAAATTATAGGGACAAGGGCCCGCAAAATGTTTTGCTAATACAAAAATGTTATTCTTATTAATTCCAACATTTGATTTAGTCGTTAATTGATTTAGACGGGAGATCTGAGTAGCATATTAGTTGGGCTAAAGCCCCCTCTTGTCTTAGTGCCGCTATACACCTTCCCAGGGACCCGTATTGTTCAAAGCCCCAAGGTCCATGCTGACTCTCGACGACCCTGACTGTAAAACCCACAGGCTTGGCAGGGTGTAGAACATTTTTATCTTACATGTTTGGGTGGGGGTGTATTTAGGAAAACGACTGTTAAACGATTGACTGTAACAGATACAGCTACGTTCATGTGTCGGCATTGGCAAAATTACCAACATATTTTGAACAAACTTCAAGCTCTCTGAGTGTTTAAAAAATTGATGAAGTGAACGAAAGTCAAGCATGGGTACTGAAGGGCTTGAAAAATTTTCTATCTATTGATGAAGGCTTTATTATTGTTATGTACATCATTTTTACAAATAGCTTTGACTCGTAAATAGCTGACCTAAATTTGTATTATCAACAGTTTAAAGCCAACTTAAAATTTAACAATTTTTCACTTTTGTTTTTATCATTGTTCTTATAATTGTTATCACTTTATTAAACAGTAAATTTTGTAAACCTTTTCGTCGGTTCTTTCGGAATCTTTGGTCAGTCTTGCCTATCATTCCTTGGAAAATGCAAAGCTCTACCAATTGAAAAACCTCACCAATCCAGCCGCCAAGCCAGCAGAAATTTTTAGGGAGGGGGGCCAATGCAAAACCCCGTGATGCACCCTAGAATATCGAAGGGGAAGAGTGGTATATCGTCTTTCCATTCTTGTGTTAATAAATAGTTTTATGGAGTGAGATACTAGACAAAAAGCTGCAAGAATATAGTAATATACATTTCCTTTACTTCGAAGCCCATAAAAGGTAAAAGTGGATTAGAGGGGGGTTGGACAGAAGGGATAATATCAGATCGATTCTTTTTTCGTAGTGTTAGCACTTCTTCTTTCTATTCAAGAGGGTCAAAATTCACATCTACACAAACTATGTGAGGGCATAAGCTTCAGTGGGAGGCTAACATCTTGTCGGGGGGGGGGGGGGCTAACCTTCTACCCTTTCATTGCAGTTTCGTTTTTATATTTTTTCTTTCCCTTTCTTCCTTAATTTTTCAATTTTGATATTATTTTTAATGTGAAACCAGGCTAGCCAGTTACAAAATACCTATTGTTTTTTTATATCTAGAGCCCTTCTAGCCAAAGATCTGAATATGTTTCCTAACTCCGAGTGCCTGATGCTCGAGCATTTGCCTTGCACTTGTCCTTAGCTGTTGCAGAGTCAAGAAAACACGAAGAACACCTTGGCAAATTCAAATCAAACATTAGAATCCGTGGTTACAAATTCTTGCGAAACTTGATATTTAATGAAAAATTGCGCAAGAATTTCGTTTAATTTTGATTTCAGATCTACTTTCATAAGGTTGCGCTCATCAGGAATAACTGATTTTCGAGGGAATTATCACGGAATGTGCACTTTAAGAGCGCGTCTTTTCTCTAATCACCTAGTTTCTGAACTAAAAAGTCGACAAACATGCACAAAATGTTGAAAAAGGGATATTAAAAATTAATCATTTGAGTAAGACTAAGATCAACGATCTTCCATATTACACCAACAATAACCTGCATAGGCCCTTTGTTTACACTTTGCGTTTAAGTTGATATAACCTTGAGAAAGATAATAGCTTCAAGCTTGCAGAACACATTGATTAGCTAATTAGTCGAATGCCAAGCGTATATATAAACTTTCTGGTTATAATTAAACTAATTGGACACTATTTATTACAAAGTTTGATTGAATTTAGAATTTATTTGGTTATGAAAGTTATTAATTTTTTGACATGTTGTATAGACGCGCAAATCGTCGACAAATATATACCGAGGCATGTGTACTATGACAAGAAAAAGAGTCAACATTTTATTAACAATTTATGAATATGCCTGCAATCATTTGTGATATAAATAGCGTTGCATTGCATTGCATCAAAATAAAAATTACTATAAACTCGAAAAGATAGCTTGATCAGGGAAGGCCTCAGGATTGGCCTGACGAGAGGGCTATAAAACAGAACAGAGGGTATCTTTCTAAGCAATAGAACCAATTGGGCACCAAAAATTCCCCGATAGCCTCCTGCCCCCTTCTGGTGCCACCACTGGCTATGATGATATGAACTGCATCACCTCTAGCAAATGAGCATTTTTGAATTAAATTGCAGTGAAATACTGAGCGTTATTGCGGAGGAAAAGAGCAGCAACTTGTATAACACTGAGCCTGTTTAGGGTTCCTCCGCAGGCCCAACGCCTTCCCCAGTACAGAGTAGCAAATTCACATAAAATTTCCTTGAAATGTGGGTCTTTGTCAATTCCCACTTTCCTACGTAGTTTTTTGAAATTCTTTTTTGAATAGAATTCTCTGTGGTTCTCATTTTGAAAACCTGTATCTTGAAGATAATGTATTTAAATCCAGGGTAGAGTCATCTGCCTCGTTCGACTATTATTCAATTGAACAAGCGTTCCCTAGTCTGGAAAGTTGTTTAATCAATGCCCTGATTAATTGAATTTCTCATTTTTAATGTGTGTCTGAAAAATCCTGCTTTCTATCAAAACTAAGACTTAGACGTTTTGCCAGAAATTTGACGTTTTTAATTAGTGAGAAATAGTCGTTGGATTTACCTGCATTTTGCAATTTCAATGTATCAATATTAACGAGCAAAACCTTAAGATGTTCTGCGGTATTGAGTTCTCATATCACAAAGTAGAGAAAGTTCATCATTGGCTTAATCCGGAATTACATTGCTTTTACTTTGAAGGGAAAATGAAAATTGTGTCTAATCCGTGACTTTGAATCAAGTCTACTTTGACACAAATCAATCTCAATTCCTAAAGACCGGCTATACAACGGTAGCTAGAATGTTCTTAGCAATTTCTTGAATTCAGTAGTAAACCCTTGAATTACTGCGTCGCGTTACACAACGTGAAAATCACCCGAAAAATCATAGACGTGGCTCAATGTAATAAATAGCACGTTTTCGTTCGTTAGGGTATATTCTACTTGAAACAGTAAATCAACATATTTTCTTCTCTATTTCATCGTCTTCTCCTTTTCTTCTTCTTCTTCCTCCTCTTCTTCTCCTTTTTCTTCATCTTCTTCTTCTCCTCCTTCTTCTTCCTCTTCTTCTCCTTTTTCCTTTATCTTCTTCTTCTCCTTTTTCTTCATCTTCTTCTTCTCCTTTTTCTTCATTTTCTTCATCTCCTTTTTCTTCATCTTCTCCTTATCCTTTTTCTTCATCTTCTTCTTATCCTTTTTCTTCATCTTCTTCTTCTCCTTTTTCTTCATCTTCTTCTTCTCCTTTTTCTTCATCCTCTTCATCTCCTTTTTCTTCATCTTCTTCTTATCCTTCTTCTTCTTCTCTTCTTCTCTTTTTCTCCTTTTTCTTCATCTTCTTCTTCTTCTTTTTCTTCTTCCCTTCTTCTCCTTTTTCTTCATTTTCTTCATTTTCTTCTTTTCTTGTCGTCTTTTTCTTCTTTATCTTCCTCTTCTCCTTCCTCTTCCTCTCCTTTTTCTTTTTCCTCTTCTTTCCCTTTTCTACTTCTCCCCTTTGTTTATCTTCTTCTTCTCCTTTTTCTTCTTCCTCTCCTTCTCCTGTTTCTTTTTCTTGTTCTCCTCCTTTTTCTTCATCATCTTCTTCTTCTTCCTAGTCTTCTTGTTGTTCATCTTCCCCTTCTTCTACTTCTTCCCTTTTCTTCATTTTCTTCTTCTTCTTTGTCTCCTACCTCATCCTTTCTTCCCAAGTACCCGACTTTTGATTAATAATCTTTGAGAGCCTTATACTACTTTCATATATTCCATTCTGCTTTAAAAAGTGTCAAAACAATTTATAGAATCAAGTAGGTAATCGGGTGCATATTTGTACTTCAAACTCCATTTTTGTGCAACAATTTTAATCGCATGTATCTATTTTTCTACAGACAGCACCACAATTAACAGACGAACAAGTAGCAGGCAAGTTATACTCAACTTTCTGAAACAGAATTTTCTCTCAAAATTTAAATCTGCCCACAATATTGCATTTAGACTGCTGCAAAATAATCTTAATCGTCATCTTCATCGTCATCGTCATCGTCATCGTCATCGTCATCGTCATCGTCATCGTCATCGTCATCGTCATCGTCATCGTCATCGTCATCGTCATCGTCATCGTCATCGTCATTGTCATCGTCATCGTCATCGTCATCGTCATCGTCATCGTCATCGTCATCGTCATCGTCATCGTCATCGTCACCATCATCGTCATCGTCATCGTCATCGTCCTTGTCATTGTCATCGTCATCGTCATCGTCATCGTCATCGTCATCGTCATCGTCATCGTCATCGTCATCGTCATCATCGTCATCATCGTCATCATCATCATCATCATCGTCAATATCATCGTAATTTTCCCAGCAATATTTACATGTGATTATCTTTTCTAATAGAGTTCAAAGAGGCCTTTTCACTGTTTGACAAGGATGGAGATGGCTGCATAACAACAAAAGAGCTTGGAACTGTTATGAGAAATCTAGGACAAAACCCCACAGAATCCGAATTGCAAGATATGATCAATGAGGTAGATGCTGATGGTGAGTTTCACGAGTCTACTCTCTATGTCCTTAACTTATTTACAATAGTATTTTTGCATGGTAATTTGTTTTGATTTTATTTGACTTTTGTGTATTTATCTACGATAGTCCAACCAAATCGTGAAAACTGCGTTTAAGGTACCAGAGATCCAGTATTAACACGCATTGATTTTGATTAACTCCCATTACTTTGTAGGAAATGGCGAGATAGATTTCCCAGAATTCCTGCAGATGATGGCGCGTAAAATGAAAGAGACTGATTCTGAGGAGGAGATTCGCGAAGCATTCCGAGTATTTGATCGGGATGGTAATGGTTATATCAGCGCATCGGAGCTGAGACACGTGATGACAAACCTTGGCGAGAAATTGACCGATGATGAGGTCGATGAAATGATACGGGAAGCAGACATCGATGGAGATGGGCAGGTAAATTATGAAGGTAAGGCATAATGATTAGAATCTTATTAACACCAAAATAGTTTCTGCCTTTCTGCCTTTCTGCCTACCACTCCACTTTTATAGTTTTCTAGCAAATAAAACCAACGCTGCAAAACATTGCAAACATTGCAAAACCAATGTTTTTAATCGCGTTTCTGTGTCTTTACAACCATTCTGTCTACATTCATTTACTCACTTCACGTTGTACCCTTGGTTTTAGCAATAGCTGTTGTCTCTTTCCGTGCATACTTATTGTTAACCACTTTATCCTTTGAAATTAATAGGATGTTACAATTCTTTTTATTCTAGAGTTTGTGAAGATGATGTCAATGCGATGAGCAAACGAAAATCATGGCTTGAAATGACAAATTTGTAAAACAATCTTGCTTTAAATTTAACAGTTAACTATTAATTACTCCTTAACGTACACAGCTTACTTAGAAATTTTAAAACATGTTGAACTATTGTCAAATGAAGACAATACATGACCAGTGAATTTTTGTTTACTTTCTGTTCAAATTCATTAACAGGGGGAGAATTTGGTATTACTTATTGGCTGTGCTGATGCCAAAACTACTATTCTGCACATTTCGTCAGTATTAAGTACATTATATATTATTAACAAAAGAGTACAATATATCTTAAAAGAGTACTTCGTATTCCTCAGACGCGCAATATATTTTTAGGAAAGGCCTAAATTGAGCTTCAAATCCAACCCAATAAATCCCCCAAAATGTTCAATAAATACGCCAAATCATGCTGTTTGCTTTTACGTAGAACCATACTCATTATTATAATCATAAATTTATTTAAGTTTGTTATAAAAGATAGTTTATAGATATTTCACCAATTTTCAGTGTTAAACCTAACACAAATTTATTTGCATTAACTCACGTTTATCCATGTTCTTCCCGCTTGATGAAATCGAGGCTGGTAAAAAAATTCGGACAGTGAATTTTTGAGTAACAACTGCTTCGCGAAATTCATATTTTACATCAAAACACAGCTGCCAAAATGAACGGTGATGTTGAAATGCAAAATGCTGATGAAGAGCGCGACACTGTGGCGATCCTAGATGCCGGTGCACAGTATGGAAAGGTAATGTTTTTGCTGTAACTTTAGTCTTAGGCCCCATGTGACCCACAAACCAGGGCAACTCAGGACGAAATAGACAGATTAGGACAGAATGAGCAAACGGGACATGACAGATTCCGAATTCAGATGATCAGAAACTGAGAAAAATTAAGAACAAGCTGAGGGAGGGGGTATGAGCTGCAAAACAGTGAGATTTATCGTTGTATCTCAACCCATGGTTTGTTGAATACATTCCACTCCGATTACAGTCACTCTGCTTATAGTCATACTCCGGATATTATCACAATTATGCTATTTCTCAAATTTGACTCTAGTCAAACCCATATAAATGAACTCCGCTTATAGTCACTCCGCTTCGTGTCACAATTCGCTTATAATCACTAATTTTTCCCTCCCCAGACACCAGTCTGCAGAGCTTGGCAACTGCACACACAAGGAAATTTGTAGCAGGTCGATGTGCACTCCAAAAATTAGGCCTTGCTCACGCGTATTGTATGCGTATAGTGTCAATATAGGTACCTAAAGCGGCTTGGTGCACCCAAGAGAATCAGATGTGCACGCTGAGCACCCCCCAGTTTTTACCTTGCACATCTCATCAAGTTCTGCCATGCTCTGCAGACTGGCCCAGACAATAAAAATACCCTTTTTACATTTGGAGAAAACATTGCTGAATCGTCGCAGTAAACATTTCCGCAAACAATTTTCTCACTCGTCTTGTTCATTTTGGTATGCGTAGTGGATATCAGTTGATGATGAAAATCAGGATGAAGACGAAAATAAAGATGTTGATTGTTTACAAAAAATGCGCTGGGGAAATGAGACAATGCGCAAGTTTAGAAGCTTTTTGGAGAAAAAAATATGAGGATTTTGATGAGATCCCGCTGGCCAAAATGTTGGAAATTATTGATCGAGGGCAGAGAGGTAGGAACCAGTGGGGGGGGGGGGGCAAAGAGGGTATTGTAATATAAAATGGATGCCTTGGCAAAGCCTTTCCTGCTGTGCTGCCCTTGGCCTCTCAACAGCCATAACCAACTGCCGCAGACCCAATAACTTTGATATATGCTGTGTGTCACTTCTATCAGCAAACTGAGACCAAAACGGGCAAGGATGAGGAGTGCCCTACAAAACGTCATGCCCCTCCTAACTTGATGCTTCCTTCTTCGATGGGCGGAATGCAAAGGGCGCCTTTTCTACAACAGCGAAGTGTTATAGGGCTGATTTTTTATGCTGCACTCTCCTTACACACAGTATTACATCATTCATGTTTTCTTTTGCAATTATAATTGCTCTGTCATCCAGTCTCACGCAAAAATATTTATAAGTAGCTATTGTATATATGCGCTTTTAAGGACATTTCTCATGGAAAAAGTACTTGGAAATAGCTTCTGTGCAAGTGCAAAGCTACCCTTATATACTTTTCTGTAATCGAACTCGCTATTTTGGGCAACTCTGCTTAAAGTCACACTCCGCTTACAGTCACACTTTTCTTGAAAATATTTGATGTGACTATAACTGGAGTTGACTGTAATAAATATTTTGATGTATTTTCTTGTACATTCAGGTGATCGACAGGAGAATAAGGGAACTGAATGTAAACACAATAATCCTACCACTGGATACATTACCAGAAACTCTGAAAAGCAAAGGATACAAGTAAGTCGTGTGGGATATGTTCTTTAACCTTGGAAGGGTAATTAGGGGGTCTGTTGCAAGCTGTCATTAGGGGCATAAATCATATAGGATGAGGTAGCATGATAAAGGTTATTTGAAAAATAACTGGAGACTCAAGTTGAGAAGGAGCTTGGGGGATTCCACTCAATTATGAGAAACTTTTCTTTTCCCAATATTTATGGTGGAGAGGTTCACGGCCACTCAATTATGAGCCTACCGTTATAGATGATGAGTTAACGTTTGTTGGTAATATAATAAAAAGAATTGTCAGTTTTGTGGAAGACTATGTGGTCTCCATCATGCGGTGGTAAAGATTTAGGACTAGCCAGTGACCTAGGCCTTGCCAGTATGAGCCTTGATCCTAATCATTTATGAGAATAGCACCCTTGAGCAAGATGTTAGACCACATCTGTGTCTCTCTCTATGCTGGTGAATAAATAGGTACCCGGTCTGTAGTTTTTAGCAACATCTGTGGCTGCATCCTGCTGTGTTGAATAACACATAGCTACTGGGTTTTTGTTCCATCCAACCCAACCAATTTTTTGTCAAACGGCTGTACATGCAGTGACCAATCATATTTTAGCATTGGGGCCATTCAACATTTAGTTTCCTGATAAACCAATGTAGATGTAGGCTAATAAGTAACTAAGAACCATAATGGTTCTAAGACTATCAGGTTTGTTGTTAGATTCGAAGCTACAGACCCCCACTTTTTCTGATAAACCACTTTAATGCTGCTATAAACCATGTTTATAGTGTACTTAACTGATTTTCTCTACCTCTAAAGGGCTATTGTTATTTCTGGTGGACCTGGCAGTGTTTATGACCCAGCTGCTCCAAAATGGGATGCAGAAATCTTCAACATTGGCTTACCAGTCCTTGGAATTTGCTATGGAATGCAGGTATGATGTTGCTTTTCACTCATTCAATGTTTAGTATGTTAAATAGTTTTGAAGTTGTGAACTAGAACTTAAATTTCACCTCTAAGGGGACCATTATAAGAATAAGGTCAAGGTGATCTTTTAATGCTATCCCTGCCACTTTAATTAGGGATATTTTTAACTTGTATTTAAACTTGCTTATAAAATAAATTGTAAATGCTTTATTTATTTATTTAATTTTCTTATTTATTTGCTCTTTCCTTTCTTTTAATCATTGTAATTTTCTTTTTATTTGTGGCAAATATATACTTACTTACTTACTTACTTTAAGTTCTAAAATCAAAGTAATTTTGTCCGAATCAGTATGTGTTATCATTTTTGCATTTAAGTTAATAAAGTTGCATATTCTTTACAGGCCATGAATATATCGTCAGGTGGAAAAGTAGAGAAGGGACTTGTGCGGGAAGATGGACAGTTCTTGATCAATGTTGACACTAGCTCAGACTTATTCAGGTATATTCGATTGTCTGTATGTCAAACTGAAACAAAAAAATGTAACCAATTTAACCATAAATTGAGGAAATTATGTAAAATATCAAGTACTGTTAGAAAAAATAAAGGTAAAATGTAACAGATATGATATAGATGATGGGAAATCATAGAAGCGAGAAAAAGAAGAGAAAATTTTAACTTATCCAAACTGTATTTTGATTTTAACAATTTGCAGTGGATTGGAAGAATCACAAGACGTTTTGTTAACACATGCTGATGAAGTGAAAGAGGTTTCTCCCAGTTTCAAAATAACAGCTAAGTGTGGAAATATTATCGTTGGTAAGTTCATAGAGGCTTGCCCACCTCACAAATTTGTTGAAGAGAAACCTAATATCACCTAAAAATGGATTTTCTTGCAATATGATTTACAGAATGTGGTTAATTTTTGTATTGTCAGTTTTTCTTCAAGTAGAGGCTCTTACAGCCAAATTTTTTCAGCTTTTATAGTTGGAAGGTTGTTTTAGCTGATTATATGCTGCTTTTTCTTTTAACAGGCATCGAAAATCATGCAAGGAAATTATATGGAGTGCAGTTTCACCCAGAAGTTGACCTCACACAGAATGGTGTTGTTATGATGCAAAATTTTTTGTTCAAGGTAATATAGTAAGGTTTTTAATGTCTGTTTTTGTGCATATTTCCATTTTGATTTGAATAACATTAGCTCCAATTCTTTCCCATGAGAAAATGCCATTCTTTGAAGGCTATTTCCAAAGTGAATTTGATATGAATAGTTTTCAAGCCAGAAGCGATCCCCCTCATACCATATCTCCAACTGGCAACTCTGTTTTGATGGTTCATCCTTGTGCTCTTGGGTCAAATGTCATCCTCTTTTGTTGGGCCTAAGGCCACTCTATTTTGAAGGCCAAAGGTCACCCTCTTGTCATGATGAAGGTCATCCTCTTTTTTTGGGTCATCTTTGTTTGTTAGTTTTGTCAGTAAAAGTGAAATCTTTGATACTTTCCACTCTCTAACCCAACACAGTCAAACATGCTATTCCATGGCCTCACTGATTAAAGGACTTAACGAAACATAGTTGTAAGAGAAATTGTTTTGGGCAGGTTGCTGGCTGCACTCCTAGCTTCACTATGGTTAGCCGTGAAGAGTCTTGCATAGAGGAACTTAAAAAGGACATTGGACCAACAAATAAAGTCCTAGTAAGTCACTTTCTGCTTCCAGAATAACACACTCTATGACATATGTTTAATGATATTATCATTTAACTCCATAATATTTCTTCATCAAAGTTTATTTATTGAAAGATGTTGTTTTTCTCATCCTATTTTACACAGTTATAAAGCATCACTATTTAAGGTTTCTCAGTTTTGATTTAGAAAGGGAAAATATTTCCTATCACAAATGATGACGTTGTTAAACATATGATATTAGAAAAAGACTAAAACTTAGATTATTTACATTTTTTAAAAGGCGCTTCTAAGCGGTGGAGTAGATTCAACTGTATGTGCTGCTTTGTTGCATAAAGCAATTGGCACTGAGCGTGTTGTTGCTGTCCACATTGACAATGGTTTCCTAAGAAAAGAAGAAAGCCTTCAAGTTGAAGAATCGCTTTCGAAAATTGGCCTAAAACCGAAAGGCAAGTAAATCTAAATGTTCAAAGATCGAGGAAATTATCTTCCAATTAAGTATCAAAACGTCTTATAAATACAGAGAAGTTAACATTAACAAAGCAAATAGACAGTAATGCTGACTATTGCTTTGTCTCACCTGTCTTTTGATTAACAACTGTTTATTTATTTTAGTTAGCTTTTTTTGGTAAATATTTATTTTTGTAATATTTTTGCAGTTATGACTGTAGGTAAGTCATCCCTTTTAAATAACAGCATTTTAGCTGAAAGGCTGCCCTAAGATTTTTCTAAATACAAGATTACAATATAAGATATTCTTCATAGCGATTTTTTGTACTTTATTTTCTTCAGTGGTCAATGCACAACACACATTTTACAATGGCACGACAGAAGTTACCGTTAAACGGAACGATCTTAGCATTCGGCAGAATGTTGGACCACTACACAGTGTTTCTAATCCTGAAGATAAAAGAAAGATTATTGGAGATATGTTTGTGAGAGTAAGACGTGTTTTGTCGTCCTTTTCAGTTGGGGTCAATGGTTACCAAATTTGCTTGTTAAAAGGTCGCCCTCTTTTGCTGGACAGTATTTTATTAGGTAAAAGGTGAAAGGTTACTTCCCTTGGTTACACTCTCTTGTATAAGGTCAAAGGTTACTTCTCTTCCTCATCTTTTGTTCATGTAAGTGTTACATTCAACTTAGAATCTGTTCAAATTATTTCAATTTTTAGGTTTTTGTATCAACATTCTATGCTTACTTTTTTGAAGTGCAATAACCTTTCTCCATAACCGAGTGCAAAGGTCTCAAATCACCGTATGTGGGAATTAGAAGGATCTATTAGTCAGTCGCCAAGAATGTGTAATTGCTGAGTTAAATATTGCCTTCTATTTGGGCATGTTTCATTCTCTAGTTTCGTTGTCTTATTTTTCTGCTTTTCATTAATTTATAGCACATCAAACCTATTTGAAGAAGTTTTGATATTGCTTGATTGACTTGAAATTATTCCTAAGCATTTTCATTGTTTATTTTCCCTCTAGGTAGTCGATTCAGTAATGAAAGACCTTAATTTGGATCCAAAGAACACGTTGCTGGCCCAAGGTAATTGAAGAAGATATTTCGTGTTATAGATAACACTGAAATCCCTTTGAAGCATTTGTTTCTATATTTACATTTATAACACTGTTCCCAAGATGAATCAAAGCACATGTTTCTTTTAAATGTCTTTTAGAATATAATCTCTATTAAATTTATGAGTAGATTTAAGGGAAATTTCTGATGGTCAGTGCTCAAGTGCTCAATATATCGACAGAGCAGTCTAGATATTACTGGTTGAACAATCAAGAAGATTAACAAAAAATAAGACCGGCAGTGCTTGACTATACCATGTTTGAAAATTCAGGTTAATCAATGCATAAGACGTAAACTGATTGACCAGGCCATATTATTACAGATATGAACAGACTGTAAACAGCTTCCACAGTTTGACATATTTTGCTGTTTCGCTTTGCTATTATTATTTTACAATTTAACCTTTTCACATCCGGATTTATTTTCATTTAGCTGTTAAAACCAATATAAATCTACACTTTTCAGGGGGTAGCGTTGTCAAATAAATTAGATGAAAGCATAAACTATTATAGAAGACTGCCATCAGAACATTTACAATATATATGAATATTTATATGATGCCTGTGTAATAACAAAATTCTTTAGAATTGAGTTGCACCCTTATAGATATACTCCATTAAATATCTAATTTATATTATACTAACCATAAGGGTGCTACCCAATTGTAAATGAAAAGTCTCTACCTGGGAATCGAACCCCGTTCGCCGTCACCGGAGTCAAGCAACCAATCCACTATGCCACACAGGCACAATGTATAATTTATATTATACATATATCAAAGGTTTTTATTGGAGAGCCTTATTACACATGTATCTATATAAATATCTTTAAGAACTTGTTTCTACATTTGTAGGTTCCCTTCGGCCTGATCTGATTGAAAGTGCATCGATACTGGCAAGCGGGAAAGCAGATGCTATTAAGACACATCACAACGACTCTGAACTTGTTAGAGAGTTACGGAAAGAGGTATGATTTTTAACATGATGTTTTCAAGACTTCAATTAAAAGAGTGTTGCTGATTTTTTCAATACGTTACCTGCCTGCAATGGTGAAGATATTGATAAATAAATAGTAAATTTAGAATAGTCCGTGTAACAATTTACAGTGGCTGGTTCTACAAGTGATAATATATGAATATCAATGTTTATAGTTTGAGCATGGTTTTCTTTTAACCATTTAAATTGTCACGTTGTTTATCATTTTATTTCCTTATTTTTTATCATATTTCACTTTTGTTTATTCTTTTTAGCCTTAGCTGTCATGTAATTGTTTGATACTTGTAGGGACGAGTGGTAGAGCCATTGAAAGATTTTCATAAAGATGAAGTGCGCGCGTTGGGTATAAATTTGGGACTGCCACCAACAATTGTACAACGGCATCCTTTCCCTGGTATGTTTATGAGTAGATTTAATGGAATTTTCTGATGGTCTGTCCTTTATACAGTGCTCAATATGTGGACAGAGCAGTCTAGATATTAACAAAAAATAAGACCGGCAGTGTTTGGCTATACCATGTTTGAAAATTCAGGTTAATCAATGCATAAGACGTATACTTATTGATGAGGCCAAACAGTAAAGACCCGCACATAAGAACCTTCATGTATTAAGAACCTACAGCCCGATATTAGATACTTTGTTCCTCACTAAGTAAGAACTAACTCAGCCTGATTTCTTACACAGGTTCTTAATAAGGGGATGTCATCCTTTATTCACTGGGAAATTAATTCAACATGTTTGCCAATTCATAAAAATTTCATGTAAGCTCCAAAAACATTACATAGGTTTTTGTAGATAGGTTCTGAACTGACCCTTATTGCTAACCTTTCAACTATCCCTTTTTCTGGTATTTGTTAAGAACCCTATATTAAGAACCTACACCTTGATAACTTGAAGTGAACCAGTGTATAAGAACCTAAACAGGCTCAGTTGAAAATCTTAGGTTCTTTTGTGCGGGTTTTAACTGTATTATTACAGATCGAAAGAACATACTGTAAACAGCTTCCACAGTTTTACATTTTGCTGTTTCGCTCTGCGATCCTTTCGCACCCGGATTGTTTTTCATTTAACCCATGTAAATCTACACTTTTCAGGGGGTGGCGTTGTCTAATAAGTTAAATGTAATTATAAACTATTATAGAAAACTGTTATCAGAACATTTACATTGTTGTGTACCTCCCCCCCCTCCTGAAATTGTATCTTTTATGGTGTTTGTCATTGGGCCACATGGCCCGTCCGGGGGTAAAAGGGTTAACAACTATATTTTTGTATCCATAGGTCCTGGATTAGCAATTCGGGTTCTCTGTGCTAGTGAGCCTTTCATATGCAATGATTTTGCAGAGACGAATACGAAACTTGGATTCATTGTTGATTATTCAAATGCTATTAAAAAGGTGAGATACTATAGTGCTTCATGTGTCTTCCTGTACAAGACTAGATGAGATAATACCTAGATTGAATAAATGCCTTTAGCAATAAGCAAGCTCCAGAAGAATGCATTGAAGGTGTGATGGGAAATAGAAATACTTTTAATCTAGACGTTAGGAGATCTTTGCTCTCCGTGAGACAAGTGTCAAATGTTCATCACTTCCAAAATGAAGCAACAGCGACTTGAATATCTCTACGTATTATATATTATTGTTTAATTTTTTTAGCGCCATCCGCTGCTGAATAAAATACAAGAGCAACTTTCGGAGGCAGAACTGGAAACGTTGAAGGATATTAGCTCGAAATTCAGCGCCATTACAACTTTGCTTCCGATCAAATCTGTCGGTGTTCAGGTAATATTCGATTGATGTTTTTTGCTTAATATTGGATATTTTGTTTTATATTTGTTAAAAGTTTAGGCTGAAGATATCGAATCTTTTATTGTTTGCTTAGGTTAAAACAATATTAATTATGTGACAATACCCCTAAATACTCAACAAAAACGTTATGATATGATATACCCTCCCCCCTGTGATAATACAGTTGTTTATTTAGAACTGATTCGCTTGCTTTGATTGCAAGGGGGTACTATGATTGATGATTTTGAAGCCTTTCTAATGTTGAACTACAGGCGAGCCAAGCTTTTGACGGTATCAGCACCCCCCCCCCCCCACCCTCACCTCCAAGGAAATATCCGATTTTCGATGATAATCTATGACCGTCCTGCTCCCTCCAGTGATGGTAAAGTGAAGGTTTTTCTTATTGCGGATGTTGCCTGTAGTTGAATGTTGAATAGAAATTAAGTTTTCGTTTTTTCTTTACTTTTCCCTATTTTCATTTATTACAATATCAAATCTAAAAATGTAAGTACCCATCTATGGAGGTAACGCCGATGACCAAGTGTCTTTTCCCACCAAGATTTGCAAAGTGGTTGTATTATCTACTATTTAGAGAGCTTTAATTGATAGAGAAAAAGTGAAGAAGTGTACTTAGGTTAAGAAATGTATAAATGAAACATGCTTCTTATGAATGGCTGATATTTCTCTCTCGCTTCGCCATAGGGTGACTGTCGAACCTATAGCTATGTTGCTGCCATTTCGAGTGATTCTCCGCCTTGCTGGACTTCGCTTATGGTTTACGCGAAAATCATACCAAAGTTATGCCACAATGTGAACAGGTTTGTAAACATTATGATGCCTAGGCGGTATAATGGCCTAGGCATAGATCGTGATCCCAGAATGCAGAGTATGGCAATGACGCACCCAAGATAATTATTAAATTTCTTAGAAAGTGCACCTGGGTGCCCCTTAGATTTTGAAGGTTTATGTTTGTGATGTGGTACCTATAGTGTAGTGGCGCACTTTACGATTTTTGTACAGTTATGGCGCACCCGCACCTGAGGTGAGAATTGTTGGCACACCCATGGTCTTGTCAAGATCGGCCATACTCTGCAAACTGGTCGTGATCCAAAATGGTCGTGGGTTCGGTAACGCCCCTTGCCTATTCATTATGCTAGCTACGATAATCCTATTAACAATTAAGATAGCTGAGCGTAAGCTGAAAGAAACAACTTTTTCTGTGGTCTGAAACCTTTTCATCTGCTTGATCGCAACGTAAATACCAACTGACTAGAAAATGTGGATCACAGAGTTAAACACTTAAGACAACATAGTGGCATCAATGCGTATTCACAGACAGATGTAACTTCACATTGACAAGATAAAAACGCAAAACACAGTTCTGTTTAACCCTTTCACCCCTGGACGGGCCATATGGTCCAATGACAGACACCGGAAAAGATGATTTTTCAGGGGGTTAAGTCCAAAAAATTGTAAATGTTTTGATGGCAGTTTTCTATAATAGTTTACGCTTTCACCAAAGTTATTTGACTGTTCTACTCCCTGAAAAGCGTAAAATTATATGGGTTTTAACAGTTAACTGGAAAAAAATCCGAGTGCAAAAGGGTTAAAGGAAATTTCTAATGACAATTTAAAGACAACACACGTGAAAACATCAACTCAACTAAGACTAAATATCATTTATACCATCAATCGATAACTCGTAACACTATTGTCTAACTTATTTGACGTTACAATATCATCTTCATCCATCGACTGTTTTAATTGTGACTTGAAAAACGACTTAAACGGTGACCTCGAACCATAGACTTAAACTCATGACATAATCATTGGACTTAAAACATTGGACTTAAATGATGAACGACGAACGTTTCGTTTCTAATACTTTTCCTTTCAAGAAAATAAGCGCTGAGAAAACAGCGTTTTTTATATAATTGATATTTTTAATCCTGTTCGAAAAAGCGATGATTATCATAAGCTGACCGATCATTTGCCTTTGGGCCTTGTCACAAATCGACCATAACCAAATGTCAAATCAGAAATTATGAGGCATTATTTGTTCGTTTTAGAGTCGTTTACGTATTTGGCAAGAAGATTCAACATCAAATTGAAGATGTCACACCTACTTTCCTAGCCCCAAATATTTTGTCCACCCTTCGACAAGCGGACCATCTTGCAAATACAACGCTATTAGAGAAAGGTGAGTACTAAGCTCTGTTATTGTGAAAAAACTTTGCCTCTAAATAATCTTCTGAAATGAAGCGGCTATCTCTAAATCTTAGGACCTCTCTGAGCCAAAAAAGCACGATGAGTGTAATGAAATTAAAAGGTTTCTCTAAATGTGTCCTTCTAAAGTGAGAAGGATAGCTCTAAGTATCCTACTAAAATGCTAGCACTGAACACGATTCTTCAAGCATATTTCTACCTCCTACATACTACATACTACAAACAGACGTTACAATAAACTAAGTATATATTTACGTCTGTTAACGATAGAAATCCCAAGATTACTGCTCAGACTAATCTACACTCTGATGCGGAGGAGTAGATCACCGATGCGTAACAGCATAAACATTGTCCGCCGTTTCTGAAAGTTGCTGCAATGCAATCATTGCTTATAGCTGCCGTATAACAGGCATCATTGGAGCTCTTTGGAGAAAGATCACTTAGGAACCCAGATACGCACTCGCAAGGAGCCCATGCTTGTTTATTGGCCACTACAATAAAAGAAATTGTATTACTTTCAGTTCTATATCAGGAAGATCAGAATCTAGTGCTAGGCCTAGGGATCGGGACTTGATAGATCCAGGAATATGGTAAGGGTTACATGATCATCATTCTCATTCAGCTTTGTGTTAGTTTCCTTGAACTAGTATGCTGGGTGCTATGTCTTAAAGTTAGACTATTTGTAACGAAAACGACCATATGAAAGTAAGTTTAAAGTTGTGGTTAATAGTCTGTTGCAAACCTGAGGCTATTCTGCCGATTTTACAATTTCCCCGGGCTGCTATGCGTAATAACACAAACCAGGGTGCAAACACAAAGGACGCTCAAACTTCGGACCAGATACCAGTTTATGCACTAAGGTAGAGAAATGCACCAGTTTTTGTTAACACATTGCCTCAAATAGTCTGCGTCACAAACGGTGAAACTCGAAATCGAAATCGTCTTTGACGCAGTCGCTGTCCAAGGGTGCTTGTTCCATAAATAGTAAGGGCGAGTATTCGAACCGGCGACATTTAGATCGCTAGTGTACACCATAGAGATTACGAACTAAACTTACCATATTGACATTCCGGACCCAAAGATGGATAAACGCATTTGCATTCATATTGATTTATACCATCAACGCAGGTACCTCCGTTTTGGCAAGGGCTGCTTTGGCACTCGTCTATATCTGTCACATAATTTCATTTGTTATTATGAGTATCATTATTCTTATTATTATTATTATTATGACTGATCTTCACGGCTAATATTTGATCTTTCTTTGAGCCGGTTATTGTCAATTACTACCGGGCCACAACCAGTAGCCTAGGGTAACAACTGTCTGTTTGTAGATGTCATTAGTATCTCCTAACTACCGCTGGTTGTCAAAAATTATTATTATTATTATTTTCATTCATGTCCATCGTCGCAAGAATTCCTCGAGAATTCGTTAGGCAGCCTGCTATTTTGTTCTCTACCTTACCTGTTACGATCCTGTTCTCATTTTGACAATTATGGTCAAAGTCAATTACGTAAAATCAATATAGAAAGATAGCGTTTACGCAAACCTTTATGTTCTGCTACAAAGTTTCAGCCTGTATAACCAAGTATTTTGTTGTCTGTGCTTTCTCCCTGTTATAAATGTTGTCATATATTGAGAAAACTGGAAGCAATTTAAGAGCAGACTTACTGTGTTCGCAGTTGTGACCTGTGTAACCCGGTTTACACGTACATGAGTACTCGTATAGCCCATCTTTGCAAATACCTCCGTTTAGGCATGGGTTACTATCGCATTCATTGTAATCTATGTGAAAATAAAAGATTTAAAATCCTTAACTTGAATATCGGATAATCGGATAAAATAGGAAGAGAAAATATGATGCAGTTGTTCGTAAAGCTAAGGCAAGATTCGAACCTGTGATTAAAATTGTTTAACAGCCAAGGCAGGACCCGAATTGTTGATTACAGTCATTTGTAAAGTTAAAGCAGGATTCGAATCTGGGATTACAATTCTTTATACAGCTAAGGCAGGACTTGCATTGGCAATTATAGTTGTTTTAGCACCGCTTTCTAGATTTGGGCCTTCGATAAAAGTTGTATATACAGCTAAAGCAGGATTTGAATCTGGGCTTAAAAGTTGTTAATTAAGCTAAGGCAGGACTCGAATCTGAGATTAGAAATGTATATACAGCTAAGGCAGGATTGAACACTAAGATTCAAGTCGTTTTCTCAGTTTTGACTTGATTCAAACTGGCAAGTTTAAATGCTGTTGAGGGAGAAGAACAACTGGCATAAGCAGCAATCTGGAGATGGTTCTAGTGGGAATATTGGTGTAACAACCCCAACCTTTTTGTTCCACGTTCGATGATCGCGTTTTGATTGATGTATGTGCATCGAGTAAATTGTCACTGATTTTATTCGAAAATAATGACGTAGTTTTTTAAATGTAAATAGATAGTTGAGGAAGAAATAGATAGTTATCAAAGTTGCTTAAATAGTCAAAGAAAAGTTCTCACGTGGTAATTGCATCTTTTTGTAAATACACATTGCTTCGTATTTTCTCTTTCTTAATTCATCACTATCATGCACGATGACATAATTCTGCGACGTTTTCATGACATGTGTGCACGAATCTTCTCTGCTGCACTGAAAAAATTCCTTCCGTATCAACGCATCTTGGCTGTCTCCCTCATTCAACTCACACTCTGTCCCAGCAACCATCTTGAAATATCGCCCTGTGGCATGGCAGGGCTGAAACAACGGTATTATTACCAGGTATAGACACAGTACTTGGCTGCGTTTTGATTTGGTTGTAGCCATGTTGCTAGCAGTTTTTTTTGCTGTTGTGCAAAATCGCAGAGCCTAGACAAAATCAAGCAAAATGTGCTTCCAATGAACCTTTTTATTTGTTTAAGACGAGCGCACCTGCTTCTCTTAATTACCATCACCCTTTGAAACTTATTTTCTTCTAATTTATTAATTATCAAAGACAATTATCAGATTATTCCAATTACGTATTACGAGAGGCCTGCCTGCGGGAAAATCACTGCATTGAACTTCATGACAAGGAACGATATATGTAGAAATTAAGGTAGAAATAGAAATTTCTCGCCATGTTCTCCCCTCGTGCCACAAACACATTTTACGGAGTTGAATCCATTGCTCGCCATCAATCAAACTGTGGCAGTTGTTACCGTAGAAAATCAAACAATCATCCATCCTGTCTACCTACATCCATCCTTCCATACCTTCAAATTTTCCACTGTACTTCCAAATGCAACTTTTGGCCCTGCAATGTGTCTTACGATAGTTGGGTTGCCATCTGAAAGATTTGGATTTTTCTCTTTGTTATGGTTAGTTCTACATTATTAAAAGCAATGTGGACTAATTTATACCAACTATTTACAATTTTAATAATAAGAGAACCTATCGTACAATATAATATAAAATATAAAATAAAAATAATAATTATCTACAAATTTTCCAGTTGCATTTGGTACCACTCCAATTATTTATTTTCCTTTACATTTCATTTCATATATTTTAGGTGGTTCACCCTTCAGCAATAAAACAGATTTTCAAGGGGCCCTCCACTCAACTACTTACAATAAATTTAAAAACAATAAAAAGATATAAATTTACATGTATACTACATAAAGACCAAAGTGATTAAGTAAAATTGTAAAAACCTTCGGCACTTAATAGTATAAATGCCGAACTGCATACTTTTCGCAGCATAACTGCGGACCATGTACTCCTTGGCAGAGGAAGGCACAATTTTGTACTAGCACCTTGACCATCATCATGAGTGGTCAAGGCGAGGATTCGAACCGGTGCCTTGTAGACTGCTAGTTTCATACCTCAACCACTACCCCAAAGAAACCACTTTTATCAGTTTCTTCAATATTTACTCCGCAAATTTAATTTTTCGCAAAACGCTGAACGCATATTCAAGTTTCTTGTCTGTTGGATATGCGCCTTTGGTCTATGCAATAGAAAATCTGTCTAGCTTTCTCATAAGTGAAACCAGGTCACTCAAGTTAAAAGACTCATTATATTAAATTTCAAAATCCTACTTGATTTAAGAAATTATGCTTTTTTGTAATTTTGAGTATTTTTAATTTTGGTGAAGATTTGACCTGTAAGATCGCATTTACCAACACAACAATC
This sequence comes from Catostylus mosaicus, assembly GCA_964019065.1. Taxonomy (NCBI): domain Eukaryota; kingdom Metazoa; phylum Cnidaria; class Scyphozoa; order Rhizostomeae; family Catostylidae; genus Catostylus; species Catostylus mosaicus. The sequence continues at coordinate 1,841,510 of OZ025200.1, forward strand.
ATATTTTGACTAGAAAAATTCAACCAATATCTAGAAATCGTGACAAATTTTTCATCTTTTTTCGATCTTTAATTTGAAATTGAATTTATTCATTTATGCTTATGGTTTTTTATTTATCCATAAATCATTTCTTTTGTTTGGTTATAATTCCTATGCAGTTGTTTTTACATCATATCTTAGATCTATTATTATAAATAAAGTTTGCTTTTAAGCAGTCATTTTGACATTTCAATTTATGTTTTTATTATTCTTCATTTCATTTCACTGGTTTCGAAGCAATATCAATTCATTCATCAATTATGAATATTTTTATTTCTACAAAAGAGAACGGGCCCTCTGCGTCGCTTCGTTTTATCTAGGATGAATTTCCTTTCAAAACTAGAATTCAACTTAAGTAATAAAATAAAAAAGTCTTTTTAATCTTCTATATCTTATTCAATTCTTTCTTTATTGTTTTAATTAATTCTTCGAAAAAATGTGCGTTTCTGGATGAAATTTAATAGTTTGACCTGGAGATTTTTCTTTGGTTTGCTAAGCGTTGCATTGAAATGTTATTCAATGAAAAAAGATAATTGCAGCGAAAAGCAATATTGTCTTTTAAAACCAAATGTATTTTCTGAAATTGTAGAATTCCTGTTTGCACTTGACTATAGTGTCTGTTTCGCACTTATTCATTCAAATTCGTCCTTCATTCTTTTATTCATTTTCTCAAGCCTTTATTTGTCAATTAATTGATTAATAAAGTTTCATTCGTTTCTTCATTTGTTCGTTCGTTCGTTGAATTCGTTTGTTAGGTCGTTCGTTCGTTTGTTCGTTCGTTCGTTTGTTCATTCCTTCGTTCGTTTGTTCATTCTTTAGTCGCTCGTTTGTTGTTCGTTCGTTCGTTCGTTCGTTGGTTCGTTCATTCGTTCGTTTGTCCGTTCATTCTTTAGTCGATCGTTTGCTGTTCGTTCGTTCGTTCGTTCGTTGGTTCGTTCATTCGTTCGTTCGTCCGTTCATTCTTTAGTCGCTCGTTTGTTGTTCGTTCGTTCGTTCGTTCGTTCGTTCGTTCGTTCGTTCGTTCATTCTTTAGTCACTCGTTTGTTGTTCGTCCGTTCGTTTCATTGTTCGTTCCTTCATTCGTTCGTTCGTTCATTCTTTAGTTGCTCGTTTGTTGCTCGTTTGTTGTTCGTTCGTTTCATTGTTCGTCCGTTCGTTTCATTGTTCGTTCCTTCATTCGTTCGTTCGTTCATTCTTTAGTTGCTTGTTTGTTGTTCGTTTGTTCGTACATTCTTTACTTGCTCGTTTGTTGTTCGTTCGTCCCTTTCATTGTTCCTTCACACGCTTATTCATTGATTTATTTAATCAACGATTCATGAATTTCTTTATTTAGCCTGTCATTTATCTATTCATTATGATTAATTCATCAATTTGCTCACCCTTCTGTTCATGCATTTATTCATGCATATCATCATTTATTCATGCTTATCCATTCAAAATTGTTTGCTCATTCGTTGTTTCATTCATTTGTTTTACTTATTTGGCTAATGCGTTAGTCAACCCATTTCTGTCAGAAATTCAATCGTCAAGTCAAGCTTGTTTTCCATATCATTGTAAGCGATTGGAAGTTGACCCAGCCATAACGTGGGAAAGCTGTTTTGTAATTTCGGGCGCTTTTTACAATTCAATCTTCAACGTTTTTTTATGAATCTCAAAGTGAATAATCCAGCGATCTATAATAATAATTAATAATAATCTTTTTATTTAAAGTTGGAAAGAAAGGTTAGTTCTAAATTACTAACAGCTTTGTGGACTAATCTATACCAACCATTTACATTTTAATAAAAAAGGGGAACCTATCTCACAATTTGATATAAAATATAAAATGAAATAATCATTTCTACAAATGCCTCGACGTCTCTGATCACAATAAGTAGCTTCCATTGAGAAAACTGTCCCTGAATTGACGGGGACACAAGGGGGATGCATCGGAGACGTTCTCATAAGTTGAACACATTTCAACATTTTTTATCTCTACGATGACGTCGGTGACATGACAGGGACGTGGGGGAAGTTTCTTTAAACACATTTCCATATCCTATCGTTCGCGTCTCAGCAGCAACGCCGATCCGTCCACGGCGCATAAGACGTTATGGAAACCAGGCCTCATCCATCCACCCATTCCATCAATCCATCCATACATCCACCCAGTCATCCATCCAGTCATCCACCCAGTCAGCCATCCAGTCATCCATCCATCCAACCATCCGTCCTTCCATTAGTGCAACTATTCATTTATTTCATTTTCATTCGTTTATTCATTACAACACAAATCTCTTCTTTTGTCATCTTAGCCTATTTGATTTCTTTCTAGACATGATGAAATGTGTCAGTCAGATGCCCATCATCTTGCTTCCATTACATTTTGACCGCGATCCCATACTGAGGCTGCCGTCATGCCAACGATCAATTGTCATAAGAACCTTTATTACAAATGATTTTATGACTGGTATCCCAGCAACGCCAGGAAAACAAATCCCTGAAGAGGTGAGACCATTTAATACTCGTAAACATAATCTTATCAAAAAACTTTTTACATTAGGGTTTACTCTCGTTAAAGGAATAAATCAGCACCAACTATTTGATTTGTTTGAATAAGAAATGCATGGTTTATGTCCAACTAAGAAAAATGTTATGATACGAACCTAAATTAATCCCAGCTAAGCGGCTTGTGACGTGTTATTCTTATGTTGATGATTATGATGACCACCGTTGGTTGTCCACAATAGACTTCTTCCAAATGAAAGAAAATTAATCCCCCAACGTTGAGAACTTATGTAGGAGAGCTTTTGTTATTCTTTCCAACTATGCTTATCTGGTGCATATCTGTTTATGAAATTTTCCCGCAAGAAGTCTGGATTGAGATAAACACGCTTCCGTTCTTCAAAAAGTCTTAACCGACCAAAAGTTAGATCTGATCACGGTTTACGATTCACTTTTAATATGACCTAAGTTACTAACCTTATATTACTTTTACCTAACATAATCTTAACTTGTTTCACTTGATCTGATCTGACCAAACCGGTCGCTTCCCAACAATTCGCTTCCTGACTGGATACTACCTGACCTGACTGGACCTACTTGCAACAAACTGGCTACCTAGCTGGGTTTTCGGACAGACTGATCCAACACCAGGCAGGACATGATCTGCTCTGGTTTTTCTGACAGCCAAAAAACTGAGCAGGAACTATTTCTTCCTACATCCTACATTAGATTTGAGCTGAGCGTTGTGACTTTGCCTCACCTGACCTGATGTAACCTGACCTGGCCAGACCTGATCAAACCTGACCTGACCTGACATAATATCGGATCTGAACTATGATCTCGTTTATCAAACATCACTCATATATGAATATTTGCTCTTATGCTCAGCCTTTTTGTTTTGCAGCTCGTTCTGAATCTCGTCGACAGAATTAAGACAGTCCCTGGGATATCACGAGTCATGTACGATTTGACTTCCAAACCACCTGGCACCACAGAATGGGAATAGAACATGACAACACAGTAGGAGATTTTAATAGTTACATTATCAATTAATGAACGATGCATATGTATATATTGTTCATTAAGATTAGTAGATATGTTTTGCAGAGATTAGTCAAGATTTTCTGACTTGAACGTGTTTTGCTATTTGTGCCTAGCAATGGTTTGATGCATCAGTTTGGTGATGATATCAATGAAATACTGCACAATCTTATTTGCATTGCTCCATCCAATCTGATCTAATCTAATGTAATCTAATCTAATCTAATCTAATCTAGTCAAATGTTATCTAATGTTATCTATTTTAATCCAATCTTATCCAATTAACACTAATCTGTTCTATTCTAATATATCTTATTCAAATCTATTCCAATCTATTCTAATCTAATCTGTTCTAATCTAATGTATTCTAATGTAATGTAACCTACTCTACTCTCATCTATTCTATTCTAATCTGGTCTAATCTAATGTAATCTAATCAAATTTATTCTAATTTAATCTATTCTATTCTAATCTAATCTGCTCTAATCTAATCCATCCGTGGTTAACATTGAACTTTGGCAAAAATGAAAGCCGTAATGCAAGCAAAGACAATTAGTTCATCATTTGTGTTTGATTTGATTTGAAATAAAAGTCTAATACCATTAATCTGCAATATCCTTTTTTTATGCTACAACTAATAAATCTAATGACAACAAATATTCAAAAGATCTATTAAAATGGATTTTCACAGTTCAACTTAAATGATAGAAGTTTATTGTGTTAAATATAAAATGCAAAACAATTAATGGTGAGTCTCAAGTACTCTGAAAACGTAACTCTTATATCATAGTTCTACGATGTTTTCTTTTGCCTTTTTACAATGAAAGATTTGTCCTTCAATTTTCTTTAAAGTTCTGCTATAATCTTAGAATATACCTCAAATGTCACAATTTTACGCTATTTTTCTTTCGCATTTCACAGGCAGAGGTGTTCTTGTGATTTTCCTCTGTCGTTCTAGCATACCAATATTCATATTTAACTCTAATATTAAATAGTTTTCATAGTGCTTTCTTCAGTTATTTTCATGGTGCTTTATTCCGTTTTTCCAAGAGGATATTAATCATTCGTCTTCAATCCTCGCCAAGATAATTTCCAAACCAATATTGTGTGGTACTGTTCCCATTGCTACTGCAGCGAAAAGCTGGATTTGTTACGTGATAATGACCAAAGTTATCTTCGTCAGTCACGCTTCTATTTTGTGGTTTAAACTGGCACCAATATAAACTACTATCTGTGTGGAAAATAGTTTCTTCACCAAATTGCCAAAATGCAACGGTTTTGTTGTAAGCACTGTGCCCTCTAATGTTTATGTAGTCAACTCTCTGGCATTTTTTTTCCCCATTGAACGTCATAATATTGACTGTATTAAAGGAGCCTCTCATGTAATCGCGATAATCGACTTTGAACTGTCGGAAACTGCATGTTGCTCGCCATAAACGTGATTCATTTTGAATGCGACCCATCACCGATCTTGATAGCCTATGATGGAGAATTGATAATAGATGATGATGAACGCTTGATTCGTTACATTACATTACATTACATTACATTACATTACATTACATTACATTACATTACATTACACTGCATTACACTACACTGCTTCTCATTACGTTACAATGCATTACATTACATTACATTACATTGTAATACATTACATTGCATTACATTACATTACATCACATTTCATTATATTACATTACATTATATTACGTTACATTACATTACATTACATTACATTACATCACATTTCATTTCATTATATTACATTACATTACGTTACGTTACGTTACATTACATTACATAACATTACATTATATTACATTACATTACATTACATTACATTACATTACATTACATTACATTAATTAACATCACATTACCTACCTATACATCTTCTCGTTTGGATCATTCTCGCTGATTGGTCTGTCTTTAAAAAATGGTATCGATACTTGGCTTTTGTTTCGAATAGAGAATGATAATACAAGTGTCCATGTTGAATTTGCCTCTGATTCGAAATCGCAATAAACCGGAATGCTGTCATTTTCATTGGTCGTGATATGGTAAATACCGCTCTTTCTTGCTCCATGTCGATACCATTTTGTGCAAGAACCCATTGCTAGAAAATCAAACATGGGAAATTAACACTCAACTCTATTCATCTTAGTACACTACAAGAGAAAGAACGGAAATCTTTGGTTCCTTATCTGATAAAGCGACGATAGGCCTTGCGTTTACACTAGGCATCTTAGTTCCGTGCTAGTTCGGAAACGTTTCCGTACTTCTTTGGTCTCGCTAAAATGCGAAACTCTTTGGTTTCGTGTCTGAAAAAGCGACGACGGGCCTTGCGTTTACACTAGGCACCTTGGTTCCGTGCTAGTTTGGAAACGGTCCCGTTCTTTTTTGGTCTCGCTAAAATGCGAAACTGTTCCGAAATGCGAAATGGTTCAGTTCCCAAATCGTGCTTCTTTTTCCTAGTGTGGACGGTAAGGAGCGGAGCTTTTTGGTTAATGAAAATGTTAGACGCCTTCGCCGCGCGGAATTTCCCGCATACATAAATCTAACGCTACTGTGCATGCACCGAAAGGGAAGTTCCGTTCTTTTTTCTCCCGTTGCTTTTTGCTCAGTGTAAACGCGATGGAAGAAAGCTGTATCCTGCCCAAAGAAGAACGGAACCGAGAGTAAACGGGGTCTTTATAGATCACTTGATACCAGTATGTAAGATGACAGATGCGACCAGATAATAAATCGATAATCCTATATTATATTATATAATATTATTATATTTATGAGTGGGTGAACAGGCGAATAGGGAGCAATAGTCATTGATGGGTTAAGGACTAGATATTTAATAATCAAATGATAACATATTTCAACTTAAAATTATTTTGATTATTTGTTGTGACAAAACTGGATTAAAGATTGGTGAACACTGCTTCTTAAACTTTGAATATTGATACCCCCTGGAAAAATGGTATAAATGTGATAAGATGTATATACGTATGCATCTATATCCGGGGCAGTCGCAATGGTCGTAACATTTGTAGCCTTTTCTGCAAGGATTCTTCGACATGCAATACTTTCCAACCTGAAAAATACAACAGAAAACAATTAAAAGATGTAAATCATAATCATCATCATCATCATCATCATCATCATCATTATCATCATTATCGTCATAACCATCGTCATCACCATCATCATCATCATCATCATCATCATCATCATCATCATTATGATAATAATATTAATAATCATCATCATCATCATCATCGTAATCATCATCATCATCATCATCATCATCATCATTATTATCGTCATAATCATATTTTGTATATAATCATAGATATAATCAATTACCCTTGATTCATTGTATTGTGTTGAATAGTACGTCCATCCGTCCTGCGGCACTGTCTGCACTTTGTCCCGCGGGTCTTCCGTAGATTTGTTATGCAACTCGCAGATGAGTTCATCTTCATTTGTGTTTATAGACTTGCATCTTCCATCAAGGCTGCATTCATATTGGCAGTAATGAGGCTCCACGCCATGCAGTGTAATAAATGAATCAGGGAGATAGCTGTCTTGTTGCACTACTGTAAAGTTAGCGTATGCCCCGCATTTAAGCCGCAAGATTTCAGCTTGTATGACAACAAAAAGAGCCGAGAAAGTCAAACCCAGAATCAAAATAACTTGCGAATATTTGCCCGTCTGCTTTCCTTGCCTGAAAAAAAACTGGTATGTGAAAATCTTCGTCTTGAAAGAAATGTCAGAAATATTTTTGAAAATGTCCCTGTTACAGAACCGCCCTCTTTCGAACATGTGCGAAGTGCCCAAGAATTAAGCATTAACATAGAATTACATCCCGAACCCCACAACGATAAAAAACATGGCGTAATTACGTACATATATATACATAAAGTTGTATTGAAATTTTACCTGAAAATTCTATCGACTTACTTTCAGCTGGGGCGCGCATCCAATTTTTTGGTTGGGGAGGTTGACCTCTAGCCGCACCACTTTCATTGCACCTTCTATTTGGGAAATTTTCGTCTGTAGTATTTTCTTGATCGACTTTTAAGTATTGTTCTGTTTTTTTATCTTGTATTTTTATATAAATATATATGAATCCAGGTGGCGACAGACTTTAATTTTCTCGATTAATTTGAAAATTAAAATGTTCCTGTCTGGACCGAAAAATAAGAAATCCTGGTTGTTCGCTAGCTTTTTGAGTCTATCTATTTTGACTCCGAGGACGGCGAACGGAGTTCGACTCCCAGGTCGAGACTTTTAATTTATAATTGGGTAGCACCCTTATGGTTAGTATTTATACCCCATGTCAGCCATTGCCTAATTGATTTAATAGATATATATATATGCACAATCTAAAAATTTACAATTCAACAAAATATATTTACATCAACAATACCATTGGGGGCAGGATAGGCATGGCTACCCTAAATGATCTGTGACAAAAAAAACAATGCAGATAATAAAGGCTATACCAAAGTTCTGGTCCCTTCATAGGGAAAAACAGATCACAGAGATTGGATAACACTTTTGCCGGATCGGAATTTAACAGTTGACAGGTTTTGATCTTTAGTAACATAGATATACTTACAATACATTTATGAAGTATGAATACATTTAGAACAAAAATATTTTGTATTTTCCTAACTAGTGAGATTTTTTGCAGGTTAACAGACCAGATTTTATATATAGATATTTTTTGAACTGGCTCAGAAATTACTAGGCGGTGACACCCCCTCGCACCCCCCTAAAAGGCTTTCCTCAATTTATTCGCAAAATGCTTCGGAAACCTCGCTTCCCTGCGCTCCTCCGGCCGCAACAATTAATGGAAAGCTTGAAGTTTTGAGGAAACCCCATTTATTAGTTGTTCGAGAAACTCTGTCCAGTTATTGCTTGTTCGAAATCACAAGTTCGATATATTCATTGGATATAAACACAATTAAGGTTAAATATGCGCTGCGTTCGATTGTTAGCAATCTTCAAAGGCAGGTTTTCATAACATTTGGAATCAGGATCCATGCATGCTTGATAATAACATAATACCCGTTTGAAAATATGATTGATTTTAACTCTGATATCATTTCCTTCCGAAGATTTTTAAACTTTTTCAACTGTTATCAATCGTTTTCGTTTGACAAATTGAGGATATGGTAAATAAAAACAGGACAGGGCAGGTATTAACAGCCCGGGAAATTGTTTCGAAACCAGGTCCAATCTTTTTCGATTTCCTTGTTTTTGACAATTCAACTTCAAACTGTTTTTATCATAGGCGCCGACTACGTGGGGGCTTGGGGGCTCGAGCCACCCCTGGATACTGCTACGGGGGGGCTGAGCCCCCTCTGAGAAAAGTTCAAAAATTTGCTCTTTATAGCTTTTTAGCTTAATTTCCCGAATAGGCATAGTATCTTCATCTATTTTTAATGAATAGAATACAATACATCGTTAATCAAAGAACCAAACTGCGTTCTTAACTGATAATTTAGAGAAATTGGTATGTAATTGTTTTTCATTTCTAGTTTCAGCCCCCCCTGCTAAAATCAAAAGTCGGCGCCTATGGTTTTTATGTAAATTAAAGTGTAAACAGAGAACTTGTTTTAGGAACTATTTTGAAACGGAACAATATTAATAAAAGTTCATTCTTCCAGCATAAAATTAAGCAATTTTTCAGCAACTTTTTAGCAATTTTGAAGGCTTCCTGGCGTATTTCACTATGATACTTTATCTGGATTAAACAAGCTAATTAACGGTAACGAGCTGTACAAATGAACAAAAAACAGAAATTATATATAGTGATTTCTATTCTCACCGCAATTATTCGATTAGTACTTAAAAATGCTTTGCTGAGCGATTTTTGCATAATTTTACCTTTGCAGTGACCTCCGCTCCAGCAGCATCTTTACTCGACTCGGACGCGTTTTTTTTGCAAGAACATCGAATTTCGATGAAGCCTAGTTATGTTCTTAATTGTTTGGTTTCAAAGCTTAAAATGTTCTTAACATGTTTTCATTTCGTTGCTTTTAAAATGTGCACTGATTTTTCAAAAGAACGATCATTGCTCTGAAAAGAAACAGCGAGTTAAATCTGTGAATTCACCCTGCGTCCAATGAAAAATTTTTGGCTAGACAAAACTGCAGGTACTTGAAAAAATAGTTCAAACACTATTTTAACACTGTGTTCTACTTTTTTTTTTCTTATTTTTTTTTTTCTTATATTATTGAAAGAAAGCTATGAAGCCTTATAATTTTCTTTACAAGTTCTTAATTTTTAGGCATTTGAAGCATCATGTCCTTTAATAGTTTGTTCTGATAAAAAAACGTGTAATTAACAATTACTGATGTTTAAATCTCAACTCACCGTGTTATCAACATGACGGCTCGCAATCAATTTTCAACGCAAACTACTCCAATATCCAGCGCATTCGCTTTTTTGTATAAATGACAACATCTTTATGAATAATTTAGCACGTGGCTGTATCTGTATCAAATAGAGCATTTCTAATCTAGAATATCAAAGAAAACATTTTACCAGCCAGAATTGATACGATATCCTATTTCATTTAAACCACCTGTAATATTTTTAGTTAACACGAGGCTTTATTTCACTGCGTAGCAAATGATGATTAATTTTTTCATCTGCCCAAATATTTATATGGACCTAGAAACAGCTGAGCTGACCCAGATTCGTCTGCAGCCAATTTCTCGGTGCCATGAAATCGCGTAAACAGCCCTTTCTTGCAGTTCGCGATGCCGGAAGAGGGGGCAAGGGGAAACTGATGCTCCTTTTCCAATATAGGCAAAGGGGGGGGGGCAAGAACTGTTATGAAACTGACAATAAGACCATCGATAAAAGAGACGATTGTTTTTGTAGAAATATTGTGTCTTTGCAAAATTTCGTAAATTTCAGATGAGTTACCTTCACCAACTTATGTCTCTTTGGGTATTCATAGCATGCCCACTATCACTTTAATTCAATAAGGCACAAATTTGCTTAATTTTCTACAACTTTACAGTGAATGGTTTTTTGTAAAGTGCCCCTCAATGAAAGTGTGCCCCCCCTTGTGCCCCTCAATGCTGCCGACATCCCTGAGGGCCGTTCCCCTAAGACCCTTCTTAGAGAGGCGTGAGCATCAAATTGCCGATAAATCGGGCGCTTCCCAAACTTTAGTAGGAATTGTCGTTTTTAATCATCATCATCACAGCATTATTCAAAGTTGGTTATTTAAAGATAGTTTCTAACAACTAATTAAGACCAATTATTAAACTTTCACCCCCGGTTAAAATACAGTTTTTCCGTAGCCACTAATGCTTTTGTCAGATTTCAAGGAGGTACTATAATTGCTGACATTACTGAAATATTATGAAGTTGATGAGCAAAGAAGCCCTATAAACGTGCCCCTCACTGTTATGTTTAGACTTAGTAAAGCAATTCATAAAAGAAGGAGTCTGATTACGATAATGATGATGATTATGATATGATCCATGTGCAACATTATATCTAATGATAGGTACGATTAAACCATAAAATACATATTACTCCGATATTACTTACAGTACATCCTCGGTTATCCGAACTTCGACGCCAAAATTTTTTCTACATTATTTTTTGCAAGCCAATTTTCGATTAACCAAATGAAATATCCGTTGTCTGTTTGAATTTCTACCTTATATCAAATCAATTCAAACGGTAACACCGAATTAACACGTCAATTTCCTCATTCATGTTTACAATTACCCAAATCGTTGCCATTTAGTAAAATAGCATTACCCATTGCCATTTACGACCAAATCGGCAGTTTCAGTTTTTACGTCGGTATTTCCGTCTGCCAAAGCTTTTCAATTTCCGTTCTGTTTGAGCATTTCGTTACTATTTTGGGTGATAACAATAAACTGCATAGCAAGATCAGTAGGTAAATTTTGGTCCTCGATTATCTGAATTTTTGGCGTATGAGAACGGCACTGTAGGGCTTTTCGGGCAGCCTCGTATCCGCACTTTATAAGTGGGGGCATTTAGCCGATATTTTGTTGTTGCTTGTTTAGTTTTGGGTGTAAGCAGTGGCGTAAAGCACGGTGTGCCCTTTTAAGTGCGAAATTAAAGGCCCCCAAACAATCGGGCCCCCAAGGGGGCCGCGTCGAAATGTTGTGAAAATTTTTCTGGATATAAGCGTTTCTTAGAAATTTGTTTTATTGATGTTAGTTAATGTAGTTCCAAAATCGTATGTAAAAATTTTATGCCGTAAGGGTAATTTCGGGCTCAGCCGATAAACTTGATTTTAAAAAATGGGGGCCCCAAACCACTACTTTGACTAAGGGCCCCACACTGCTCCGTTACGCCACTGGGTGTAAGTCTGTCTTTTTGTGTTTACGATCGAGAAGTACACCTTGGAGTTACTTGATTCTATATCTTGCTTAATGCTATGAACTTATACTTGACGTTACTAATATTCGACAAGCAACATGATCTTGTGAATATCATATTGGATTGAATAGGAAGAAGAATGCGAACTTTGTAAATCGACCGAACTACACTGAACAAAGATTGCGAAAAGGAAGATATCCAGGTGAACTCGTCAAAATTTAAAATATCGAATTGAACTCAGCGAATAAACGAAGCACTATTAAACCAAACGAAGAAATACAGTCCTCTTGTTATTATTGCAGTTTTGTTTTGTTGTTGTTGGGAAAATTTAGTTTATTATCCTTGGATTTATAATCGAAATTATAATCATAATGAACTTTATGATTTGGAACCCTAATTGCAGGGTGTTCTAACCTGTTAGTCATGGGGGCGTTCTTGCTCACTCTGTCATCTTAGAGTTTGAAACTTATACAGGTTTTCTAACAGGCACAGCAAAAAATTTAGTTCAACCTGTTCGGATAATCGAGAATGCACTGTATAGCAAATGAACAAGATTTTCATGAAATTAGATAATCTAAAATGATACAATAATAACATATTTAATTAAAATGCTATTTCCGAGAGTTCATGTTTTCAATACAGTTCATACAACCCGCTGAGTCAATTGAATCGTCTCTCCCGTGTAATCGGTACCTTTTCGATACGTGACACGCATGCGCATTGTTACTTTCAACGAAAACCTTCTCAATTCAACTCAGTAATTCAATTCAACTCAATCTAATTCAATAAAATCGATTCAACTCATATCAAATAAGGTCCTCACTGCAAATAAAGCCTCTGATTGGTTGGTTTTAATGAAGCCTTCTTTCTTCTACACTTCATAATCCGATTCCTATCGACCTAGCCCCCCGACCCTGAACCTATTCAACCAATCATAATATGTAATACTTGCTAAATGGTAACTAACCAGTCAACAAAATTGTTGTTGAAGTTGCGCTCCTACTTGAAGAAGTTGTAGAGTCTCATTCTGAGACATGAAAATAATTTAACCCTTTCGCACCCGGATTTATTTTCAGTTAACTGTTAAAACCGATATAATTCTACGCTTTTCAGAGGGTAGCATATTCAAATAACTTAGGTGAAAGCGTAAACTATTATAGAAAACTGCCATCAGAACATTAAAAAGTTATCTTTATCGGTGTTTGTCATTGGGCTATATGGCCCGTCCAGGGGTGAAAGGGTTAAAAACACCCAGTATTATGCTTGTTATATATGCCAGGCACAACGCAGCCATTAGGCTAGCAGGTGCTATAGCCCCTCCACTTTTTCAAAGATAGTCCTAAATGCTATTACAAATATGGCATTTTCAACTGAAATATTTTCTGCACCGAACTGTTGTATATAAAAAAGGACGTAAAGAAGCAAAGTCTTTTTTGGAAAGGGGTGTTTTCCGACCTTCCAAGGGGTGTGGTCTAAATACATTTTTCCAGGGATCCTCCGGACCGCCACTGCGGCTCGATCAGCCCCTCAACTTTACCTTCACAGTGCTTTAGACGGCAATGACTATACATAGGCTCCTAGCCAATACTGTGTCGTAGTTTTGGTTGTCTTTGTGCATCTGAATTGGTCATTTATGATGGAATAAAAACCAAAATTATCCTCGGAAGAAACGGCTGTACTTGCAGCAGCTTCGAATTCGCATGTTGTGTAGGAGCTATCTGTGTGCAGTTGGTACTTTTCGCTTTGCCAAAAGGGAATTGTGATGTTTTCCCCTTTATTCCCTCGAATATCGATGCAAAGAACTTTCTTGCAAATTCCTTCTCCATGATAAGTAATTATGTCAAGTTCCTCTAATGTGCCTCTCATATAATCGCGGTAATCGACTTGATGCAAAGGGAACCTGCAGGTTGCTCGCCATAATGTTGACACACTTCGGATCGATTCCATTCTGCGTAGTCCAAGCCTGCCAGATGTGACGAAAGTTTTAGTTAGTGTAGCAATTCTGTTATGATAATAACGACGTAATAGTTCTTTCATGCTTATATGTGTGTTCATGTTTTGTCGCAGTTCTGTCTAACGTTCTAGCTGTTATGTCTTTATCTTGAATTGCACGTATAATTTACGTGGGCAATTCATTGTAGTACCTCGTGATCGTTTCGTATTTGTGAGTTGTTTTGCTGCGCAATCGTTTTAGTTTTACTTGCTGCTGTGAATTCAAGTTATGCTTTGCTGACATTACGGTTGTCATCTCTCCGAGTTAACTCTGTCGGACCCAGATACGCTACATTAGCATAACGCACAGGGACACTTCTTTGGGCGGAGAGGGCAAAGAGCCAGTGAAGAAAGAATCATGTGGTTCTCAAAGGGCAAAATTTTAGGATCTTGTAGTTTTGTGAATCTCGAGACCAAACTTTCAACTATTAGGGGCGTTTGTTCCCTTTGCTACGCTACTGGTCTTGCCATTGTCCAGTAGCCTCAAACAGATTCATAATTCATAATTCCAAAATAAGGGGGACTTATAAGCATTGACACCTACGTTGCCTCGATTTATATATATATATATATATATATATATATATATATATATATATTCGTATAAATCAGGTTAATCAGTACAATAACAATATTACTTTCTACTATACAATTTGCAGCTACTACTATACTATACTACACACCACAGGGACTGAACCATGGGGAGCAAAAAGATAATGACTATTATATCAATATGATATCAATAATTGTTTATAAACCTTTGTCGAGGAAAAAAACAATGCTTGAACTACAACCTAACTACCAGCCGGAACCTTAATTTTACTGGGTTTCAAAAAATAAATGCATCCATCGGCATCTTCCCAAGTTCTGCCATGTTTTGCAAAGTTTAAGGAACAACATAGCAGTAGAATATTACCTGTATCGTTTCCAGTTTGGGCGATCTTCATTGAATTGTGCGTTCATATAAAATGGGAAATTCAAAGATTGTGCATTTTCGCGCCCATACGATGTCACCAAAGTCCATACAGAATTGCTCTCCGATTCAAAATCACAGTAGACGTCAAAGGCAACGTTATCTTTGCCAACAACTGTGTAATTTCCATTTATTCGTGCTCCACTGTAATGCCAATCAAGACAGGATCTTCTAGCTGATAAAAGATAATACAATTTTTTTTTATATGAATAAATTTTATAAGAACAATGAGGCTCAAAAGTGGTGAAATTTAAGAATATTCTAAGAATATCCCGAGGCTCAAAATAGCAAGAAATTAAGAATATTGAGGCTCAGCAAAAAATTAAGTATTCTTATAAAAAAGAGTGTAAAGCGATCAAATTCACTCGGAACGTGCATCACAGTAAGCGAAGGAGCCAGCCTCCTTAAAGTGGGACGATGAGGGGTAAGATAATGAAAGGGTTCGGCTACGCCCTTCAGTTTTTAGGAAACACCCTTTTTAATGCAGTGATACTGTTTAAGAAACGTTTAAAGGTAAAATCTTTTCTGTGATCAATTTGCAAGACAGTATGTGACTAAGATACAAAACTCTATAAGGCCTTATACCCCTACCCTAAATTTTTCACGAAACTACATTACCATAATTTCAGAAAAGAGAAGGAAAAAATAATCCCCCTGTGGCTCCGTCACTGATCATAATTCTCACAACAACAACATCTCAAGGCTTATAAATGAAGATTGAATTCTTAAAAATTGTCTTCTAAAGGGGGATAAATGGAACTTTTATGGAAGTTATGTAGCAAATGACGAATCTAAGTGGCCATGCCCCCTAAACAGTTGGCAAACTATGCAAAAGTCCCTCTTTCAAATCCGAAAGTTGACGGCTTTGTGCCTCTTCTTTGAACTACCCCCCTCCCCTAGCAGATGTTTCCTTGATCCCTGTGTTTCCTTCATACCCACTGGAAGCGTGTATTTTATAACTGAATATATACCTTTACAACGATAACCAGGACAGTCGCAATGATCGTAACATTTCCATCCTTTTCCACATGGGTTTAATTTGAAGCATTTTGCCCCAACCTAAAATATACTAAAAAGCTACAATACCATCCTTAGACGCACAGAAGAGGGGTCATTCAAAGATGTCATCCCCCCCCCCCATTATTTCTGGAACGGTTCAAAACTGTTTTTCAAACAAAAAAGGGGTTTCCAAACCCACAAACAAGACCACGCATTTAGAATAACCCAAGATAAGCAAACAAACCAATTTACTTACTTGCTCCTTAACTTTTTAAATCCAGTCGGAACTGAATAAAACATATATTGAAAGTCAATCCAGCTAGAGTACAGCCCCTACCCCCTCTCCAAAAAAACACGTGATGTGGTAATGCATTGACTCATTAACATTGGCTATCAAGCATTTATTCAGGATCTGTAATTTCAGACTTGTTTTTCAATATCTTTCTGAAACTCCGCAGCATATTTTCAATTGACGGGCTAGTGGAATAGGTCTTGTTGGTAGGTTTAAAAACCATTTTTTTACATGAAAAACAGTTTTGAATGTTGGGCGTGGCAATAGATGTTGATAAAAGGTCAAGACATACCTAAGGTTTGTGATTGGGGTCTTTGGATACCCAGTGGAACACAAGTGAAATAGGCATTGCACCTTTTGTATCGCTATAAGAAACATATGCCCTCAACACGACATTTGAGCAATGAATATGTGGGAACTAAAGCCTTACAAATCCCCCTCGTCTCCGGCGTGCCTTTTCTGAGTACTGTAGAAAGTTCAAGAAATTGACGGCAAACTAACATGCTTAGGGTAAAGCGCTGAAGGATTATTACTATTCTAAGGGCGAACCTAGGGTGTGTCCCATGGAAACGAAGGATATTAAAGAACATCACCATACATATTCTAAATGGTTGGTCATAGGATTATCTGAATCTTGCTTCTGTGATTTCATAGTGATGATGACCTGGATGATATCATTTTCACAGGTTTTTTTATTTTGATAAACCCGTAACCTCAACATTGACAAGCTTACAGGTGGCACCTTGGTGGTAAATATTCATATTTTAATAAACTTAGCAACATATTATGTAAAGGAACACAATAATAACGATTTTAAGTATAATGATGATGATATATCTTAAAAATTGGTTATAGAAAGACCTAAACAGTGATTGGCCAGGTGTGATGAAAGTGGTTTTGAAAACATTTAACTTATAAACTCGACATGATGATGATAATAATAACAATTATGAAGATTATAAAGATTATAAAGATTTTGATGATTATGATGATTATGAAGATTATGAAGATTATGATGATAATCATGATTATGATGATGATGATTATGATGATTATGATGATTATGATGATTATGATTATGATGATTATGATGATGATGATGATGATGAAAATGGTGATTATGATGATGATGATTATGATGATGATGATGATTATGATGATTATGATGATTATGATGATGATGAAAATGGTGATTATGATGATGATAATTATGATGATTATGATGATTATGATGATTATGATGATGATGAAAATGGTGATTATGATGATGATAATTATGATGATTATGATGATTACGATGATTATGAAGATTATGATGATAATCATGATTATGAAGATGATGATTATGATGATTATGATGATTATGATGATTACGATGATTATGAAGATTATGAAGATTATGAGGATTATGATGATAATCATGATTATGATGATGGTTATGATGATTTTGAAGATTATGAAGATTATGAAGATTATGAAGATTATGATGATAATCATGATTATGATGATGATTATGATGATGGTGATAATTTTGAAGATTATGAAGATTATGAAGATTATGATGATAATCATGATTATGATGATGATTATGATGATTATGATGATTATGATGATAATCATGATTATGATGATGGTTATGATGATTTTGAAGATTATGAAGATTATGAAGATTATGATGATAATCATGATTATGATGATGGTTATGATGATTTTGAAGATTATGAAGATTATGAAGATTATGATGATAATCATGATTATGATGATGATTATGATGATGGTGATAATTTTGAAGATTATGAAGATTATGAAGATTATGATGATAATCATGATTATGATGATGATGATGATTATGATGATTTCACCACATACCAACGATTCATTATAACGTGTTGAATAGTACATCCATCCGTCCTGCGGCACTGTCTGCACTTTGTCCCGCGGGTCTTCCGTAGACTTGTCGTTCAACTCGCAGACAAGTTCATCTTCATTTGTGTTTATGGACTTGCATCTTCCATTCAAAGTGCATTCATTTTGGCATTCTATTGCTTCCAAACCGTGCAATGTTAAGAACGGGTTCTGCAGTCTCTTGTTTGGTTCTATCGTCGTAAAGTTGGCGTATGCGCCGCATTTCAGGCGCAATATTTCGGCATTTGATTGAGACAGTATGGCAAATAAAACGAAGCTGAAAAAGATATTGAGTTTCTTGAAGAACTTTATTTCCCGTTGAAAAGGCCGTTTTGGCAATCTGTGTACAGGGATGCTTACAGCAGGGAAGCATTTAAAATCATTGCCCACCTGCCCTCAGAAAATTGGCCTAAACCGCTTTGCTCTAATTTTTCACTGTCTTTTTCGTTTGCCCCAAAATGCATTGTGCCATTCCTTGCTGAGGTAATAACGCTGAGGTAATCGGCCTCTTTTCAAGAAATCTTGGAGCCACACTCAGTACTCACACCTCTTACTAAAACTTAGCAAGCTTATTATTTCAATGCTTAAATATTCTACCAAAATTCTAAGAAAATAATCAACTATATGGACCTGATTTTTTGATAAATTGAATCATACGTTTTGAAGAAAACCTCTATGC
Source organism: Catostylus mosaicus (assembly GCA_964019065.1). Lineage (NCBI taxonomy): Eukaryota > Metazoa > Cnidaria > Scyphozoa > Rhizostomeae > Catostylidae > Catostylus > Catostylus mosaicus. Next base: position 1,860,296 of record OZ025200.1, read on the forward strand.
CCCGGTGAAATATTAACTACAAATAATTTTTTTCAAACGTTTTTTCTGTTTGCCTAGCTGCCTTGCGTCGTTCCTGTAAACAGTCCTTCAATACTTTGTAGCAAGCATGCACGCAAGCAAGCAATTTTATTTGTTAACTTAGGCAGGGGGCAGGGCCCGGGGCGGTACGGCCTGTTGCACCATTTAAGCCATGAGAAAGAAAACACATGCCACGCCAATTTTTTCTATCTCGTTTCAGTTCAGATAATTTATTTAATGTTTGTGCTTCTTTTCAGAGATCTAGCTTAATCCCGATGCTGGCCAAATTTTGCCTTACATGGCTACATACATCCCTTTTCAGGGCAAATCTGCACAAAAAATTTTTAAATTCCTAAGAAGGGGGATTTATTTTCTAATTAACCACTTTCCAAGAAAGAGCACCAACAGCTCTTCTTCTTAACTAAGAATTAAAAAAAGAGAATTTAAGTTTCAAAAACTGTTGGAATTTAGATTTTGAAACAGTTTATCCTGGTAACTTGTAAAAACATTTGTAAAAAAAGTTTGACTTCTTCACATACCTCAACATTGTGATGCGTAAATGCTGCTGGAGCATGATTTGCGTAAACAAAACAAACATTTGCAAGAATGATATTCCAATCTGCCTCAAACATATCGTGATTATAAGCCAGTCCAAAACTTCAATGCACAACTGAACCGGGGGTACTCTGTATCTGACTTGACGGGTGTCAGTCCACCACAAATCTCAATAACCTCTAAAGAACTACTTCCATTTTACGGAACTTGTATCAATAGAAAGTTGAAAGATTTATCTTCAGGTCTTTTGCAAAGTTTCCTATAAAAATTAGTTATTTAAGAACTCTGTACTTCAAGGCTGTGACCTTATCATTGGTAGTTATAAAACAGACCCCCCCCCCAATCGTGAATTATTTTCCATTTAGCAGCACCCCTGGATTATAGGAAACTGCCCCATAGATAGCAATATTTAATTCTCATTGTGTCAGTATCAACCACATATTTGTTTTCTATAGATACATCGTCAGTTAATGTTATTCATCAAATTTTAAACTATATGCAGTTTGTGTATACGACAACCAGAATTGTGACAAATTGTCTCTGCTATACGGATACCAGCAATACTGAACCCGTTATACTCAGGATCGTCAAGAAGGGAGGAAGCTAAGGTGTGGGAAACGGGAACGGGGGCCATGTGGGGCCTGCAAATATTAGGTATGTATTTGTCGTTGCTATAAGATTTCTTCTTGAGGGGCATTTGCAGAAAAGTTTGAAGGATTCATTTTCGGCTGAAATGGCTCAACGGTTAAAGAGCATGACAAAAAAGATTTCCAATGCTTTCAACGCCATGGCCCCATGTCTGCCCTTATCCTACAGCCCAGCCTGCCTCTCGATGACCCTTTTTATGCTGACCTAGGGACTAGAAAACTTACATCATTTATTATCTAATGTGTTTATTATTCATCGATCAGATATGACATTAATTTCTCCGTAAATCACTCTTATGACAATGCGGCAAGGAGGAAAATTCCGATGCACAAGAACCCTAGTTAATCAAAGTTTAAATCCTGAAATTGTTTGTTTGCGACCCGATTCATATATATTCAAATTTAATCCGGAACGTCGCCAAAGTGGGGGTCCACGGGGGTGTCTGTTGGCATAACGAAGGTTTCGTTGGCAAATTTTTTGTCTGTTTTGTTTCCTATGCTTTCTTCTTTTTTTTAATAAAAAGCGTAAATGATTATGGCATGGAAGTTTTTTATGTAATAGGCATTCTAATCCTAGGGAAATTCACTGCTTATAACGGAAGATACATAAAATCTATTTATAAGATACGAGTATGGTATGGTTGTGTTCTGTGCGGTCGAAAGGGACTTCTATAAAATATTTACAAACAACAATAAACAATGAACAGATAAAAAAGTCTACAAAATTTTTTTAACAAGCAATGAAATACAGGGAATACAATCAGGGACACCGGAGCATATTTTCGAGTGGGGGGCTTCGAAGATAGGGCGTGGCCATTTTTGGGCTTGGTCAGTGCTGGTGCTCCTAAGAAGTCGATAAAAAGGTCAAGACATGCCCAAGCTTTTTGATGGGGATAATGGCCAGTAGAACCCAAGTGCAAAATGCATAGACACAAAAATCACTTGTGTATTTTTATAAAAAAGCCATGCCTTCAATAAAACATATCGGCAAAAAAGTGCGGGGGCTACAGCCCCTCCCCCCAGCCCCCAACCCCCCTGTTCCGGCGTACCTGACAATACATAGCATATAAATAGAACGGTGTTAACAAAAACGCAAAGTGGCAGCGGACAAAGCAACTTAATATAGATGATAGTAATGATACATCTATATATTATATTACTCATATGTCGCCATGCTCTGAGAAAGCTCTGTATTTGCAGGGTTATTGTTTGAATGGGTGTATTGTACAAGGCTCATAAGATATGCAAAAAACCACGCCAAAGCGAGCTTTTGATTGGAGCTATCGGGAGTTCGATGTATCAGGTGTATTAGTTAAGGTTTAGGACTAGCGATCTAGCGTCCCCATTTATTAGGCTAGACCACATAGTTTACACAAAAAATTGTCTCTCTTTGCCCAGGAGTATAAATGGGTAACTGCTCCGTAATTTTAAGCGCCGTCTGTGGATGCACCCTGTTTAGTTGAACAGCTTGTGAATAAAGGTTCCGTGTGTGATCTCGAACCACCAACCTCTAGTCTCATGGATTCGTAGACCTGTGCAGTTTCCATCCGTCCTCTTTTGATTCTATCTATAAATTTTTCTAGAGTTCCTAGCTCTGCCCTGAGGCCAGTTTTCTCTTCACTAGAGCTGTTTTGTTAGGGTTTGGCCAGAAATCTTGGCTTTCTTGAGAATTCTCTTTTGAATAACTATCTAGTCAGGTTGGTTACGATTACGACCAGTGAAAAGTGTTTAGTCGGTGGAAAAACCTCTAGCTAATAATAATTAAACACTATAAAACAGTACTTTTACTTTCTTTCTGATCTTTTTTTTCCAATGTGATCCTTACACAAAGTCACATTCTTTGACTTACACATAACCCCCTAGCCAATACTGTGTGGTGGCACTGTCGGTTTCTGCACATCTGAAATTTCTGTTAATCGCCATATAATAACCAAAGTTATCTTCAGAAGAAATTGCTGATGCCACATTCAGTTGACATGTTTTATGGGAGCTGTCTGTGTGGAATGGGAGTGTGCTGCTTTGCCAGAAAGGCACCGTAATGTTAGCGCCATTGTAACCCAAAATATCAACGTAAAGGACCTTCTTGCATACTTGGAAACCTTGAAACTCTATAATGTCGAGCTCCTCCAACGTGCCTCGAATGTAATCGCGGTAATCAACTTTGTGCTTATCGAACCAGCACGTTGCTCTCCACAGAGTTGATGATGAACGAATTGACACCATCCTTGCTTTTCTAAGCCTAAATTCGAATTGAACGGAGCGTATTAGATGTTTTTAGTTTTACAAAACTTTCACAAGACGCTGTTTCACCATATCCAGTCATGGGTTGCAATTTAACAAGTAGTTTGTTTGTAGAATGGTGTTACAAAGTTGAAGATTTACTGCCACAGACACCTGTAGAAGGGCAGAAACAAGGGCAGTTGCCCTTCCTATCCCAAGAGACAACGCTGGATTCTTTTATTTTGCTATTGTAAGGCCCAAATTACACACGGTTTTGCCCCCTCAAGTGCAACAGGTGTCCCTGTCTACAGCTCGAAACAACGGTAGAAGCATGGGGTTGAAGCACTTAGATATCCTGTTCCCCACTCTCATCAGCAGGCGTTGTATTCAAATGTTCCCTTATCCCTTATCCCATATATCGGAATCACATTAAGATGTGTAAATTTGCTTAAAACTATCGTTTCATCGCACTCAGCCCATAAACATGTCACAAGAACTTTCAGTCTTACATCATTAAATGCATTAAAAATTGCCTCGGTATCATTCACATTTTTGCTTAGAAAGAAATTTTGTTTGGGTTACTACCTGTAGCTCTGCCAATTCGGAAAAGTTTCAGCATATGGATTATTGACAAAGAACGGTGACCAGAATAAATAATTTTTTACTAGTGAGTAAGATGTAACCAGCGTCCATATTGAATTAGCCTCTGATTCAAAGTCACAGTAGACAGTGAAAATGGCATCATTTTGATCAACAATTTCATAATTGCCATTTTTTTGTGCTCCGTTGTAATACCAGTCCAAGCAAGATCTTCTGCCTAGGTGGAAGATGATGAAACAAGCTTTAGACTTCAAAGTGTATTACTAGAGGTTAAAGCATTCAATCCATGATAATATTGGGCTGTGAAGGATTCATACACGAACGTATCACTCCACCGGGGGTTGCCTCCGTAATCTGGTATTTATTGAACCACAGCATGTTACCTGATTGCATGCACGCAGACCTATGAAATGATTGACGGCCACTGTTGAGTTGCGGATTCACATGACGGCAACAAAACTTACCACTTATTCGCTGTGAAGCTTATGGAATAAGAAGCAACAGGAAGTCGCAGGCTCCATGTCATCCCCCTCCAAGCATGGACATAACCAGGCACCGCACAGCCGTTGGGCAAGCAGGGTCCCTCCGCTTTTTTCAAAGATGGTCCAAAAGGCTGTTACAAATATGACATTTTCAACTGAAAAATATCTGAACCGAACTGCTGTATATAAACGAGGACGTTAAGTAGCAAAGTCTTTTTGAAAGGGGCATTTTCCGATCTTCTAAGGGGTGTGGCCTAAATTAATTTTCCGGACCACCACTGCAACTCGATCTGCCCCTCCACTTCAAGACCGCTGTGCGTTCCTTGGACATGTCAAATCATTTCAAACAAGGTCAATTAACCACTGACTGTATACCACGGGGTTGAGCTGTAATTTCTCTATTCGTCTGCCAAATATAAATCATAGTATTAATCATTACGTACCTATGCAACGGTATCCAGGACAATCGCAGGTATCATAACATTTAAATGCAGATTTGCAAGGCTTCTTTTTAAGACAAGTGTATCCAACCTTCAATATGCAAACAAAAGCCTCAATCAGAAGCAGTTGAACTAGAAGGATACATTCCATTTGGCAGTGGCATTTCAAGTAGAATGATTAGGGGTTAAAGCTGCAGACTACTTTGGAAAATAGAGGCGAAGCTGTTTGCTTTAAAACATCTGTCAATTCTGATATTTTGATATAATTCTGGTACCGAATCATTTTATTATAACATTTGACTCTGTTTAGTCATTTTGCCTAATAAATTTGCCGAGGAATTTGAAAAATTCCCGAATCCATTACATCTGAAACGACCAGTTCCATGACTGTGACTACTGGTTCCCTAACCAAGGAATGACAAAGGAAGCTAGTATGTAAGCAAAATAAAGTTTGATGATGATCTAGCATATTAGCGTTGCTTCCAACCTGTTCTCCTGACTAAAGGGCATGAAATCTTCTCTCATTGGCCATATTATTGTTTTATTGTTCATAGCCACAGTATTTTAAGGATTTTCCTGATACTTACAGCAAAGGAAGAATATCATTTGATGAGAAATTATTGGACGCAAGGTAAAATAATCGTCTACATACCAACGATTCATTATAACGTGTTGAATAATACGTCCATCCACCTTGCGGCACTGTCTGCACTTTGTCTCGCGGGTCTTCCGTGGATTTGTCGTTCAACTCACAAACAAGTTCATCCTCATTTGTGTTTATCGACTTGCATTTCTTATTCAAAGTGCATTCATTTTGGCATTCTACTGTATCGATACCGTCAAACCTTAAGAACGGATTCTGCAGTCTCTTGTTTGGCTCTATCGTCGTAAAATTGGCGTATGCCCCGCATTTCACGCGCAATATTTCGGCATTTGATCGTGAAAGGAATGCCAGTAGAAAGAAGCTAGAAAATATTTATAAGGTTCGTGAATGACCAAATTTTTCCTGTAGGACAATCCAACACGGGCTGAAGTGCTTAACCGTTTGACTCCTGATTTGAATGTCAGTGCACAGTCATATGTAATACGTATCATCGGACTACAAGGAAGTACCTGGATTGATGATCTGGATGCAAAGCCTTTGAGGATCAGATTAGATCAGGTCAGGTCAGATCAGGTCAGGTCAGTTCAGGTCAGTTCAGGTCAGGTCAGTTCAGGTCAGGTCAGGTCAGGTCAGGTCAAGTCAGTTCAGGTCAGGTCAGGTCAGTTCAGGTCAGGTCAGGTCAGTTCAGGTCAGGTCAGGTAACTTCCTGAGAAATTAGGGTTCTTATTTAAGGTCACGCGCCACTCGGCGTCGTCCACATCGGCGTAGCCTTAATTTTCTGGCAAGCCATGTTCACATCACTTCAATTGCTCTCCAACTTGTTTGAACATATTATAACTATCTTTACGTAGGTCTTATAGCTAATTAAATTGGAATTGATGTCCCTAGAATCCCACCAAATTCAGGCATTTTGTCTTTGAATATTTCCATCAAAACCTTCCGTGTAGCCTGTGTCCAAAATTGTGTGAATGATAAGCTTTGGCACTCTCCGTTTTTGCTATGATATTGTTTATTGGTTTAATGTCAACTTATTCAACTTAACTAAAAAGAGTCTAGAATTTTTATTTACAGGACCCCTGCATGCACTACCGCCTCTAAGATCTTCTCCATTTTGCCGTGAATGTTCATGCGTGCATCCATGGGCACCTACAGGGAAAAGTTGCAGGGCCAATTTCCTTTCATAAAGGTAATTTTTGTCACTGTTTTGCCCATATTTTGCACAATATGCCTCCGTTCTTACCCCTAAGTCCAGCAGGCATTTCTGGGTACACCATTAACCTCCCTCTTTCCTTCCGCAACAACAATATTAGTTCAAGTTACCATAACGTACAAACCTTTGTAATGCTGTTCTTGAACACACTGCAGCCATTCTTTGCAAAAGTCCTTGCATCACTGATCCTGGCGAATTAAGTAAGACGTATAGATGGGATTTGCTGCCATTTGAATTCTAAATACGACCATCACATTATACCACCAGCATAGTCAAGAATTGATCATGAAATGCACTAAATGCCATACATGGTGTTTATTGTTAATTTGAATATACAATTAAACTCCTATCTTATTTGATTCATTTTACTGCTGCTTTGCGTATTTCCTTGTATTTAGGGGAATTACTTTAAGCTCCGTGCTAAGGGGGTAATGGATACCTTCCTCTGCACAGGTCAAAATGGAATTAAATAATTCATTAAAAACTGATAGAAATTGAAAACACGGCACCCTGGAAGAACAGCTACTATTAAGATGCACATTCTTACCTTTATCGTTTACGTATACGACATATCTGTATATACCGTGTAATACAATGATGTCTGAGGATATTGTTTTCTTATTTGGTATTAAGTTTATCTTTATATAGATTTTTGTGTGTTAGGAATATAAAATGAAAATGAAATAAAGTCACCCTTTGCCCTTCAACAACTGTAAAAATTGCTCATTTTGCAGCTAAAACCTTTCTTTTACTACTCATTTTCGTTCTGCAAGAAGACCTTTGCAAAGTTGAGAGGGTGACGCCTCTGGCTTTATCCGTCATTTATATATACCGTCGCAAGTTTACCTCGAGAATCCGTTAGGCAGCCTGCTATTTTGTTCTCTACTTTGTTCGTTACATTCACCTGTAAATCTTCTTGCAGATCCAAGTCTGAATCACGTCTATTCGTGCGTAGGAAGAGGAACCCTTTGCATGGATTACTGCTAGTAGCACGGTTAGCCCCAATGGGGGCAAAGCACTAGTACCATCGGTCATGTCCAAAATGCAGAGTATGGCAATGGCGCACTCAAGATAATTCTTAAATGCCCAAGAAACCTCACCTGCGTGCCCCTAAGATTATGAAATATCTATGTTTGTGCAGTGTTACCCATAGTGTAGAGGCGCACCTTACGCTTTTCTACGTTTTTAGCGGACCCGCACCTGAGGCACGGGACTGTTGGCGCACCCAAGATCTTGTCAAGTTCAGTCATTCTCTGCAAACTGGGGTCATGTCATCATGATACGCTTAAGAATACGCCAAGATGACCCTGCCTCTAAGGTCACCCCAGGCGCAATGGCGGAGCAACGGGGGTCTATGGGCGGTTACTACCCCCACTTTGCTTAAAATATTGTAATGTGGATTTGTGAAAAATTCATGGTAGGGGTTTATCATCAAGTTTCATTCCTTAGTCAAATACAAATTGTCTTGCAAATTGATCGCAACAAAGGTTTAACCTTTACTTCTCTTTCACAGTATCATTGTGTTCAAAAATGTTAGTCGTTGATACCTCAATTTCTGGTGTTAGGTTTACCCTAGAATAGACCTAAAACATTTGGAAATGTTTTGTAAAATACTGCCAAAACTACAACACGATAGTTTCTGGCTATGAAAGCTGCAAGCGGAAAGGTTCAATCGACTGTTTAATACGATATCAAAGTCAATAGCTCAAAGTTGTTTACGTTTATCGGCTAGCAAGTGGTGTTTAGTCTTGAGCATATTAACCAATGGTCTACAAGCAATGCAGCTTCGTTCAAACTTAAACCTATCATTGTTGGTTAAGGAGTACCGCCTAGAAAGGGCAACTGCATCGGCATTGACTTACATACCGATACCTTTTAATAAATTATGACACTAATTGCAAATGAATAGATGCGGGCAATTAAGGAATTCTGAAGCCTTTTAGGTATTGGCGCCAGAATCACGAGGAACCGAAGAGTTTAGCAGAATACCGGGTTCAAGCCCTCTCAATGCAGATATATGCACAGCTTGAAAGCTATACATAAACATGAAAGCTATACGAAAATCTTCAATTTTCGGAGTCAGATGATCT